>VZRH01002121.1:1011008-1074495 GCA_013397555.1 Urocynchramus pylzowi
AAAAAAAAAAAAAAAAAAAATCCTGTGCAGAACACAAATGCAAAACCTGGGTTGAGTTGTTCTAGAAAAGATGGAGAAAAAAATCTTTTCAAACTTATCCCCATACAAGACACAGAATATTTATATTGAGTTGCCAATACTGGCTTTATAAATTTCTGTAATACTAATAAGAAGCCAACATATACAAAAAATACATTTAACATTATAATAAGCTACGGTTTTTTTCCCTAGAACTGCCTTATTGCTAATTTGGAGGGAATGTTACATGATTTTAACATCTTTTATCAATGTTTATGGAATCCCCAGACTACTTTTATCTATAAATGCTCAGCCTTCTCCAAATGGCTACCTCAAACCCTCATGTAATTACCAGTTGTCTTACAGTAAATTGAAGTTGAGACTCTTCCAAGCATGACACCAGCCAAGTGCTAAGCACCTGTGAATTCTGGAAACACAAATCCTGAATTAATTTGGGCATTCCTATACCATGTCTCTTTGATTTCAACCCAAAAAGAAATAAAAGTGGAAGACAGTATGAAGATAGTATGCCACATGAGTATGACCTTTTACAAACCATGAGAAATGGTTCATGATTTAGAGTAGAGAAGCTCTGCTGGCATTACAGGAAACAGAAAAGATAATTAGTTATAAGAGATTCCTTGTATTATTGAGCTATCTATTGATCGTCCCTCTCAATTTTTTTGTATAATTCCGAGAAAAATCTGAATGATGATGACAAGTAGACTAATGAGATTGAATAATGTTTTATCTTCAAACTCCATCTCATCTATAACATTCCATTAACAGGCCAAAAAAAACCCATTAAACTCAATTTATCAAAATTATTTTCTGGAGTTTAAGCAGAATGAGATTATGATTAAATTAAGAGAGTATTTTGGCTGTTTGATGTCTTCTGCAATATTCTGGAGTGTACACACAAGGACAGTTACTTAGAGGGGAGTTGTGATCCATAAGGCTGGGTTAATGAAGGTTCCTTGAATCACTGACATAGTGCATTAGCACCCTCCAAAGCACAAGCATCACCTTTCATACACTGGTAATCCATTACTATTAGCAAATAAGTAGTACAGGCTTCATCCACTCACACAGCTACTTAGTGCATCAAGATTTGCTTCACCATGCAGTTACCCAGCATCAAGAAATAATGTGACACAGTACCAACAGGAATATTATTTTCTTGCACAGTAACCTTAATGAGCACTTAGGGTAAGTACAGCATATACAGATAATGAGGGGCTTTTTTAAAAAGCAAAGTCACTGAATTTACATATGCCATACATTTCCCTTTAACTGAAGTATAGCAAACCCAGAATAAAAAGACAAAAGCAAAAAGGTAATGAAGAGTAAACCACAATATTTAATCAAACTATGTCACGATTCCACCAAAAACCCTTAGGATCCCTTAGCTGAGGCATCCAAAAGTGCAGTACACAACCACTATTGTCTAATTAACAACCAAAACTTTATTTTAATCTTATACATACTTTGGTGTGATTTTCTTGCAAAAGAAAGTAACTGAGTGGACAGTCTTCTAGACAAAAAGACACAGCCCATAGAGTAATGAAAAACGTGTATCTTTACTACATAAAACTTTTAACTGGACCTCTGTATTATAAAGGTTGTGATCAGCAATACAAAGTCCAATTGACAAGTAATTACTAATGGTATCCCTCCAGAGTCAGCACTGGGGCCAATATCTTTGTTAAAAACTAATGAGAGCATTGAATAGACTCTGTGTTTGCAAATGAAACCAGATTATGAAGAATGCTTGACACACTGAAGGTGAAGGCTACTATTTAAGGAACGTTGGCAAGCTAAAGAAATGGCTAAGAGAAATCTCCTGTGGTTCAGGAGAGGCAACTGTCCTCTGTTTGGGATGGAAAAGTCTCATTCAACAAGCACTGACTGGGCACAGCTTGATGGAAAGCAGCTCTGCCAAGAAGGACGTGGGGATCCTGGTGGACAACAGGCTGTACCTAAGTTAAGAATGTCCTTGCAGCAAGAAAGGCCACACATTTGTTAGGCTTTCTCAGCAAGAAAGATGCCAACAGGTCAGGGGAAGTGATTCTTCCTCTGTATCCACCACTTGGTAAACCATGTCTGCAGCATTATCTCCAATGCTATAACATTAGCACACATGAGCAAGCCCAGTGGGGGGCAGAGGAAGCTGGAGCACTTCACACACGAAAGGAGGCTGATAGAACTGGGTTGGCCCAGCCTTGAAAAGAAGTCTATGAATAGCTGCAACTACCTAACAGGAGCATGCGGAGAACGTGAAGCCAAATTCTTCTCAGAGGTAGACTGAGATAAAATAAAAGGTGATGGACATAAGCTCCATTTCAAAAAAGAATTATTTATATAAAAAATTAAATGACAGTGGAAGTAGTCAAACTTCCCAAACAGTCCTACCCAAAGAAGCTGCAGAATCTCCGTCCCCAGAATCACTCAAAACTCAACAGGGCAAGACTCCACACAGCCTGCTCTAAATTGGCCCTGTCCCATTAGACAGAGCCATCGAGGCGAGGGCAAGGGCTTGGAACACTGACTTCCAGAGGCCCCATATAGCCTAAGCAGCTCTAAATATCCATCAGTATTTACCAGCAAACACTCACAACATCTACTGAAAACTACAAAAAATTTATAAAGACATCACAGCTTTATTTTAAATTAGATAAAAAACAGGAACCTACACTTTACTTTCAGTTGTAAAGGATGATCAAAGAACAGTATAAGATGACACAACTATTTGTTACAACTGACTTATTTTTTTAAAGAGTGAAGCTTTAAAAATAATGCTTCCTAAACCTAATAATTGAGAGAAATTATTTAACTATATCCCTAAAGCACTCAAGGTACAAATAAGACTTCAGCATTTCTTTTTTCCTTAAACTAAACAATAATATATTGTATTATACTTGATATTTTTATTCAATCAAACAACAAAGTTGACTATCAGAATGCTATTTCTAATTTTAAAAAATTGGTTAAACATTCTGTTTATATAAATGTTCATTGACCAAGTTAAGGAAGTCTATTTATAGGAATTTTAATTCTACACTTCATTTAATATATAATAATTTGCTTCTGAAATGTCAACATCAATTGATGAAAGACTAAAATTGCATATTAAAAAATCACATTACAAGAAGTTAGATTATCTTTAGTAACAAAATTAACTGATTTAACTATATTTTAAATATAAATATTTAGCTACCCAATATACAGAAATATGGCCTTGTATTTTTCATATTCACTGACATTTTAAAAAAATGTATCTACAACAAAAATTTTTACATACATTTAAGCTTACACTGTAATTTTACACAAACATTTTTCTCCTGCCCTTGGTTTTTGATCATTAAAAATAACTTAATATCCTAGAAAATCACAAAGGCCATTATCAAATATTAAGGATGTACATACAAGCAGGCAAAATCTCCTATGACAAGCATGGGCACAAAAAAAAACTTCACAGTATATGTAACAAAACCAGGGAATAAATGTTTCCAAGAAGATTATCAAATACAAAGCTTCACAAGAAATATTTTTTCTAAGTCATCACTGACATGCTAGTGTTGCAAATATATGCCCAGTTCTGCTTGGCAACATTTTGTTAATACTCTGTTCATTAATTTAACAAACTATCAAGAGATTATGTTTAGAATGGGCAAGCATTATCTCTTGCATTTCATTTAATTAAACCCTGTTCTAGCTATATGACAGTCAGCATTTCATGAAAGGAATTACTTTAAGGATGAAGGTAAAATATTTCAAAGTGCGCCGCTAAAACATGAAAGAATAATCTAAAATTACCCCTGCACATACTGTAATTTATCTATAAAATTAAAGATGTTATTTCCAGAGTTCATAATTAATTGGATTCCACAGAGAAATTATGCAGGCATTCCAGATAGCAAAATGATGCACAAAGGCACAAAACATAGTGCCGAAGGACAACCATAAACAACCACTGTGACTTGCCTGCATTACAACAACCATTGAGGCTTAATGTGAAATGAATACTGGCTGCCTTTTGTATGTGGTCATTACTCTGCTGCAAAGAAATTGCCATTGAATTTTGATTATATTGCCTTAATAAAAAGTAATGAAAGAGGCTCATGCTCTAGTGGCTTTCTTTTAAATGATACACGACAGTGATCCGCAGAGGCCAGTGTGCCACGGGCCAATGATGACACCTCACCTGAGGAAGGTGATGTTACCACACCACTGCAGGGGACTGCAGTGATGTTGACTTTTCTTGCAAACATTTTAATTAAACACTTTCAGTGTAACATCAGTTAGAAATTAGTTTGCCTTTGAGACTTACCATCAATCCGACTAACAAGTTCTTCCAACATCTTCACTTTCTTCTGGATTCCTGGCTGTGCAAACGTGTAGTTATCCTAAAGAGGAGACCACATACAAGTATAAGTTGCAGAAAAGCAAAAAAGGTTTCTTTTCTTTAATTTACTTTCCTTTATCCATCTATTTTTCTCTGTTTTCTTATGGTGTTTCTGTTTGTGACTACATTTCCTAGGTCTGCTTCTACAGTACAATAGTAAATCATCACACTGTACAGTCCTGTGATTCCCCACCTCCAACAGCATACTCTGTATAGCTATTCGTGCATTAATTGCTCTCTACTTGCTAATCTAGTGAAGTTACTTTATAGCAGAAATCCAAGTAGCTTCAAAAGGCCCTCATCTTACATGCCAAAATGCACCATGCTACAGATTTTTAAGGTGATTTTTTTTTCTTGGAAATTTACAATTCTACAAATAATGTAGGAAATATGAAATTTTTGCCTATAATCAGAGGCAGGGAAAGAATTTGATCTTTTGAAGTACAGAGTAATAACTTCAAGCAGCATAAGAAATCAAAAGTCTGTTTTAATCAACTCGTAACTGTTCTGAACCCAAGATTACAGTTAATATTATGAATCAAAATCTAACACACAAGCAATGTAGCTAAAAGGGCATTATATTTGCATATATTTCTTTGAATGAATTAACTCCAAATGGATTTTTAATTTGTGGATTGCAGCTCTATATATAATATAGACTTGAGTTTGAAATAATGAGAGCAAGAAAGATCTCCGCTTGAAACCCAAAGTGATCAATCTTTTTAAATAATTACACAATTTAAATATACAGCAATGTTTCTGAATATTTAATTGACAATCTCTCCATTCAGCTCATTTTGTTACAGTTGTCTTCCTGTGGTTCTTGAGAGATTCAAGAAATGAAAATATTTTAAAATATATTTTAAAAGAAAGTTGCTATGTAAAAATTTTTTTTGCGTAATCACCACATGCATAGAAAATCAGAGTAAAGAATGTTTTTCCTCAGCTGCTATTGTTTGAGTAAATCCTTTATCAACTGGAGCTAAGTAAGCCCAAAATACTAATTTTTCTTGACTTTATTTCAAATTTTAACTTGTTCTTAGAGTAAAAGAGATGATTATCAGTTCATTTTTATGCATCCTGATGTTATTCTATTTAAAACAAAAAAAAAAAAAGTCTTTTGACTCTCTTGACTTAATTTACATGGAGTTTTTTTAGGTTTTATTTAACTTATGAAACTGAACTGCAATTTAATCTTCAAATTTCGTGAAACTGCTATAAAGTGTGAAGCCTAAAAGTTCACAAGGCAAAATGATACACGAATAATTCTGTAAATTAAAGTACTCTAGCCAACTGGCAATTTACAGTATCAAAAAGTATCAAAAACTCTAATATATGCTCTGGTCCCTTGTAACTGACCACAGCAGTAGCTATTTTTAAAATTATAGCAAAATTTTCTACTGGTTTAGCAGTAGCCCTTTCACAGTAATTTGTATTAGAAGTAAGAGTATAAACTAAAACAATATGGATGAAGGAGCAAGAATAATTCCCTGAATTTTTTAATTTTCCATAATCACCAAGTAAAACAGGCAACAATTTCAGCTTGTTGACATTATTTCACAAACAGAACATGAGCATCCTTTTCAATGCAATAAAACACCAAGACAGAAAGAATGGAAAGACTCACACAGAATTCAGGACTATTATAATCTCATTTCAGGAAGAAAGAAACTATCCCATGCACTGAAACACTGCCTTTTACACAAGTTTGACACACATCTGTATTAGTCATGGATAATATCCAGGGCACAGCATCTTTAGGAAATCATAATCACTTTCTTTACAGAACATAGTCTAACAACAAAAACTGTATTCACTTTTGTTTGGTCCCAAAATGTTTATATACTCTTCTATTTATTTATTTAAACAAAGTTAACTGGTGTTTCTAGAAGTAGTACTGCACTCAAAGTACAGCAACATGGTATTTAATTGTTTCCTCTGTAACAAATCCTCTGTAAAAAAAAATACTCCTGTATTTAACACTGAGAATCAACACAGAGTTAAAACACTGGTGCTTCGATCATTAGTCTCTCCCCAGGTAGTGCAACTCTCGACTGTGATCTATGAATCTGAAACTACTTCCTTTCTCAAAGCCTAATTTACTCCATACAAACCTGGAAATGCAACCCAAAACTGCCATCTTGATTTGAAAACAGGTATATTTGCTTTTCACTGCATTTGATCTTTTGCCTATTTATTTCTCTGTTCATTATTTCAGCTGCAAATGAACCCAGCTGGGGGTCACTCTTCTACTTGTGCTGACTCACCTAAACTGGAAAGATCTTTATTGGATTCCCCAGTACTCTCTTCTAATTAAACTGTGTTGTACACATGCCCTCCTATGACACTTGCAGTTGACTTCCTGGAGTTTGCAAAACTGCGAGAAAGACTTTGTAAATGTAAAAGGTATTCTGTTACCTACTATTCTTGCTCCTTTTGTGCTTATAGATGAAGGAAAAATCGTAAAACAGAAAAGAAAAAAACATGCCAAACTCACAAAATTCATGAATAATTGCTCATTGCTGTTGAGCCAAGACAATTATTTTCTCAATTACTTATGACTATTTCAGAGATTGTCTTTTGTTCATTATTGATGGTCTAGGATTCAAATGAGGAAATATTAAAAAAAAAATTCAGGATGAAAACTAGGAGTTCATATAAAATATCTCTTATTTCCAAACACTGTTCTTGACAGTAAGCATTCACATATAACAAAGTATGTAGGTACACCAGAATCCTTGATAAACATAAAAATTCATGCACTGGTGTGCAATGAATATCTAAGTCCCTTGATGTTCTATTCAGATGGGTTCCAACACACTTTCAATGAACTATGCTAACCTACTTCACAGCTGAATGGTCATGATATCTAGTTCAGATTGACACATAATTAGTTTCACCTTCCAAACAGAAGGTTAGGACTTTATAATGTCACAAGAGATCAAAACTTGAATCAGCTTCCAATCTTTGTGTTCATAGTCTGTACTTACTCTGTAGAAACTGGTATAACACCCTACTTCCCTGCAACTTCCAACTAGGTCTGGATTTCTCAAAACCTAGTTGTTATAATTTAAAATAAAATACTAAAATTGTAGATGTCACTGAACATTTTAAAAACGATTAAGCAATTCCTTACTTTTTTTAAGGGTAGAGAAATTTTAAATGGAAGAAATTTGGAAAAAGGGTCATAACAAATGTAACTGGGACTGTCCTCCCAGAGAGGGCAAGGGAGAGAGAGAGAGAAACTTCATAGGCACTAGCTGAAGAAAATCTCCCATCCTTTTCTCTTAATATGTGATAATGGGACAATTTCAAAAGAAGAAGCAGCAAGCTGAAGAGGAATGGAAAACAATCCTTCATGACATCATGAAGAAGAAACAGAGCCAGCCAAACTAAAAGAAAAAACACTGTCAGTAATTTGACATAATGACTGCAGCCAAGCAGAGGCGTAGGCACAATGCTTCTCATCTTTGCAGGTCATACACACTGTTCACCCACCGTATACTGAAGAAAATATCAGAAACATTTCTAGAAGCAAATAGAAAGTTTTGACACAGAGTGTTCAAGTTTTGTTTGCTCATGTTTTATCAATGAGATCAGAGCTTTTAAATATAGAGGATACACTAAGCAATCCATATAAATCATAGAGATTTGAATGTCTATTTTCTCTACCAATGCATATTTAAGGATTGCAATGCATCAATTTAGTATGTTCAAGTATAGTATCACATGAACAAATGTGATACTATACAATTTATGAGGTTTTCTCATCCTCATTATGTCACAAAGACATCTCCTGAATTCTTCTTTTTTACTCATTTAAGTACTTCATTCACATATTTCTGCATTCTCTAAGCAAACTCCTATTAAAAATCTTGGTTCACCTTGCTCAGAAAGTTGTGCAAAAAGATAGGGGCAGGAGAAAGGGAAGCATCACACCAGGTAATAATAGCCATGACATATATTAACACCATCAATGGAAGCACACTTTACCCTAAATGTTTGTTGAAGACAGATTATAATGTAAATTCACTCCTGAATACAGTTCAGGATAGAGTGTGCATGCACAAGAACAAACACACAAGTGTGCTGAACTATGCTGTTAGCACAGCCCATGTTCCATCATTCCTCCAAGACACTACCCTTAGAAGAAAAGGTCTGTCAACTGTTTACAACTATTAAGTCTGACTTTTCAAAATGCAAAATTTCCTAAGTAGTAGGAAAAATATTTACAAAGCATTGCAGCCTAAAATTTTTTACATGCAAAATGGTATCTTACTTATTCCTACATAACAGGACAAAAACCCAACAGTTTATTAAAATGTAGGTACTGATTCGCATGTTAGAATAGCATCCATAGAGTCAGAACCAAAGATCTAATCTTCTATTGGTCTGTGTAGTCAAACCTCAGTTTTACTCAAGTGGATGTATTATAAATTACAGAAACTCTTAAAAGTAGCAATGACAAAAGTGCTCAGGGTATATTTTTGGATTACAGCATAAGCCAGGCAACAGCTCAAATCTGGATAAGAGCTAGAAATCATACACACAAACGTGTACAATTCCAAAAGCTGATGCTGCAAATTTTCAGTAGAGGATAAAATATTGTTATGCTGAAGTATACTGATAGCACAGTATATTTCATCTACTGATTACAAATAGATTTGTTGTCTTTCTGAAAATTTTACTCTCAGTGACAGGCTGGAAAACTGCATTATTATGCAGAAACTTGTGCAGGAGTTCAATGAAAAGGTACAAAGAAAGCTATATTTGACCTATTTTTCCTTTAAAATAAATCAGGAAGGACCTGTGAAGAATTTTCAGAAGAATTACTTCTGCAAATTCTTCTCAACAATTGAAATGAATGTTCATGCCATTTATTGGATCCAGCTTTCCAAGCACCCACCCTTCCTCACTTTCTCCCTTCCTTCTATCCATCCATCCAGGCATATGTAAGTAACAACTTTCCACAACCCAGGACTGAGAAAGAACTCTGCAAGATTCCCTTTGAAGGTCATAAATCTTGCTATTTTATCAGACATAGAAATAGCTAATTTGTACCTCAGCACACTCTAGTCCCTGGATATGAATTATCTCAATTTTATTCTAAAAATTACCAGGCCCTGATAAATGATTATATTAATATTTTAGTGCTATTTTTAATACATCTGGTTAGATCATTATGCAATGCATGTATTTCCCCTTTGGTTATTTTATTACCAGTATACTCAAACTTAAAATGAAAAGTTATACTCTATTTTATACATGAACATTACTTTTTCAGGTGGCACAGATCAATGTGAACTTTTTACTTGAATGTTAATGAGATACTATTGATGAAAATGTTATAAAGGACAATTTAGTAGTAAAAAAAAAGTTAATAATCTGGATATATGGGAATGTCTACTTAATTACATGGAAAAAATACTCATGGGATAATTCTAATTTTCCCATATGAACAGCCACAGATGAAAATACAAAAATGCTCATGTATCATCTACAGTTTAGAAGTGCTGTAAAGACACCCAGCTTTATCACACACATGGAAGATATATTTTGCATATGGCCACACACAGTCTCAGAACCAGGTTTTCATAAATCAGCATAAATCAGCACATCTTGCAAGAATATGGGCTGGAGATGACTTCTGTGGCAACGGACCTGAAATCTCAGCAGACAGTCTGTCAGACTGAGTCACTGGTGAGCCCTGGCAGCAAAGCCAGCCAGCAGACTCCTGGCCCATGGCTGCCCAAAGCCTAATCACCTGGAGCAAGCTGCTCAAGGCCATGTGGACTCTGGGTTTGAACTTCCAGAATGAGGATTCTACAACCTCTCTGACCAAACAGTTCCAGAGTTCAATCTTTACTGTGTTATTTTTAAACATTTTCAAATGTTTAAAAATAATTTCTTGTATTTCAAGACCATATCTAAAATACCACATCCACAGTTTTAGGGACTCTGATACAAGAAAAAGGTAATAAACTTCAGAATAAACTGAAGCAAGAGCAAAAGGTCACCAAGATGCTCAGCAATATGGAGCACATGCTCTTTGAGAGGCTGGGGAAACTGGGCTTGTTCAGCCTGAAGAAAAGACAGCTCCAGAAGCACCTAATCACAGCCTGATAAAATCCATGTTATCAAGATGACAAACCTCTGTTTTCAATAGTGGTGCCCAGTGGGAGGATAAGAGACAAGCAGCATAAACCAAAAATGTTCCATCTCCCCAGTTTGGGGAGAAACTTCAACATAAGGACAAGGAAGCAGTGGAATAGGTTAAGCTCCAGAGACTGTGAAGTCTCTGTCTTTGGAGGATACAAGACTGGACAAAGCCTTGAGAAACTCAGTCTGACCTCAGAGCTTGCCCAACATTGCACAGAATTATCCTATGTTCTTATGATTTCACAAGATCTCATTTGTTCTCCTGAAATAAATAAGAAGCAATTGCAGTGAGGCATAGTCTTTCTGGGACAAAAACTAAAGAAAACATTCAGTGCACAGACTCAGGAAGCATTGAAAAGGAAAACCATTACATATATCATCATCCAAAATTGACTGTTATATGACAGCTACAGATTTCAAGATTAAACTATATTTTAGAGAAATAAATTTATATTTAAAAAACAGTATTTGTCAGATATATTTTTAAAACTTTAATCAAACTGTGATATGACACATGTGCAGCCACTTGGAAGCCTTAGACAACCAACAGAGAAAGAAGATGCAAAGTAATAATCTAAGAACAAAAAATAGATTAAATTATCATGCAAGATTAAACATTAATTACTGGAAAAGTTCTGCAAACTCTCTAGCTGGAGCCAAAAACATAATTGCAGAGGAACCTCCAGATGACAAAAAAAAAAAAAAAAAATCTACTAAAGTGACAGATGATTTGAACAAGTTTTTATTTCTTCTCTCGGATGAGAACTGTATGCATGTCAGGAAGTGACTGTCCTGTTGCCCACTGCCAACTCCTGTTCTTTATTGCACAGGTCTCTGTGGTTCAAAGATGCATTCTTATATTAAAAATAAAGAGTCACATTAGATATTTAAGGGAGGGAGGCAAGATGAGTGAAGAATGAAAAAATAATAGATACTATGTGTGGTAAAACTCCAGCAAGAAATGCATATGTCTTAATAACACCTCTGACAATTCTAAAATCAAGAAAATGAGACTGTCTGGATGGATTGGAAAAATAAATGAGTTTTCTGTAAAGAATAATAAAGGGGTACAAATACAATCAGACAATCATTCTTCCATTACACTCTCCTGCACTGAAAAGACAAAACACACCAAAAAAATTATCTAGCTCATATTAGCCAAAAATTTCACAAGATGACCCTAACAGTTATCAAAGTGCACTCTTTAAACTTATCCAATACTGGTAGAGCAACATGAAATGGAAACTTATATTGACGAATAAATTAATGGAAACATTCTTCAGAGATTCTTTGATTGCAGTTACCACATGTCACATATCCAGGTTCAGTTTATTCAGACATCTCAGACAAAACCATCACATCCATCACACAGGAGTCTTCTATGCCATATTTTCAGAGAGAAATGATTGTGCATCCAGAATGCAAGTCAGCCAGAACTGTAGCATCACACAATGAATCCACTGGGAATCTTTGAAGTTCATCTAGTCCCAACCTCCTGCTGTGGGCAGGGACAGCTTCAGCTCGATCACGCTGAAAGCCACATCAATCCTGACCTTGAACACCACCAGGAAGAGAACATCCACAACTTCTTTGGGCTCCCTCATCATAAAAAAAATGTCCTCCTTATGCCCAATCTAAATCCGTTTGAAATGTTGCCCTTTGTCCTATCACTGCAGGCCCTGGCAAAAAGTCTCTCTCCAGCTTTATTAAAAGCCCCCTTTAAGTACTGAAAGGTTACAGTAACATCTCCCCAGAGCCTTTTCTTCTTCAGGCTGAACAACCTCAATATTCTCAGCCTTTCCTCATGGAAGAGATGCTGCAGCCCTCTGATCACCTTCATGGCCCTCCTCTGGACCCACTCCAACAGGTCCACGTCTGCCCTGTGCTGTGGATCCCTGAAATGGCTGCAGCACTCCAGGTGGGTGCTCACAAGAACAGGGTGGAGGGGCAAAATCCCCTCCCTCACCTTGCTGCCCACCTGCCTTGCATGCAGCCCAGGACACAGCTGGCTTTCTGGGCTGCAAGTGCACATTGCCAGTCCTTCCACCAGCATCCCAAGTCCTTCTCTACAGGGTTATCTCTTCCAACCAACTCAGCTTGCAACTACATGACTGCTTTATCTGTTAAGTAAAGTGGTATCATCACAGGAAGGAAACAAAACAGGAGAATGGGAGAAGGAAAACAAGAAACCCTTTTATTTCAGCAGCACTGCAGTTGCACTGAATTAACTGTAACATCATTAGTCACACCACTAGCATAATCTTTCAAGCCTTCTTTTGATGGATGAGTGCATCCTTGAATACATCCAACACTATTCCATTTATATAACAGCTTAAATTTTCATTGATGCAGTTTAATTCCATTGCAATTGGTTTCCATATTTTGCTTCTCAGTACCTGATAGTTTTGTATGAAAACAGAATTTTAAGGAGAAATTGCCTAATCTGTGAACTTCCTTTTCTAGGAAAAAAATAAAGCAACAGGCCAGTGACAATGATGTTGCAGAAGCAGGTAAAACAGCTGGAGGGTTTGCATTTCTTTACCTGGCTTTCTTCCTTCCCAGTAGATTTCAAACTCTTACTTTTTTTCTTTATAACTTTTCACATATTTTTGCTATGTGGTCAAATATTTTAAAATTTAAAAGGTCTGAGACATTGAAATAAGCAAACTAGCTTTTGTTACAAGAACTGATGTGGGAAAATGACTGTGCATTTCAAAAATGCTACACTAAAGACTGAGCTTTAACTAGGAAAAATACACTTAAAACACCTTCAAAAAAGTTGAAGCCTTTTGTTGCTGACTCAATCCTAGAACCATTCTGTCAAAAATGAACTCTGTTACAAGTTTCAATTCACAATGTGCCTTAGTCAATGAAACATTAGTATTAAAATATGTCATAGGAAAGAATGCTGTAGATACTTCTAATCTTCATACACTTTTAAGCCCATGAACATTTACACAAAAATCTACCATTATTAGACTCCAACTTGCTGCCTGTAACAGAAAAATTGTGCCTTCATTTATAGCTTTTCCACAGAGAAAAAAAATCAAACACTCAGTGAAGTAGCATAAGTAACAAGTTTTAGATGGGTATCTTAAAAATATGAAGATAATTTCAGGAACTACAAAGACAGCAATCACTTATAGGTTGCTACATTAACAACTCAAAAATTAATAAATAATCCCAGTTTTTACCACCTCAGTGAGATTCTGAGCAACTATTCTTCATGCTTGGTAACAGATTTGCAAAACATGCATCTAGAACTGGAAGTTTCTGTTCTGCTCTAGAACACACAATGAAACATGCAGGTATTTTGATGAAGAGAAGTTGCACGGGTTTTTTTCCTTTTCCCTTCTTTCCTTTCTATGCCAAACTCACAGTGGATTTCTCCAATGGGAAAATCAACTTCTCCCCTGTTTTTCATAGATGTACTCTTTTTCAGCCTTAAAGTAGTTCAAAGCCATGACATTAATCAGTTAACTCCTCTACTTACAGACAGGAAAAATCAATTTACCTGAATGCCATCAAGCAACTTGCTCATGCACCAGTAACTGTCAGCTTCTATGTTCTGCAGCACTTCTTCAGGCAGACTGGAAACATCAAAATTTTCCACTTCTTCTTCTTCTGTTTCAGGAAAAGAGAGAGAAAGACAAGTCAATGAAGTGCACAGAATAAATAAAGCAAGAATGAGCAAAATAATTGAAAACAAAGACAGCCACCACTTATCTTCTAGTCAGAAACCAATGCACATTTACTTTAACAGGGCCTAAATGAATCATTTATTGCTTAACTGTGTCATCTAATGGCTTTAAATGTTAATGAATACTTAATTTCTTACAGACTGTGAAAATCTCAAATCATGCCTGGTTAACCAGAATTAATATATAATAAATCACTTTATTCTAAACATTTCACACCTGAAAGAGGTTTAGAAGTACTTTGAGAGCCCTCAAGCTACATATGAATGATCCCCAAAGAAGATGACTATGTTTGCACCATGCACAGAATGTGCAAATATGTTACCAGTCTTCACAGAAAAAAAAGCCCTGAAAAATACTGCTCAGAAATCCACTGAACTTTATTTAGAAAAGCAGACTACAGCTTGAATTTAGAAAAGAAAACCTTTCCAAATAGAAAAGAAAATTAATCATGTATCCACTACAGCAGGAAACAAAACTTTGGTACATCTTACACATATTAGCTCACAAAAAAGTCTGACAGTTATACAGTTTATTATATTTTCATAAACCACTGCCCCAGTGGGAAAAAAAGCTCTAGTTAAAATTTTTAACTTTCATTTTAATATTTCAAATGGCAACAAAAAGAAGCAACCCATTCTCACTCTGCCTCACTATGTCTACAGAAAAAAACAGTAAATGTACCAGAGTTCCTCGCATCTATATAAAACACAAACATACACTGAAGTGTCTTCCTTTTGAATAAAGTCTTCAGGCCCTCCTCCACCAAACATCTGCTGGAAGAATAAGATTACAACTACTTTGACAATGTGCTCCTTTGCAAATTTTCTGCCTTGGAGCACCTTGTCATTTCATGACACTGGTATCACACTTCTGAAAGAAAAGGTAGCTATAAACCATAGCACAACACACGTGGGTATGAAAAGATAACAAATGAAAAAGACTTTTTATGTTCACTTTCTCATCTTTCTTATCTTACCTCATTTTTGTCTCTCTCTTTCAAAATCTACCATTTCACACTATATTCTCACATCAGGTTTTTTAACAAAAAAGCTGAAGATTCATATAAACATCAAAGGTGGGCATCTTCACCTCCCTTCACAGCCAACAAAGAAGACCACGAAGTGACAGAGTACTACCTGACTTGTTCTAAACTAGAAAGATAAATAAATAAGATGAATCACATTTTAAAAAAAATCTTGCTTCTCAGATTTTTTTGCTTTCAGTATTAGCTATAATTTGCTCTTAAAAGGATTGCCTCAGAATGCAGACCTTTAAACTGTGGAAGTCTAAACTAAGCTGAAATAAAGCTTTAAACACCCACCAAATGATCTGCTGTCCTGTGACTGAACTACCTCCAAGCTGTAAGAAAACCAGGGCAGGTTGTAGGTAGGCTAAATGATGCAACCTGGACAGCAACAACACTCCAGCATTAATATTTTGGAAAAACTAGATTCTTATTGTTCTAATAAAGATGGATTATCAAATTAGAATGACCAATTTTTATTCCCCCCAGAGAATACAATATAGCTTTTAAGAAATATCTTTCAATGGGTCCAGTTACTGTTCATCAGAGCTATGTTCCCCAAGCACAAAGAGGAAGTCAGACAGACCTTTCTGAAAAGAACACAGGTGTGACACAAATTTACTACTCTAAGTAAAAGTCTCATTATTCCACAGGGAACAACAACAGATATAGATAGCTTTTAGGAATCTTTCTTCATTGAAAGAATTGGCAGTCCCCAATTATAATGTCACAGAACCACATGCTCAGCCATTACAGACATAAAAAAAAAAAAACACTTTTATGAAGTACTTGTCCAGCCGTCTTGTTTTGTCTCCCCTCTGAAGAGCTATCCAAGAACATTTTGCTTTTCTGTGGCTTAAAGAGACTGATCTTTGGCATCTCCACAAGCCTCTTAAACACAAAATAATTATTCAAGATCTTTTATATGTTCTTTAAATATATAATCTACTTCTAGACCAACTTTCAATCCCATTGTGCTTCCAATGAATCACACTAAGTCATCTCTTCAAAAGTCAGATAATAAAGTTTTGAAATTAAAAAATCTAATTAAGTGTTTCAGGCAACTCAGTTGTATTTCTATTGTACCTTAGCAGTATTTCCCCTGCATAAAGCAACTGTGTCAAACTTTGGCTTAAAATTCTGCAACCAAGTATTTCAACAAATAAATCTAATTACTTGGAGCTATAATACAATACAGTTTCATTAAATCAGCTAAGATATATATTTTTGGATAAGTTATGTTAACTGGTAATTTTTGATTCAAATGTGGTCTATGATGAAGAAGAAGCAACACTGTGGAAGCACCCAAGAACTCTTCTAATAAAGATGGCACAGCATCACCAAAGCAAAGTCTCAAACAAGCAAGTGCTCAGTGATGTCAATGGTTTCTGCTGCACCAATCCACCTTACCTTGTACACTTTACTGAGTAAGTTCAAAACTGACACTGAATATTTAAAGGACCCTTTTCCAAAGTACAAATGAAATTTAAAGAGGCCATCCCTTTTGACAAGCTCCAATTTAGGAACATTTGATTGGCAGAATGCTATGCAAAATCATAATCTACATATTTAGCATTTATTCATTTATTTGGGTATGCACATAGTGCAAAATGCTTATTTTTCCCTGTAGTTTTAAGGGGAAAAGCAGTCAACTCCATGTAGCTCTCTCTCTCTCTTTTTTTTTTTTTCTTTTTCTTATCTGAAGAAATAAACACACTAGAAAAGTTTTGAAAGAAAGACCACAAAGGATTTCAGAAAAAACCGAAGCAAAAATAACAAAATAACCATCGCAAAAGTACATAAGATATTATTTGTGCTTGAGAACATAATTGGAATTTCTTGTTTTAAAAAATTTTAAATTTATTTTCAATGAGTGAATCCTGAATGGACAGTAACATAAAGACTGAATAAAAGAATGTGGACAGAAAAGCATGCCAGTGTGTGCAATATCTGGGGGACAAAAGACTACTGCCTAAAACTTCCCAATTACAAAGTCTTACAGAAACATTTCTCATCTTCTTCAGTTTCCTGTGGTGATCTTTATCATGTTATCTATACAACTGCAAAACACAGGAAAATGCCTGGTTGCCTGGAGGAGAACTGTTGTAGCATGAAGTCTATGACATGCTGATCTGAATACATGCATTGCTGTAAGCATGGTATTAGCTCTTCTTCACCCACTCCCAGGGTAAGCTTCTAAAACTTCCCACCATGCAAAAAGACTAACTTTTTGTAAACAGCTCTAACTGGATCCAGTCACAAAGGCAGAGACATAAGGATAAAATCAAAATCTAAAAAAATACTGCTTACAGCTAGTTACAGTTTTAGTTTCCCAATGACAGCAGAAAGTAAACATGCTAAACAGCTTGCCTCCATTAAAAGTAGGTTTTAATTCAAGATTAAGCCTAATGGATGATTTTGAGTGAGGTTGTTCAGAATGCTAAAACTAAGCTCACAACTGAACTTCGTCCTTTAGCTGTAATAGACTTTCTTCTAAAGAGGGCTGGAATTTTACCTTTTCAGTACAGATCTGGGGTAAAAACACATGCAACCAACAAAAAGGTAGTTTACATTCAGAGCTTCTCTAAATCTGCTACTGACACCAATGCTCAGTCTTTATAAAGTGTGAAAAAAATGCACGTAACTTGATAGTTTTCATACTTCATTATACCAAGCAAGTTCCAACAAAAGATATCTTCAAGAAATAAGGCATACATTCTCTCAAAGGATTTTTTTTTAATGAAACAAACATTTAATTGTTTTACTACTGTTTTAACTGTAGCTTTTTATCTTGAAATTGTTTCCAACACTCAGAATCAGCAAAACCCCAATGAATTCACTGTAGTGCAAGAGGGGATAAAATGGATGGCAGGGTAAAAAAGACCTAGAGCTGAAGGCCAAAACAGACTGCAAAATCACCAATAAATTATGATTGCTCTTTACATACACCCAATATACAAAATAATACATAAAAACATTAGATCAGTTAATGAGCTGAACATTTTAAAATTGGAGATTTTTTTAGCACTATTTTGTGTAAATGTAGAAAAAGCATTACCATATACCTGAAATTACATATCTCTTGCAGCAGTGCAAGGAAAGCATCCTGACCACAGACACACAGGTGCTTCTCTGTATAAAGCTTACTGGGCTGCAATGTACTTCAGATGTTGCATCTTCAGGCAGACCTAACATAAAGGTTACAACCCAACTATGCAAAGTACAAAAAAGTTCATACACACATGATTGCACACAGAGGTGCACAGCAATATTTCTACAGCTAGATCTTGCATATTCCACTCCAAACTCAGTTTTCAAAAAGCCTTATGAAACACCTATTCAGTCACTGCTGCACTAAGGCAATGTTTTTTTTAAGAAGATCAGGACATAATAGAGCATTTAAATGTAAATTATTTCAGTAACAATTGCCTCATTAAATATGTATATTACCATATCAATATCTCCCATTGAAAAAGTCCTAGTTACATATTAATCTTGATAGAAATAGCTCTTGAGCTGTTAAGGATGAATCAACAAAGTAAAACCTTCCCTTTTCTTTGTGGTACTGTAGTCACAAAGGTAAAATTTTAAAAAAGCCTTAATCATCTCATCAGTCCAGTCTTAGGTAAACATGACCTCACTGCATTTCGAATATTCCCCTATAACCAGTCATGTTTCTCACATACATGATATATTGACAACTTGTTTATTTTAACATTGTTAATAATCTTACATTTGTTTTCAATTGATCTTCCACAATATCCTTCAGATGCAATAGGAAGATAAATATCTTCAGATAAGATAAATATCTTTATACATCCATGTAAGAATGGTGTTTCAAACATTAATCATTATATTTTATTCATATGAATTCTCTAAATAATTTTACTGCACATGGCAACTGTTACAATCTTGAGTGACCTGGCGAGCAAGGTAAAGCATCCTGTCCAAAAACACTGTAAACTTGATCACATGGACTGAACTTCTATGCTCATCAAAATTAATGTATGACCCTGCAAGTACTCTCAATTTGCTCTATCACAAAAGAGTAGATATTTCACATACTTTTCCTTTAATTCCAGACTCACTATGAAAGTAATCAGTAAATCATTCAGAGACTTCCTTTAGTGGGCCTACATTGCTTGCCAGTAAGATCTTTTCTACCCAGGCTTTTTCTTGGCTAGATTTTAATTATCTTTTTTTCCTCCACACTAAATAATCCAGAATGTGCCTTTTTTTCATATTCATAACCCACTGCACATATATACACAAAAACAGACCTGTTTCTAAGGATGGTAAATTTATTTGAAAAATGGAAACTCTCAGTTGCAAATTAAACAAAAGACATCAGCTCCTCATAGGCTCATAGGCTGCAGATTGAGATTACTGCTTCATGAGTCAGACAGGAGGAAGACTAAAACCTCTATGACCAAAACAGGGTACAAAGGAGAATTAAGCAAACCTGGTGATGCCAACAGGTCTTTGACTCACAGAACTTGCATAATGCCAAATACAGGACTGAGAACCTCTTTCACACAGGTGAGAAATCAACCAGTAAATGCAGTTTGAAATCAGAAGAGAATAAGCCACATCCTTGGGCATGACATCATTATGAAACAGAAGCCTTCAAAGCTTGTAAGATGGTAGCTCTTCTTAAAAATGGATTTCAGCAACAATGAACACAATGATCAGAACAAATTCTTCACATAGTACTCACTTCAACAGGTTTGCTACTGTCAACCAAAACAGCCTGCCAGGGAGAAGCTGTGCACATGACACCAAATTAAGGGACTCATAATTAGCAACCAGTATGCATGGTGAGCACAGGATGCTGATGAGTATTTTTTTAGAATGCCACATAAGGGAATTCCCTGAGAAATCCAAAAGGTGCTTGGAGAATAGGAAATGAAAGATTAAAGGTTGAACATGTCTCCCACACTGCATTTTTAATTAACTAGTTTGTGCTTTATCATTTAATTTTTTAAAGCATCAGCACACATACCCACAAACACACAGAGACAAAACACCAAGTGTGGGACAAGAGCAAACCATAGTGTGGTCAAAAAAGTTTAAAGCAAACCTCAGGAACACAGGACTCCCCTGTGTTCAGGTATGGGATTGATTAGAGAGTTATTTCAGAACTATCACCCTAGCACTGGAAAAGCCTTCAAAGAGAATCTATAAATTAATGTAGTTTTGAAAAAGAACTATTTATTTGAGATGGAACAAAATCAACTGCACTAAAAGCTACCACATATTTAAAAGATAAAGAAACTGGCATATGCATCTGCATATGCAGGGGTGAACTTTAAAAGTACTTTGAAAGAAAGAACTTTAATACTTCGGTACTGAAAACATAAAAAAGAGAAAAGTCAAAAAAATAAATTTTCTTGCATGTAATTACTTAATAATAGAAGAATGTCAAAGAGAACTCATTTGAAAAATTTCATAAACAACAATATCTTTAATACATTTCCTGGACAACTTAAAAAGCTCAAAGGTTCAACTCTAACTTGGGTAAATGTAAAAGCAATACAAATTATCCAAGAACTTGTACGTAAATATAAAAACTTCTAAAAACTCAGAAATGTAATTTTTCCCATGACTGAAGACTGAAAAATTTGCCACTGTCACATAAGCTCATCAACCATTTACATATGACCATAACTCTGTGTAAGTATAATTTGCTTACTCATAAAGCAATTTTTATTTTAAGCCATTAATGTCATTTGAATGGCATAACAAAGTAACTTCTCAAAGAAAAATGGATGGCAGAGGAAACAACTGTCCCTCAGTGACAACATCTCCACAAGTCTATGACTGTGGCAGTTTCCTGCAATTCACACTGTGCAATATCCAATTTTCAATTGGATATATATCAATTTTCCTAACCAAAATTACATGCTTCCGTGTTTTGTAATCTCCCACATCATTCACAGCTAATAAGAAATCCACCTAACAGATTTCTTGCCTTATTTACAACAGAAATTAAGTAACATCCATTATTTCTGCTTTTTAGCACAAACTGCAAATACTGAATTTGAAGAAGCAAATTTGAGGAGAATGCACTCCGCAGGAAAAACTACTTCTTCTATTGCTTAATTGCTGAATGCATTCCTTAACTACCTTAATCTGCTGTGATTTACACTTTCCTAATGAAACTGCTACATATGCTTCTGAGGCAAAAAAGCCACAAGGCTTGCTCTTTTCATAAAATTCAAACATATTTTTACATATTGCATAGGTATTTATTGCCAAGATAAAGAAATAATCAAACCTCTAGGAAAAAAAAGCCTGCTCTGTCTGTTCAAAAATAATAGCATGAACTCTGATTTTCATCAACAATGTTACTGTAAGAAAGGTAGTTGTTCTTAAATTTCAGTCATACCACAGTAAATTTTTATGTCCTAATTAACTAAAGATGGAACACGTAAATCAGTTCACAATTTTTTTTGATGAGAACACAATTGATAAGCCAATTTTTTTAAAGTATTGGAGTTTGTCAAAATGATTGTCCTATAAAAGCCTATAGTCTTTCTGCTTCTATGAAATAAAGCAATGAAAGCCTGCAGAAGAAAAAGCATTTTGCAAGAAAACTTGCTTCCCTTTTTTTCTTTATTCTGCTCAAGTACATAATTTTTCACTTCTGCTTTAAAAATTTGTTTTCCACAGCTTAAAGTAAAAATTTAAAATATCATATTTCTCAAATAAGAAACCAGCAAAATATCCCCATGCTAATGAAAAACCCAATGACTTCATTACTATGATTAAAAAAGGTTTGCATTTAAATTACAAGTAAAGCCAACTCAAATTGAAGTTTCAGCACATAAATTTATGATAAATTTATCTGTATTGGTTTGACATCTATAAATTATTAACTAATCATGTATCTCATTGAAAATAAGTCAAAAATATTTTCTTACAATTCTTTTTAAAGCACTGATCCACTGAATTTTAAAATCTTTTCTTAGATGTTCAGCTACTACTGAGCTATGCAACAGGATTGGAATGTTACACTTATGGAATTTGTAAAGCCTGTTGACATTGCTTAAGCATTGCTCTTTCTCTTTTAGCTTTTCTTCCCACAAGTTACTTCATAATAAACACATAAAGCTGTAATATTTGGATGCCAAAAGCCACTTTTAATGGCATAAAAGGCATTAAAGTAATCTCCCCATCTGTTGGAAAGCATTCTTGAGAAGACTTAGATCTGGAAGTATAAGCACTTCTGTGCCGCTTCACTAAAGAGAGATGATCACTAATTATAACTACATGGAGACCATGGGGAGATGAGAAATAAGAAAGCAGAAGCCAAAACTAAAATATGCTGCTCCCTTTGGAATACATGTCTCTCCCATAGCTATATTTATTGCAGTTAATTTCCTTCTTCACAATTTTCTTCCATTTTTATACCTGAAGAAATTTTCTGGTTTCTCTTCAATTTTAGTTTACTGCTTCTACCACTATTCAAGATATTTTTTCCATTTATTCCCATGACCCAACATTTCCAGTCTGTAGTTTCAAATAAAATACCCTTCAATAATGTCTCATTACTTCTTCATAGTCTGAGCCTATTAGTTTCTTAATTGCCTTCTAAAATGAGACATTATAAACCACAAAGTGTATTTCAAACTTGAAAAACGAGCAGTTTTTTACATTAACATTCATATTATAAAATTAATTTCATTTTTAAAGTACTGGGAGTGTGCACTAAGCATTATGAAATAGCACATCTTCTTTAGACAGATACATTTGAAAATTTAGAAACACACATATAGATGCAAAACAAACTTTAAAAGCAGATAATTTAAAACCACATCATCCTATGCAGTAAAAGGGGACTTTCATTGACAGATTTGTTTTAATATATACATGGGGAACAAAAATTCTTTTGTCTCAAGTTCTTTTTAGTATACATCAGAAAAGAAAAAGAAAGCAAACTTGAATCTACAAAAAGAGTGATTGAAAAGACAAATCTGAGTTAGCTGAAAAAATCAAACTGTTCAAATCAATAGAAAGTCTAGACCTGACTTATTTATTCTAATTACTTACAACAGAAGTTTGAGTAGTCCCATTTGACGTAAGAATTTTTTTTATTAATTCAGAGATTTTTTTCTATACAGCTCTTATAACAAAAATTGAAATTATCGCCTCTTATTTTGCCCATAAGTAAGGGTTTGGAAAGTTTCCTCACAAGAAATATCTAAGCAAAAAATCCACACAATCTCCTGCTATGAGGGGGTATTTTACAGCTTCCATCAGATCTCTTTCAGACTTTTTGCCTCTTTGATAGTCTTCCAGGCACTGATATGATTGAAGAAATTTTTATAAGTAACTTTCAAGTTCCTACTTGGCTTTTCCTCTGACGTGTAAAAACTATGACAGCCATCTAAAAGATGGGCTTTACACAGGCTTGAACTCCCCAGTTGCTTTTCAAAAAAGTATTCACTTTAAATCACAGCTTTACCACAAAAAATAAATGGAGGGTGGGCCATACACTGTAGTATGCTGATCAGTATTCTCAAGACACACTTCTTTGGTATGACACAGAAGCATGCAATAAATATTTAAAACAAACAAACAAATTAAAATAAAAATTAACCCAAAACACTGAATTCCACCTACATATGTCTCCACTCGCAAGAATGGGGAGAGCAATACAACAAATAACAAGAAGCTGTAACTTTTCTTAATCAATTTAGATACATTTATTTAAAGCTTGTCAGTCAAACACAGGTCAAAAAATGCACCAACTGTTGCTACACTTTCAATGAATATATGATAATTAGGTATGATACTGTTTTGAAACATTTATTTATGTAGGGTAAAGTGATAGGTTTCAGACTCAGAGCACAGCAATTTCGTCTGTAGATACTATTCTGAAAAAAAGTCATACAAATTGTCCTTTCTTTGAAGACCACTTAAAAATTTAAAAAATTTTAAAGACTAACAGACCTTAAAATTTCAGGCGTTAAGGGAGGTTGGGGTGTTTTTTTGCCTTGTTTTAAACAGAGACTCATAAGAGACAATGAGCAATTAATACCATTACTCAAAATACTGATTTTCTCTCACATATAAAGCTAAAAATAACAGGCAATTAAGAAGTTGGGTATACTTAAGATAATATTAATCTCTTTTTCACTTCTGACAGCTATTATTAACAACAGCCAGAGAATTCTAACTTTAATTAGGCTTACTCCACTGCAAACAGATAGAAGCCTTTTTTTAAAATTATCCACGAAAACAGTTTTAGTTGAATTACAATAATTTTTTCCTGAAAGATATTAAAGCTGAGGTACATGCTACTTTGTCAACTAATACATCCTTATGATTTAAGTACCCAGGACTATAACTACTCTATATCTGTAATCAAACTGAAGAAGGTATTTTATCACAGCCCACACGTTATTCAAGCTAGAATATGTGCAATTTTGTAAGAACAAGAATTTTCATTTCACAGTTTGTGTGGTTAACTGAACAAATTTTCAAGAAATTAATTTTGTTTCAGTGGAGGTCATGAAGATTTACTTCAATGGAGTCACTTTCTCCATTGCATCAATAGGTATGACTTTAAACACTTTGATTACTAAGAATTACAAATGTACTTAAAAAAAAAAAAAATATTATAGAAAATGTGACAAAAAGTCTACATATTTCTATTACATATGAAAAGCAGAGGAAGGGGGCAAAGCCCAAATCTATTGGATGCAACAATGCATCTAACATTTCAGATGAACGATTCTAATTAGCTCAGAAATCTAACATAATATTAGAGAGTAAAAATAAAAATTGAAACAGAGAGAAGAACTGATTTTGTAAAACTGCACTGTCTATAGTAAATCAAGGTAATTCAAGACAGTACTAGGAAGCAAAAAAATAGAAAAGTATGTTGCCATATCCCATATCTGTCTATGCTGCCTAACCTGCTAAGCAAAAAGTAAGTGTAATTCACAAATCCTTATCATAAGCATGTGTTCGTTACACAGCTAAAGCAGTCTCAGTGCTACCTGGCACTAAACAGACATTCACTTCTCCCTTCCTCCCTGACCTGCTCTTATCCCCACATCAGCACTCATATTCTTCTCTAATTCTCAAGGTGAGCACAGAAAGTTAAATAATTCAGTTTATTATGGGTCTAGTTTCCAGCCAGTCTAACTGTGCCCAAGGAAAGCCAATGCAGACCAAAAAGAGAAGACAGGAATGCATAAAATGGGTTGGAAAAGAAAAAGCAAAGCCACCTGTTTTGACAGCAGAAAGCCCTGCTTCAGCTGTGTCATCTAAGTAAACAGCAAGCAAACCTTTTTATGATCAACAAAACCTAATCTGGAAATATTCAAATATGTGACTCCAGTATGAAGTTTAAGGAATAGAGAAATGAAGTCAGAACAGGCAGGGTACACTGACCTCTTGAAAGAAAAAAAGGGATCTGGAAGATTCTACAGCACATAAGAATCCAGTTCACACTGTCCCAAGCCCTCACAGTGAATCAAATACATCAATGAGTAAAATACAAGCAGCAATATACTACTACCCAACTACACTCTACAGTTACTTGTAGATACATGCTCAGCTGCTCATTATTGACACCTTTTCTCAAGGTTACCATGTTCCAAAATATGCCAAAATTGGATTGGTGCAATTGGCCAAAAATCCACTAACTAAAGAAGTAAATCACCTCATTTTATCAAAGCCTATAGAGAGCACTTCTGCCAACAGATCCACTCGTACAGTTGATATTTACTAAACGCCACCACAAACTTCCAGTAGGTAAAGCAACTAGGGAAAAGCAGTAGGGAATAAACTCTACCACTTGCAAGTCACACATAAACTGTGTAAAGCTTAACTACGTTCATTAGGACTTGCATACTATTGTAACTATATTGAAAAGTATTCCTTAAATGTAATAGTTTTATAACTCTAAGCCAGAAAAAAGTGCCCACTACACAATAATTTCCCTGTTTTCCTTAGTTCTGTTTGGAATGCCTCCAAATATCTTGCTTTATGAACCAACCCTAGACAGAACAGTATATCTCGGCAAGCACTGCTAGGTGACAAACATTTCAAAGAATTCGGTACTAGTTATTTTCACATGGATTCTTCTGCTTGTTTAAAGTGAATAAAAGGATGTAAAATAGTAAGGTTTCTTTATCCAATTAGGCCTGAAAAACAACATTATATATTAATAAAGACAATTGCTCAGAGATAGTGAATAATTCATTTGTTCTTAAGTGAGACATACATAAAAACAAATTAACAATTTAAAAGTATAATCCGTCCAAGTGCTTCAAAAGCATGCTTTTTAAAGCACTAAAATTCAGGTCTATATTTTTATTGTCTTTGTTTCCAGGTAATTCACCTGAAGGAACTCTGGATTTTTTTCAAAAACTACAACTTAAAAATATTTAAATTAATGGAAAAAATTTCTAATTGCTTTCCCACTGCAGTCAAAATCAGTCCTGCTTCACAACACAGAAGTGACCAGGTCCTCTGTGTGTGTGGGCTCAACAAAGGTTTCTGCTTACTTCTGGACCTTTCCCATGGTGCAAAGCAGGAGTCATCAATTTGTAAAACCAAACTCAAATATTGTCTATCTTATTCGTTACAG
The DNA here is from genome assembly GCA_013397555.1 of Urocynchramus pylzowi. NCBI lineage: Eukaryota > Metazoa > Chordata > Aves > Passeriformes > Fringillidae > Urocynchramus > Urocynchramus pylzowi. The sequence continues at coordinate 1,037,921 of VZRH01002121.1, forward strand.
TTCTCCCCCTCTTCAGCTACCCTGCAGCAAGTACAAAATACTTTCACTGACAACAGATTGGCCCAGCAATAGGGGGAGAGTGGGGCAACACATTCCTAGAAATTGAAAAGGTGAACAGTGGATATCTCAAAGCAAGCTAAGATAATGCTGAACAACTTCTATGCCATAAATATAATATATATATACAAAAATATATATTAAATATATAAATAGATAAAAAGATATATTTATGTATGTAAATATACATAAATAAATATATACGTACACATATATATGTATATCCAGGTGTACATATACTAAGTGTTCAATAATATATGAAAGCAAAGAGTGCAGCAAAGAAAACTGATGGGTAAGTAAAAAGATTTAGGCCACCGAGTGGCTTGTGTGCATTGCAGCTCTTTCAGAGGAATGCTTCTGATATTTGCTGGACTTATGTAGAAGATGTAATTGGCTTTTCAGCACTTTCAAGTTTTGAATTCAACAGTTTTGTGTAAGAGTTCTTCATTCTTTGCTCACCAAAATCACGCAGATAACCATACTCCATTTAATTATCAAAGAATATTTCATGGAATATTGCTCATGTTTATGATAACTTGAGTCAACTTCCCTGATGTCATTAGTATTACTATAAAATAATGGAAATATTAAGATACAGCACTGAAATACATCTTTGTATATGGAAACAACATTACTAGCAATTTGCATTAAGGAGAAAAAAGAAATCAATGTAATTAAATGGAACTTGTGCTACAGAATTTACATTTGACAGAAAAAATATTTAAATTGTTTTGAATAGTTTTCCATAAAATTTTACAAGGGTTTTTAAAAAACCATTTATTTTCTTAATACTTTTACAACTTGAAGGAAAACATTACAATGTCAATTATGCTTCATGTCCCTGCTTTTATGCAAATTCAGTTTGTGATTCATAAATCATTTCAAAAAAATGTGTAAATAAAAACATTTTAACACAATATTGTGCAAAACTTTTTATTTATTTAAACAAAGAAAAGCATGAAAACAGTAGAAGTTTATTACAAATTTTAATGCCAAAATTAAAAGAAAAGTTGAAGAGTATACTACAATTGCAAATAAAATCTTTGCAACTCTCTTAAACTGAAGAAACCCCTCATATTCCTGAATTTCAGTCCTGAGAAGTCTTCCAGAATTTCTCTCCTGGTAAATCAGAAGGTGGAGAAACTTGAAGGCCCTGGGAGAAGGAGAAGCATCCAGTTATAGCTCTTTGTTCTAGTTTATAAAAACAATGTCATCCTTCAGTTTCAGTCAGTCTCTTCAAAATAACTACAAATACGTTACATCTTTTCTACTTTCTCTCATGAAAACTTTAATGTACAAGTCCTATTCATAATTCTGCAAGGACTAGTGAATTGGTGGAACTGAATAATAAATGTCTAAATATTTAGACAGCAGGATAAATTATCTCAAATTAATTTATCTACTGTAGCAATCAAGGCTTCAGCTTGGCCTTGTACAGGAAATAATGCATGATGAACAAAATTTTACCTTATAACCCTGTAGTATGAAGAAAAGCAGTTCCCTAAAGTCAGTGGGTTAATACTCTTTGCTCTCTGGCTTGCTTTCTCATCATTCAGAAATTCAGTTTTATGTATATTCCAAACAGATCTATTTATTCCACAAAAATTATAGTTCTCCTGAAAAAAAAATCTCCGCTTAACTAATAAATTTTCATAATTTAAAAACAAACACTGAGGAATTCCCTCAGATACATCCATGATAAAATGCTCCAAAACTTTACTCTAATTATGCAGTGAAAACAACCCTTTTTGATACAGTACTCAAACTGTGGGGATAATAATAATAATTTAATAATTAATAAATACAATTATTCACAGTTGAAAAGGGCGAAAGGAAGACAAAAATGAGACTGCATACCAGATATAAGGGCAGGAAGACTTCCTGTAACATATGAGAGGGAATGGAAAAAGCAGAAGAGTAAACAAGGGAGTTAAAGAGAGATGAAGGCATTTTCAGGACCAAAGAACATTTCCTTACTCATAGTAAAAGTAGTCTGCGAATAAATCCTATCCCATTTCCACTAGGATTTGAGTCTAGATTAATTATCTCATAAAGTCATAGCAGTATCAATTCAAAAAACACTAGGTAACAGAAGTTTCATTTAATGCCATCTACAAAAGGATTTAAGATGACAAGAAAAAATACTTACAAGGTTAAGATCTCTCTTCTCAAAGTTTTCAGTTCATGAGTTGTTGTAAGCATCATCAACTTGTCTCAGGCTCCTCTATTTCAAGAAGATTGCAGACAATATCTCAATTGCTGTTCCAGTCCTCAGCAGCCTCATTTTTCTTGTCATTCTTTATCCAACATAAAATGACCAAGTGCTACAACAGTGTTCATTTTCTGCCCTTGACTTCCTATTAACTGCTGATTTTCCCTTGAGCCAACACTCCTAGGCATCTTAAAATTATTTCATACAGTTATTACACTTAGCAACAATCTGACATGCATCCTTGTCATGGTGGTACTTCTCTGAAACTTTCATCTCTCTGGATGGTGAATAAATCCAGGTCCTCTTTGGGGTTTTAGATACACACACAAGCCCAGTGAAGGATGGTGTACTGGAATGTCAGATAAAGTGAAGTGTAGGTGAGTGAGAGACCACAAGTAATTGTACAGCACAACTTAACACTAGGAAACAAGGTAGCTCTACATGAACTCAGGGCAAGAGAAAGGTGTGCAAAGAGAACATCCGTGGCAATTTGCAATAAATAGGACTTGAAAACCAGTGCAAAATTTCCTTGTCCACATTAAGTCTACAAACAGTGAGCAGTCACATGGTATACCTTATCTCATTAACAAAACCCCCCTGGTGCACCCGCAGGGATGAGATTCATTTTGACACAAACTAATATGCTACAAACACAGACGGCTTTCAGGAAAACTGCCCTGACAGTAATTAGCATTTGTTCTGACAGCTCATGTTACAATACTACTATGTCATGCAGGAGGTTAGAAGTAAGCCCAAAATAGTTTTCTCACACCTCCAGTGTTTGGATTTCTAAAGAGACTGTTATAGTATGACAAAATAAGATTAAATACCTCCAGCATTTTCCATGAGGAGAAAAAATTTTTCAAAAAATTTTGAGAATAACACACACAATCATCTGGTATAAGACACCTAAGGTTTAAAATCATCCTTCTCCTAATTTAGACCAGAAAATCAAAACTGAAACTACTCTATCCCAGCCAGTATCTACCCCCTCTGAAATTTTCTTTAATTATGGTTTTCCCTCTCTTGGCTTCATTAGACAATTAAGTTTTATCTTGCTGAAAATGTTACAGCATTCTGTTTTTATTGCAAACTGGAAACTAATGAGACATTACCAGATTGCACTTTTATCATACTGGTGGAAAGTTTGAAAGAATGGCCTGAACATTTAACACACTCAATTCCTATATTCAATAACTCAATATATTCTGAATGTGTGAGTCTATGTGCTAAAATTACGTACCTCAATCCATACTAAACCATCAAAACATCTATGACTTCAGCACTTAGATACGCACCCAAAAACCTACTTTGTAAACCTACTATGGTATTTGGATTTGAATGAGAAGTAAATTAGCATTTTCATCCATGTCATTTGTATCTTCAGAAGTTCCTTAACCACAATTTTCCAAACAGTTTGCTGATGTCTTTAACAGAACAAAAAGACTCCCATCACTAGAATAACTATGTCACACACTTGCTATGCAAGGTTAAGGATTAAGGGCTCTCTCAGTTGTCCTAATGCTAAAAGAAACATGGCTTTCCTCCCACCAAAATATTTGACAAAACCGCAAATGTTTTGTCAATTAGGATGTACCATCAGATGACCTAGTGAATACAGATTTATTATTAACGGCATTGTCAATCATAAGAATTCATTATTAATATTTAATAATTCTTTAGGACTTTTTTAACTACAGAAAGAACTTAAAATAAAAGTATTATTACTTTCAACTGTATAAATTAGGATCCAAGTGCCTTAGAACTGCAGCAAAAAAGGTTTCAGTTGAATTAAGAAAAATACAAACATCAATAGTGAAAAGATTGCAATAAATAAAGCTGTTTAATGTACAAACCAATATTTATGTAAAACCAGAAAATGATATCTAGAGTAAAAATATGAAGTAAATACAGAATGTTACTGAAGCAAATATAAATAAACTAACAGTATAAATGTTTTTGATAGGAAAATTCTGCAATTCTATGTTTATTTCTATATTAATTACTGAAGCCCAATTCACAGTGTTAGTTTTGAATCAAGTAATTTTATTACAGGATTTTTGATGTACTTCATAAATGCAATGTCCCCAATTTATTTATTCATTCTAACTTGAGTGCATCACTCAGTGTAGTTTAAACATATTAGAAAGATTCAAATCAAAAAGCTATTTAAAAAAAATCTTTGAAAGTTTTTGTATGTCTCTGGGGGAAATAACTGCTGTTAGCACTTAGCCATGACCACCATTATACTGAAAGAAAAACAAACCTTCATTTTGCTGTTTTTCTTATGATATAAATACTAGTTTTAAAATGAGCTTACAGAATACAGTTTTCTGAGCTTCATACATTTCCCCCAACTATCTTTAAAGGTTGGAAGCACTCACATTTTGTCTTTCTTCACCAAACACTCACAGGAATGGCTATGCTCTCCAATATGACAATCCTGACTAAGCGGCAAATACATTAACAATCATCAGTCTCCAAATGTAAGTTGGTGGTAAAGACAAACTTATTTACCATATTAATTAAATGGCCTATTTAACATGGAATATCAATTCTCTAATCACATCTCATTTGAACTTCTTATTTCAATTAGCAACCCTAAAGTCTACTAGAGACCCTACTGTTCTAGGATCATTAAGAACATTTTCATGATCTGTCAAATGAGGGACTAAAAGGCAGAAACTGCAAATACTCTCAGGAGTAGGCCTCTACCCTACTTAGGAGATGATTAGGGAGAAAGCAGCAGTAGTTCTCATTAGTTGCTTAGCAATGAAACATCCCCCTATGAAACAGAAATGAACAAAGCAACAGAGGTGTTGCCATGCAAATGAGTGAATGGATAGTCTATCATCCACTCAAGGATAATCTGTCCTTCATTAAAACTAATCAATCTGGATTAATACACCTATGGATATCTTGCACAGACAAGGTAGGAAGAATCCACTGTAGGTAGCTCCACTGAAGTACCCTGACAATATATTGCTCAAGTTTACACACACAACACTTAAATTTTCACTGTATGTGCGTACGATAAACACAAGTACAAGGAAAACAATTTCAATTCAAACCAGATTAACATTATCATTTTTACTGTTAAACCTTACCTTTTACATCCATAATTATAACCATGTTATTAATGACTTATTGTTAACAGTCAGTCATTCTCTACATGCTTATAACAACTTAAATGCAAATCTGTAAATTTAAGATTTAACCCACACCTAAGTTGTTTATTTTTTCAAAAGTATATTCACACATAAAGCAAAGAACTCAACACAAATGGAGTTGTTGACACTACCATTGTTACCAATGCTGTACATCTCGGAAGAGCAGAGTTCTTAACCAGAGAAATTTGATTACTGTTGTCTTAATTTTCAGACCCTAATTCCAGGATGCCATAATTTCAGTCACAGATGCAGTTTAATAGGTTCCCTTTATTTCAATTTCCCCACAACTGATCTAAAAATATCCATGTTTCATGTGTTACTTTTTTTTGTTTTGGTGGGTTTTTTCCCTGCACAGCAGGCATTTTTGTTTTGCTGCTGTTGTACAGTTCATATGTACAATATAAAGTTTTCAATAAAAACATGAATTAGAAAATAAAACAGTGAAGACTTCTTAAGCAGAAATCAAGATGGTTCCTGAACTTCAATGACTACCCAAAATCTAGTTTCTTCTCAGTATATATTTAAAGCAATACAGATTTATAATTACAAACATTTATGATAAAATGCATGTATCGAATTATGTTTTGATTAGGTCATCCAAACTGTTAGATTAAAATGAAAATGATGTTTTAAAACCAATACTAATTCATAATTCAGCATCAAGACAAATCTTACCTATGTATTCACAAACGAAGACTACAAAAAAAGGAGTGACAAGATCATTTATACCCTGAACATATCCACTGGCTGGATGACGTATTGCCCAGATAAACAAAATTCTTTCAAAGATCTGAAAAAGAGTTAAAGAAACCATCAGTTTAATTTAACACATGTGATAAGCACATTTTAAACAAGATACTTGTAAATTATCATAACATCATAGAATTACAGAATATCCCAAGTTGAAAGGGACCCATCAGGAGCACCAAGTCCAACGCCTGGCCCTGTACAGGACACCCCAGGAATCCCTCCATGTGCCTGAGTGCGTTGCCCAAACACTTTTTGAACTCTGTCAGGCTGATGCTGTGACCACTTCCCTGGGGAGCCTGTTCCAGTGTTCAACCACTCTTGGAGTGAAAAACCTATTCCAAATATCCAACCTAAACCTCCCCAATTCAGCTTTGTGTCATTTCTTTGAGTCTTGTCACTGGTCATGAGAGTGAAGAGATCGGTACCTGCCCATCTGCCTCCCCTCATGAGGACACTGAAGACATCCTTGCAGATAAAGTTAATATCATGGACTTAAGTAGTATAAAAACCATGCATACAAAAGCATAAATGAACATTGGTATTCATAATCAACTCCCAATGCTATGTAAGCTTCTCAGTTCTTCAAAAGGAAGCATTTTCAGGGTATTAGCACATATTAAAACCAGCCTAGTATATAATTCAGTTACAGTAGTTAATACAAAGTAGCTCTTATTCACTGGAGCTTTTCCAGTAATATAAAATTCCTCTTTTCTCAAGGGAAAGAAATATGAAATTATCTTCCCATAATTTTTCATCTCTTTGAAAGAAGTATTCTACTAAATATTCTATTTATCCCTAAGTAACAGAAAGAAGGACTTGATATAGTTTAGATTATTTAATAACATGCCCATAAAAAGAGATTCCACGAAAGCTAAGCTTGCCTAATACTCCAGTGTGGAGTTTTACACTCCAGGCATCTGCATACTAGTTAATGAAAAACCTGAAGCAATCAGGAAATGTAGAAATAAGGCAACTGCCTGCCACATCACAGAACTTCACCCTCTCAACTCCGTAAACTGAAGCTTAGGTATCCGTAACTGAAGTTTAGGATCTGCAAAAGCTCATGAGGCCAAACTGTATCTCAGCATGAGAAGAGAGCATGGAAATCAGAGAACTTTCTTCTGATTCCATTTAGGTCTGTGACAGGCTGTATCTTGTCTCAATTATTTGCTTCTGAAGATATTACATGCCTTTGAATGCATGTAATAAGCAAATAAGCAGTAGAGTGAAAGCTGCTACATGCTTTGTCCTACCTACAGGCATGCAATCAGGGATATGTATCTTCTGAAACAAAAGAATGTTTGCTCATTCATGAGAGTACAAACTATATTGCTCTTCAGATCTGGCCTCAATACTAAAAGGAGGAGACATTTTGGAAGGACCCAAAGGATTCCATGGTTTGCTGCAACTCCAGAAGTCATCAAATGCTCAAGCTTCAAGAAAGGTGGTGAAAGATTTACCCTGAAAGGATGTAATAGGTGGAGAAAATTTATTTGTGAAGTCAGGATTATTCATATTCAATTTCACTTTAAGTTGTTAGATTAATAAACTGACTGTTTTCATTCCATTTTAAATAAAGACTTATTATTTAGTTTTAAAGTCCTCTTGCAGTCATTTTTAAGTAAGGAAAGGTCTTGGCACAAAGGACTCACATCCTGGTGCTTGAAATTCCCATCATAGGCTTCCACATAAGTTACCTGAAGCTGAAATATATTTGCACCTTCTGGTTTGAAAACTAGTCTCAAATATCAACATCTATCCTTCTCCTACAGGCTTTGTTTTGAGAATCAACTGTCCTCCATGTTTTATGTTTTTCCCTGGCTGAAAATTCACGGAACAGGGGAGACAGTCAACAATAGTAAGTACAAAAAGTTTTGGTGGGCACTGAAAAACAAACCTTAAGACAACTCACACAACCCCAACTGAGATTCAGTTTTTGTGCAGTGTGAGTTCAGAGATTAGGCAAAAAAATTCAGCAGCAAATCCTCAATAGAAGCCTATTGTTTCCATTAGCCAAGATGCTTATTCCTTTAGATAGAAATTCTTGGTACTAGTTCTGTCACCTCGTGCATTTTAACAAGAACTGCATATTAAACCAAAAAAAAAAAAAAAACCAACCTCTTCCTTTAAGCAATAGCCAGTGGTGTTTCACTGTCTATCAATAACTGTATAAAGATTTTACACTCAGCCATTTACAACATGCTTTTACATTTTACATAATCATACCCTGATGAAATTACAGTTGTTTATGTAATATTTTTAGTATTACTGGAAAACTGCCAATCTAGCAAGGTTAGTTAGCTCACAGCTTCTGTCCATTGCCACTTCTACTTTCAGCAACAGTAGTTTCTAATTATTATCAGAGTTATAGTTCTGAAAAAAGACATGTTTAACATACTGCAAATACAACTTTCTCAAAAAACAAATATCAGAACGAGCTGACTAGAGAAACCTATTAAAGTAGCAATTGCAGAATGTAGAATAGGGTCAGGCACTAGACTAAATAAAAAAGTCATGGTGTGATGGGGCTACAAAATATGCACAGTCAACAACCAACCAAATTCAGTAAGAACAATCAATCAAAATACCCACTGCAGAAACTATAAACATAGTGTTCTTTCATGAAGGCATGTCTGAAGTCAAATAATTCACGAATTTGTACCACCAACCTTTCATTTCCTCAGAACCTGATAAGATACAGTTTGCACTGCAAATTGAGAAGCCTATGGATTTTAAAATGTTTTTAAAATCCAGATATGAGAGGAGTGGTGTTTGCATTTGTTGGGGGGCGTGTTTTATTTTTGAGCAGGAAGCACCATTTAGTGGTGGCACATCAGCTTTAATATCCCCAAATGCTTCCAATAAGAAATTCTGAAATACACACTGAAATTGCATTTTCAAACTCCTACCCATTTTCGTAAAGTTTCATTTACTGTTCTAAATCAATAAAAATGAGCACTGAAAACCTGAACAGCAGGCTGATTTAAGTTTCTATACAACACTCATGACTGTATTCAAATAGAACTCATTAAAAAGGTCACTTTCCCAAAAGGATCCCTTCTTGATTTCCAAACCAGCAACAAAAACTGGAATTATTTTTCTACTGTTAACCACTACATCTCATGAGATGTCATTACCAATCTATTATTCTCTTTTGAATTTGACTCTCGTTCATAATTACAGCAAGAATTATATTCATATACATAAAGAAAAGAATCCATCAGCTTAAATGAAGGTTTGAATTACTTGTGGGGTTTTCCACCTCAGAGGAACTTCAAAACCTCCAAAGCCTTAATTCAAAAGCTTTTGAAAATTTGCTTTTTGCTTTCTAAGTAGAGGAGGGAAAGGAAAAGAAAAAGAGAGGGAGGACAAAATTTAAACTATTTTAAATTGTGCAGTTTTCTTGAAATTATTATGTATAATATGCAAGCATAGATGGGAAGTACACAGTCATGTGCTTTCCATTTCAACAAAATACAGTTAAAGCAAGAAAAGATAATAAATTAGACCAGTCCCTGTTGGCCAATCAAATTTATTACAACTAAATAATAAGTAGTCTTTAAAATAACTTGACTGCACTATATGAAAGACTACCTCTCACTCTTCTGTTCTCCTTTTTCAGGGACGCTATTAAGTCATTTTTAATCCTTTAAATCCTTGTTCCAACACTACTTTCCCCTCACTCAGGATCCATATAACTCCCATAAAAAATAAACACTATAAACTGATTTTAAAAGGAACACATCATAACGAGTTATTTCCGCACATCAGATTCAAAATGTCTTTTTCTAAACTGCAACGTTTTATCACAGAAACCAAACTCTGCGATCAGATAAGAAATTAAAACAGCCTTATTAACTCTAAATAAAAGTTCTTTGGCAACAGAGACTGATACCACCAAGAACAGCAAAAATCTTGGAATAGCAGCATTTGAAAACTTTAGTCAGGAGACTGTGAGGTTTACACATGCTGTCTTTCCGAAGCTTTAAGCAGTGCTTTTGTCCAGTTCCACCAACTACAGCCTCTTCATCTCATTTTATGGGAGGTTACTCCCAATACTGGAGTATTACTCTAAATCTTTACTCTAAATCTTTGCAACATCAGAAGTACGTACAAAACTCACCATAATACCCACAACAATGGTTTTGCACATAGTGCCACCCTTTAAAACCTGTCTTTAACCCTTACTCTGATTCCCTTCTCCTCTTTATAGCCCTTGCAAACTTGCAATCTCACCTTAAAAAGGTGGGAGTGACTGCTGTTTACCAGAGAGAGTAAGGACCATCTTCTCTCTCTCTAGAAGAGTCAGCTCTGGGAACAACACACCCTATCTGCAAGAGCCCTGGGGAGCAGGGAAGGATCCCTGTGGGGCTGAGGGATTCGGTGGTGCTATGGTAGGTCTCCAGAAACTCAGAAAGCAAGAGAAAGAAACACTGGAGAAATTGGGTGGTATGACCCTTTCAGCATGTTTTTTTACAATGACATTAAGCAAGTAGAGTTTGGTTAAGATCATAGAGAGAGTGAAAGACAGATGCAAGCCCATTCCCCCAATAGCCCACTGATCTAATTAATTTCTTTAACAGTTTATTTCTTACAGGTATTGCTTTCTCCTTGTCCCTTGACTGTACTTATACTACTCCTCGATTCATCCCTAGAACAGCCCAGGTAAAACACCACTGTGCAGAAAGCAGGTGGAAAGCCCTATATTTATAGGTTTTTCTTCTAGAACACTGTACTAGGCTATTTCTTCAAACCAATTCTCCAGTGTGTGGAAGAGCACTGCCATTAAACAAATAATTGGAACAATGGAAAACCAAATGAAAGCTAGTTCTGCATTTAAGTTCTCATAATGTACTACCAGATTATATTCTATTTGGATCTGTAATTGTATGAACAGAAGCTACATGGCAATACAGGAGAGTAAGTTGAAGAATTAAACTAAACAATTGAAAGAGGATAATCCATACCATCTATGCTATGACCTATATACTTCAAAATTACAAGTCCCAATGAGATCCAATTCCTCAACAATATAGGCCAATTTGACTAATATATCTACCATTAATCACATTATTATATATTTACATTAATTATATAGTTACAACAGTAGTAAAACAATTTAAATAGTGTACTCAACATACAAAACTTATAAGGAAGCAAAATCAGATAAGGCATTCAAACCAGTCATGCTATAAATTCAAAAAGGAGAATTTCCCAAGTGGAACACTCTAAGAACTTCCAGACCTTAAATGATTTTGACAAATACATGGAACCACAGGACTATCCTCTGGATTACTTAAGAAACACAGTATTAACAAAATATATAAAAAGGGCAAAAAAGGGGGAAAAAACCCTCAAGGGCACAAGACCACAATAAAAACTGACAGATTCAATACAGGAAATTAATGAGGTGCCTTTGCTTTTATTACTCATACTTACACTGCTATTCTTAATGTCTACTTACATGTCCTAATTTTTTTTTACTTCTTTAAGCTTGTTCTGAAGTCAAAATAGCAAGTGTAATCAAATTAATTATTAATCAGACTGTGATATCAGATTCATTAATAAAATGTTTTCTCTAACAAAAAGAAAATACATCATTCTTACCTCTGTTACTTTGGGCTGAAGTCTTAAAACCTCAGGACTCATGCGTGGTATATCTATGTGGATCTAATTAGACAAAGAAGAATACTGTGAAAGGAACCAACAGCACACTTTCTAGGCAATATGATACTTAAAATAATTCTATTGGTTTACACTATTAGTTGTAATTCCATTGTATCACTGCTTTTGAGATAACATGGATTTTTACTGTATTTCAAAACATACAGCCAAATCTTTAAGTTAATGTTTCAATGAAGCAAAATTTAAAACCACATATATTTGTATTCAAATTCTAGGATCCTTACATCACATTTTAATTGTTTGCAAATTATAATCATATTGGCAATACTCATTACCTCAGGGTAATTATGAGTAAATACATACTACTACTTCTGTAAAGTCCTATTCAACTGCCACTATCATAGAATCATTTAGGATGGAAAAGACCTGTAAGATCATTAAGTCCAAATGTCCAAAGGTAAAATAAGAGTTTAGCACCTATTTTAATGTATTTGACAATCAAGAAGAAAGCACAAAAATACCAGTATTTCTAAAATTTTTATTCCAAACTTCACAAAGGACTTTTATGCAACAGAGTGCTCAAGTAATGATCTTGTCTTCTATTCACAAGCCTTATGCTAGTGATGCTATATACTTCTTGCTACTAAAGATTAGTCTTGAAGCTGAAAGAAAGTTCTTAGCTTCTTCTGTCCCAAGGAAGGCTGAAGTATCATTGCTCAGTGTTACAAACTACTCATTTCAATACAAAACTTGAAGTTGTCTGCTTAGAGGGGTGAGTGTGAAAGTTTGACACCCCTATGTTTATTGCACATCATATACAGTTTCAACTTCTTATGCAGAAGTTCTGAGCCAGTAAGAAACAGTCACTGTTATACTTTTCCTGTTCATCTCCACTTATTGGAAAGAGGGTTTGAGCAGGAGAGGAAAGATTTGAAAATGTGACTATTTTTAAACAGAAAACCATGGCAACACTAACACTAACATTAAAACAAATCCACTATTTTGAATTTCAGATCAAAACTACTTCATATTTTTGCTTCCAAAATTTAGGAAAATTATTAGAGGGTTGTCTATCTGATAAGATTAAAAAAAAACCAGAGAAAAACAGCAGCAAAGTTCAAAAATAATCTTTAAGTCCTTTAGCAAGTGTTCTGTAGATAAAAGTCAATTCAATCAGGTGTTCTACCTGTCTGTAGGTATCTTGGTGGTTTTCATCATTTCTGGAATCATAGTATTGTTCAACAAATGCAAAATACTCTTTGCGTTTTCTTTGTAAAGTGCTTTCTCTTCGGTCCACATTTGCAGGAAGATAGCCCTGAAAAAACAGTGAAATGGTAAAGGTATTACTCTTTGCCTTACAAAAATCACAGCTGGCATTTGATTACATGTGACAGGAGATCTAAAAAACTGATGCAGTGCCATGTAGCCCCCACAAATCTAAATAATCCTTTACTAAACTATTTTTTCTAATTCCTCCAACTCGTATAAAAGTTCAGATACAAACACCTTATAAAAACAGCTGTTTTTTTTTTTTTCCCTACAAAATGCAATTTCTCATCAAAAATACTAAGATGATGTTAATTTTTGAGGAGAAAAGCTTAAATAAATAAGTTCAGGTAAATTTAATAACATGTGAGTTCCTTCATTTTTATGTGGCCAGTATTGGAGCAATTTTATTAAATTTTTAAACACTGTGTATTAACTAAATTGCCTTTAAGTAGGAATTATATATATTAGCAAGGGAGGTTTAGATTCAACATTAGGAAAAACTTCTTCATGGAAAGGATTATCAAGCATTGGAACAGGCTGCCCAAGGAAGTAGCTGAGTCACCATCCCTGGAGGCAGTTAAAAGACGTGCAGATGGGGCCCTTAGGGACATGGTTTAGTGGTGGACTTGGCAGTGCTGAGTTTATGGTGGGACTACACAACCTTAAAGGTTCTTTACAACCCATACAATTTTATGATACTATATTAAAATCACTGAAAATGTTATTCCTGTACACTTTAATTACTTAGTTTACAACAACAGGAGAATAAGTACAAGCCATATTACATTCCAGATACCTTAAGAGGTACTTTTTTTGGGCAAAATTAATTCCTTTAAGATATACAGACTTGTGTTTGATTCCAAGTACTTTAAATCTCACCAGCTCCACTTTTGCCTAAGACTTTGTCTGACATTTAATATCCTGTCCCAGTGTTTTGCGTTAAATATTGAATTTATTCAATAAATTTATTGAATAAAATTTATTTATTCTCAACAGTAGTGTTCCCATTTATTCTCAACAGTAGTGGCTCCTTCTCTGTAGGATATCTCAGTTGGTTGCTTTAGAAAATAATTCATTTTTAAAATCAAATGTGATTGTTTGAAGCACACCGATACTTTCTCAGCAAGTCTTTTTGCCATTATTCAGTTTCAAAGACTTAAGTAATCTTTCAATTTGACATGTCATGTTTGCTGTTCACTTTACAAATTAGGTTTTATTTTTAAAAGTTGGGAAGGCTTGCAACGTATCAGCAGCGAATAAATTGGTGGAGAGTTTAATCCGTTCATTCATTAATTTCCTCCAAAGGCTTTTGCAAACGTATCTTTGGTTTTGTTATTCAAAACAGAAGAGAGCCTGTATAGTTCTTCTTGCTGTTTAGGTACAGTATGCTTAACATTTTTGCTATATTTCAAAAACAAATCATGTCTTTTTTTATATATATATTGTTACCAGTAGACATGCATAACACCAACCAAGTATTACACTGAAAAACTGTCTTCATCAAACACTTGTTAACATTACTAACATGCTGACTATGCAACAAATAACTCATCAATTTCTTAAATCATATTTTTAGAATTTCAATTTCTATGCTGGTTTTACAAACAAGACAATCATCATCTGCCTCAGATATCAGATATCAAGTATACTCTGTTCCCTGAGAAAAAATTAAGTTTGGGCTTTTTAAATAAAACTTTTGAATAATTTTGAAACAAACATATAACAAAACCATAACTATACTTCGGTTTTTTCAGTTTTCTGGTTGTTTTTTAGTATTAAAACACATCTTTAATCAAAATATCACTTGATTGTTAGGAATACTTATTTCCCCAGGAGCTCAAGGTGACTGTATAATCACAAAAAGGTTTGTGTTGGAAAGGACCTTAAAGATCATGTAGTTCCAACCCCCTTTCCACCAGACCAGGTTGCTCAGAGCTCCATCCAACCTGGCTTCAAACACTCCCACAGATTACCATTATTACTCCCCCTTACCTGGGATATTAACAGTAGGTCCCTATTAGGTTACCACCAGAAAAGCATTGTGGAGCTTATGACCACAAAAACTGAAAGTACTTTTCTTTCCCACTTGGGAAGGAGGATGAAAGAAAATGCTGCCTTACAGTAAAGAAAAGTAATGATTACTTAAAGACTCCTCTTTGGGTTTTTAAAACATACTAAATGAGGACCACATAATAGGTAAGAAATCACAGCAGGACTTACTTAAGAAAAGCTAAGAATTTTTAAAATATTGCCATTTAGAGGTAGGAAAAAACAACCAAACAAAAAAAGCCAGTTTCATAAATCTCTTACTAAAAAAAAAAAATTACTTAATTGCTAAAGTACAAGAAAAGTAATCTGAAAGCAGGTTTTTGCAGAGGCATGGCAAAATGAAGTTGCAAATTGAATTGAAATATATCCTGGAGTTGTTAAAGCAACAGAACAAGAGAACTCTACACTTAGGCATTTTTCTAGACCAGGAATACTAAATTAAAATCAAACTTCTGGAATTAAGTTAAAGCTCCTGGAAAGCCTATTCTCTTACAAGAAAGCAAGAGGAGTCAGCTCATTTTACATTTTTATAATTTGCATAATTCCAGCTCTCTAAACCCCAGTGTCAGTCTTCTGATTCAGAACTTTAAAAATGCTTATGCTTTAGCTTAATATGTTTCAAAGTCAACTTTGAGTTAGCCATAATTTTTCTTATAGTATTTTAAAACAGACTTCCTAAACTTCAAGAGAAAAAAATGCCTTCTTTACAACCAAAATCACATATAACTTTGGAAACAGAACTAAAATAAATTGTAAGCTCCATGTTTGATTTCAATTACAGTAGGATATTTGAATATTCACCATTAAACTGCATCTGCATTTAGCATTAGAAGGAACTAAGCTGCAAATTTAGTAGAACTCATCAACAAGAAAGATTCTTTCCGTCACTGGAAATCAGTGTCAATCTGAAGTAAATACTTTGCATTCCCTGCAGAACTATTCTATAAAAAGCAAAGCTATTTAAGTCTACTCTCTGAAAAATTCGATAGTGCTAAACTGGTGTGTGTGTGTATAATGCATAATTTTAAACAGTTCTTAAATGCACAAAGATTTGCTGAGAAAGTGTCTTTCACAGCCTCTGGAGAGTAGACATCATGAAAGTTCTGCTTCTTTTTTTATACAAACACCCTCATAAACTTTCTCCCAACCACAGGCAGACAAACAACAGCTAAAATGCTTAACTAGTTGTCATCACAAGCATTATAGCTGAAAAGATAGACATGAAAAACACCTCTATGAAGAACAGCATTTTTGCAGAAGAACCTTTTTAGACATAGTGCAAACACCAAGATGAAAAAAAATCCTGTTCTCTGACACCAAACCCAGTGAATCACATATTTCCACAAGGTTCTCCCACATGCCCAACTGAAACACCTCCATGGTACTTCAGCCAATCTACTCCCAAGCTACAGCCATTGCAAAATCCAGAGTGCTCAGCCAGCCAAAAATTCGCACCCCAAAATAGTGATTAGCTTTTTAATGAGGTTGTCTCTGAACTGCCTCATAGGTTTGACATCAGGAGAGCCAATGCCACAACTCAATTGACACAGTGGTTCAGAGTTGTTCATCTTAAAGCACTAAAGAAGAATCAGCCAAAAAAACCTATAGATCCTATCACTGCTTTTCCTCACTACAGTGTTAATCCTTTCTTGCAGTTACTTTAATGTGAAGTCAGAATAAAGCCTTTCATAGGATGCTGATAGTCTTTGCTTCCCCTACTGTGTGTCTATTTTCAAGAAAACTGTTAAGAATGTACTAGTCTTTGAACTCTCCACCATTCCATCAAAACTGGTTGAAAGAAGCCACTGTTATCACAAGCCCTTCTTTTATAGAAAGCCAGGCTGAAAAATAAAGATACACAGCAGGCATGATTTACTACTCGTTCTCATCCCCCGCCTTTCAATTTGATAGATTAATCTTGAAATTGAGTAAAAGAACACAACTTCCATTACAATTCAGCACAAGACACGTTTCCAACCATCACTGATGGACTACAATTCATGCAAAATCATTTGCAACGCTTGAAAAAGCTATTAGTACTAAATGCAGAGGAAGAATAAAAAAAAATACAACTTACTGAAAGAAGCTTCCATGCAATTGGACGAACCCGTTTGGGAATGCCAGACCAACTCAATTTTCGCAATTCATCTATTAAAACACAACGGTTTTATGAGAAGCAAGGAAACTACTACCAATTTACATACACAGATACATTCAAATTAGCACAAAGGCATTCACAACAATGATCTTCTCAGAAAATCCAGTGAATACAGAAATAGAGGGCAATCCTAATGAATTAATAAAATACTGGATAATTGCTATCCATAGGGACATCTATGGTAATAGGTACTGAGTGTGATAAAGTAACACTCTGGAGTATTTCTCAGCATTACTTTTTGGTAGACATGGCCTTATATTGTCACAGTTGGCAACATATAACATAAATGTATTATTTTTCCAAGTATTTTTGAGATACATATGAAAGGAATACAGTGTATCAAAGCAGGTAAAGCAGTTGTAATATTACTAAAGTCGACACAAAATAAGGAGCAGCAGCATATGCTTTCAAAAAACATTAACAAGTTCACAGTACTTCTGCACACTAGATATGCATGGATGGAGGAAGCATGAAGGCATGCTTAAACACGTAACACCAAGAAATTTCCCAGTTCACAATAAATTTCCCCCTTATCCTTCATCTCAAGGAGTTGAGAGGCATTGGAAGAACAAAAAAATGACCAAAGGATCAGTAACATTAGAAAAATATGGCACTACTAGAGTTCAGTGTGAACCAAAGTCTCAAAGAAACAATGAAAGCAGAACTTGTACAGACTATAAACACAGATTAAGAGATAAATTCAAGACATCACAGGCTGGCACAACAAAAACACTTTATTATGAGTATGCTGTCACTGCAAACAGAAGGATGCAATGAGAAAAAGATGCAATAAGCAACTGAAACAAGTTTAATTTATTGTCATACTCCAGATGTGATCATCACGCACAAGCTGCCCAATACGAACCCCAGACAGCAGCTGGTCACATCCCTTAACCCTGTTTTCCATTTTTTGTTCTCCTTTTTCCAGCACACTTCTACTTCCTTTTCTCTGCCCCATTTAACAAACCACTCCAATTATTTCTTCCGTTCATGGTCCCAATTTTGCTACTGCTATACCCAAAGATGGCATTTCTGTGATTATCAGGCACCGTTGTTCTTGTAACACTGCACTTCCCTAAGTGATCTCTCAGTGCTTCTCTCTGTGCAATGGCACTGCTTGGGCACCTCTCTCACAAATCTCCCTTGACTACCTGTGAAATCCAGGCACACCATAGGGTGCTATCTGCAACGTGTGTCAGCTCCTCACACAGTGGTCTGTTATGCACAGCACTTTCTCACCTCACCTACAGTAGCTCTCCACACCCCAGGGAGTTTGCTCAGCCTCCAAGCAGCTTCAGCATTGGCTTGCAGCCCCTACCACTTCTGCAATTCCAAGTAAATCCCCACCATACCAAGCAACACAGCATCAGTAGCAGTATCACTGGTTAAATTCTTCTAAAAGCCAGAAAGGCAGGAACTGGTCAGAAGATGTAAAGGCAAAGTAAACATATAATATGAACAAGAGTAGAAAAAACAGTATTTTGTATAGTTTATGAATAAAAAACAATAAAAAAGAGATAATATCTGCCTTAACTAAACAATCTACAATTGTTTAGTTTATATATGTATTTCCCTTCCACCCCAAAGCATGACAGTTAGCAGCAGTTGTTTTAACACCAATGAAAATCCCAAGTCTCCAAAACCAAAATCTCCAACTGTGCATCTTCCTGCTCTACTCCTCCTTATCCAGTATTTATGAACAAATGTGCTTTACTGGATCTAATCTATTTGTGTCTAGGCTGAACAAAAACCAATTTTCTGCATTAGTTTATTACTTCCTTACACAATCATTTTGCTCAAGTTTCAAGTTTTGGCTATCTTTACACACAACCATACCATTTACAAACTATGTAATTAGTATATGAAGAAAATAGAAAATAAATTGTAACTCAGCAACTACTTTTATTACTTTCTAGTAACACACTTGTCCATTCTCAACTCTATACCCACCGAATCAACTCTAATCTTTTACCTTTCCATATTTTTGCTCCACCCTTAACTCAACTCAATAGGAATCCATCCCCAAACATGGGTACCAACCTCTGAAAACAGCACATGTAAAGTAAGAAAAAGTATAAAAAAAGGAAAATATGAAGATCTACTGTCACAATCAGAAATGTGAATTAATATGATTGAGTGACAGATCATCCCAAATCACCCAGTACAAAAATTCCACTTACTTTTAAGTAACTCATTCAAGGCCAAAGATAGGAAATACACAATCAAATTGGAACACAGCTTATTTTCCCTCCCTCCTCTCTGGATGCTATTTTGCAATAAATACACATTTTCTTTAATTCGGGATAGCTTGAGCTATCATGTAATTCCAAACAGTAACACACACTATGGAAGTGGGTTCAAAGGGACTGCTCATTCTGGAAGGAAATCCCAGCACTGGACATGGAAGTGAAAACCAGGGACAAACGATGGGGGTTTTTTACAACATAACACTTATTAGAAACTATTTGAAACTATTACTTATTTAAAACAGATTCTCTATTTATCCATCATGTAGGATTTGGGAGTGAATACATCCCTACATTCCTCCATGCTGAACACAAATGACTCTTTATGTTGCTCTGCCACTACCTTATCCTCCCTGGGAGCTCTTTTTACACCTAGATTGTCTGCTGGGCCTACAAAATCTTTGGCGATGTTCCTTCTCCCAGTGTATCTGAGAAAATCCATTTAAAGCTACTTTTCATATGTTTCTAAGTTGTTTCTCAAACTCTCTTTTAGAAATGCTTCCATTCATTTGGCCTGACAGGATTCATATTCTGCTCTGTTCTCTTTATTTGACACAGAACTTTACCAAATATTGTATTTAATAACCTTCTATTGTATTTAATAACCCCCTCTGCTCTGTTGTCATGCCATCCTTCTGAACTTTCTCAAGGCTTTCGTTTCTGGTTTTGCTTTCATAAGTGGTACAGTAATTGCTTTCAGAACTGTTAGATGATTGCACAGCTGAGATTTAAGTCGATTCCACTACAAACCATTAGCCCTAGGTATGTGATAGTTCTATTTCTGCACACTGACTGCTGTCCTACATCATAGTATTCCAAAATTCCAGGATCTCAGACTAATCCAAAAAAACATACAGAATTCTGGCCCTAACTTTCCACTGCAGTGAGTTCAACTAATGTTTTGCCAGTGACAAAGAGCACACAGTAAAACTCAAAGGGGCTATGCAAGAATTCTTATCAGGTGTAGTAGCAAACCCCAAAAGCACACAATCTGACCCTTGTACGACACTACTGCTAAAGCATCAATTCACATTATGCTTTCCTCTGACGGTTCAACACCAAAACAAGAGGAAACAAAACAAAGGACCCTGCCCTTTCCAACAGCAATTACAACAGCAATTACAACAGCAGGACCAAAGTTGCTCCTTGAAGACTTAGTCTAACCCTACTATAACATAAAATAAAAACGCTTCTGGCAATGAGAAAAAAAAAATTGAAGCATATACACAAGAGTACCATTTTAGACATACATAAAAGACTGTCAGTGAAGCCAAATTCTAATACTGCTGTTAAAATACATTAATTACATATGCATTTTATTACACATTCATAACTAAATTTTACAGCAAGTGTCTCTGTTATGGTCTTTAAGATAGGCTTTATTCTTACAAATGACTCAACAGGTGAGTTCCTAAAAATCAAATAACAACATGTAATTGAAATACTGACATTCCAGTTCTCAGGTTACCGTGAGACACTAGAGACTTAAATTTTATAAAAAAGAGGACCCTGGAGACTACTGACTGGTCAGCCTCACTTCTGTGCCTGGGAAAGACATTCCTAGAAGCTCTATGAAGGCACATGCAGGACGGTGATGTGATTTGAGACAGCCAGCATAGCTGACCAGAACAAGTCCTGCCTGAGCAGCATTTTGGCCTTCTACAAGGGAGTGACTAATCAGTGGGCAAGGAAAGGCTTTACAGGTATCATCTATTTGGACTTCTGTAAAGCCTTTGACATGGTCCCCCACAAAATCCTTCTCTATATTGGAGACAGAAGTGGATTTGAGGGGTGAACTCTTTGGTGAATGAAGAATTGCTTGCATGACCACATCCAGGAAGTAATGGCCAGTGGCTCCATGTTGAGATGGAGATCAGTGATGAGCAGTGTCCCTCAGGAGTTCATACTGTGCCCAGTGTTATCCCATGTTGGTGACAGACACTGCAGGATCAACTGTACCCTCAGCAAACTTGCAGATGACACTGAGCTAAGTGGTGCAGTTGACACACCTGAAAGCTGGGATGCCATTCAGAAGGTCTTGGACAAGTTGGAGAAGTGGGATCGTGGGAATGTCATCAGGTTTAACAAGAACAAGTGAAAGGTTCTGCACCTGGCTTGGGGCAACCAACCAGCATCAATACAGGCCAGGGGATGGAGGGATCAGAGCAATAAACATGGGGGAAGGACTGGTGGGTACTGGTGGATGAGAGGCTGGACAGGTGAAAAAGCCAAACATGTCCTGGGCTGTATCAAAAGCAGCGTGGCCAGCAGGTCAAGAGAGGCAAGTCTTCCCCCCCTCTACTACACTTTGGTGAGATCTCCAGGTGGGCATGGAGTACTGCATCCAGCTCTAAAGTCCCAGTAATTTTCTCAGTAAGAAAAATACATGGACCTTTTGGAGTGAATCCAGAGGGCCATGAAGATGACCAGGGGGCTGTAATGCCAAATAGATTTTTGGGTTTTATACATTTTCCATATATTTGTAGCTCTGTAGACTACTATAATATAGTTATATAGCGCCTTTAACTATAGTACTTTTCCTACCCCTTTGCCTAAATTTTAGAACAATAAGCAAACCTTCCTGGAATCTTATTTAGTCTTGCCTCTATAGTGAACCACTAGTTTTTCACTATATATTGTAGACATAATAAATGTGGGACTAGAAGTCAGGGGCAGCTTCAGTGGGGGACAGAACCAAAAGGAGGGATTACTTAATTAACAGAAATCATCAAATTAGAGGAACAGTTAATTATGTTAATTTGTTAAACTAATAAAATTGTCACACTGTATTATATGTGTATCTTGCCATATTTTCACCATGAAGAACTTTCTGTCCCAAACTAAATGAATAGTTTCTGAAGAAACAGTTTAAACCCCAATTGTTACTCTGCTTTTCAGCTGCCTCATTATTTGACATAATTCTGTGACCAATGGGTATGAAGGAATTTATAAATCCCCACAGATTTTAGACAAAAAGTATCTCAATTTGCTCACACTAGCCAACTATCACTTCTGCTTAGGAGACAGCAGTTACTTTTCACAGAAACATTGCTTTAGGATATCTTATTATGAAGGTATAATGTGGTATGAAATGCTTCAAATTACTATGATTAATTTAATTTTGGAAAAAAAATTGTTTTATCTGGCTTACTACAATACATTTACAGATACATTTCCTCTCTTGGAGGAGGAAAAAGTTTAAAGCAATTGCTTTAACAGAAATCTTAGGACTATCCTTTTACTGCATTTAGATTTAAAGACTTCTCATATTCCATAAATATTTCATGGGGAATTTTACAAAGAAAACATGCCATTAGTTTGCCAGCTTTCAAGTGTACAAGCAATTACTGGAGTTATTACCCACTACACCTAAAACACATGAGGGCAAACAACCAAGTCTACAAGAATTTTTCTTGGAACTATGAGCTAATCATTCTACCCATTACAAATACAGAAAAAAAAGAAATATTAAAGGAGTTCAACATTTCTCTGTATGTATTATTCATTTTTGATACAGCTGTTACTTCACTGAGATATATATAAATAGCTACATGAAGTGATGGCCTGCATGAGCAACTCCATGATAGATACGATAAACTAGATTTACATGTTTTATGTTCCTACAACATAAATTCCTTGGATATTTTAACTATACAAAGCTGGAAAATTCTTTCAAAAGCATAGATGCACAGAACTGTAGCTCCCCCAACAGCACGTTATAATACAGGCAGCACATATAGAAAATAACTTTAATACAGGGCTTGTTATTACTATGGCAACCACAGCAACTGGTTTTCAAAATGAATAATAGCTCTGTTAGGCACTTCATTAATTTTTTTTTTTTTTTAATCAAACACTGCCCTTAATCTTCTCAATAGAACAAAGAGTTATTCTGAATGCTGTAGAAACAGGAAATAAAGTCCAATCCACCTTTGTAAATACAGGGTAAGATTCTTTTCAGAGCCTTTGCTAGGAAAGAGTAGGAAAGTACATCTTGTCTGCTACTTCACAAAAAAAGTCAGAAGCAGAAGTAGATGAGGTTGGTGTTACAAGAAAGCAAGTGATTAGGAAATCTAAGGCAAAAATAAGATTATTGAAATTGCTAAGACCTGCAACATGTGAAGCCAGTAATGGAAATAAGTAATGGAGGAGAACTGTGGCAGCAGCAGATGTCGTTTTTCATAGTTCTCCCAAAACATCCAATTTCTGTGAATCAACTGTTTTTATTTTTTCATTAATGCCATTGAAACAGTTTCTAACTTTTCATGTACAACTAAGGGAAAACCTTTTAAACCCTATTCTGAATGTTTTAAAAAAAGGCAGCTTTAACTAATTTAATTATGGGTCTTTACGTCAGTGGTTGCACTGGAAATATTATTTGTTTGGTTTTACTTTAGGTTCTATTATATCAAATTCCAGTATAAGGCTAGCCCTTAACCTCTAATCCATGTAGTTTTTCTCAGTTAACTGCAAACATACATTACATCCAGAGCAGTTGTCCATTGTGGCTAAAACACATGTGAGAGTGCACCTAACCAATAATCTGCAGCAGGAAGGGAGAATAGCACAGACATACACAGGGAAACTTGCTCCATTGTGTTTACCTTCCCAGACAAGTTTTATGTACTTCTTCCAGTTCTGGGCATGCTGCTAATGAAGTAACAATTACTTATGTTCCAACTTTATTAATAGTGAAAGAGATTCTGGCCAGAAAACCTAAAGGATTAATTATACATCTTTGATCCTTCATAAACTGATTTACAAGCTATATGTGCCACTCATTACATGTACATTGCTAATCTTGATGTTCAAAAGCTTCAGGACACAGAGCACGTTCAGAGTTCTCAGTAGTCTTGTTGGTGACATTCCTGGTAAGTCCCTCCCATGCCACAAAGTCTGCAAGATGTCATGGGAAGAGGCAAAGCTGCTCCCTCAGTCTATGACTTCAAGAGGGAACACTCAACCTCACATCCATCTATTTTACTGGATAATACAGATTTCAAAGTCTAAGTTCAGCTTTCAAGATGCTCTCAGGTAAGGAAGGGAGATGGCACACCATCACAGACTGTTTTTGAACACCTGACCAAAAGTCAGTGCAATGATCTCCTAAAAATTCTGCTAAAACTTTTAACAGACACCCAAAAACACTTCTAATTAATCAATCTTGCCATCTGGAGTAGAATGCTAACTCTTTCTTTTTTTTGTTGATCAGCAAGTTGTAACTACCAAGGCAATTTTTGTGTGTACACAGAATTGAATGATTATTTAGTGATTTTTTTTAACAGTAACCCCTTCACATCAGCTGAACTTAAGAGGTCCCACTGTAATGCTCTACCTCCAAATCCACTTGGAAAAAGACACAGTACAGAACTCCACTCTTCGTTAATGGAGCCATGAGTATAACATGGGAGCTTTAAGGACTGTGCTAAGGGCACACTTCTTTTTGAACAGATCAATGATTTCAACTTGAAATGTTCTCTGTGGACATCCACACAAAAAGAAACAGCTTAGTCTCTAAGCTATTCTGATACTAACAAAAATCACATAGATCTTCTATTTATAGGCAAGAAGTCCAGAACCTCAGAACTAGGCTAATCTGTGCAGTTCACAATGCCTCTTACCCATTTATTAATTTGAGTCATACTTGAATACTAAAACTCTTGACCAAAAAAAAAAAGGAAAGCTTTAGGTACAGGCTCCTTTTTCAGAACTCAGAAAAGGGAAAGATTATCTTGTTTCCTAATAGAAGCTGCAGCTGTTCAGTCTTACTCTTTTTTTTCCCCTCAATAAAAACTTAATTCAATAATAGGTGGCATTCGGAACATGTAAGAGCAAGGCGCCTTCACTCAAGTCAAAATTAACAAAATTAACAATGCTTGTTAAAATTAATCTACAACTAAACTACAATTCTTCTGTAAAGCCTTAGAAACAGTCCCCCACAACATCCTTGCCACTAAAACTGGAGAGTTTTGTTTGAGAGATGGGCTGTTAGATACAGACACAGATCAGTTCCTTATCCAAAGAGCTCCCGTCAATAGCTCGGCTCCAAGTGGAGGCCAGCAACGAGCGGTGTCCCACAGAGGTCCGTGCTGGGGCCAGCACCATCGAGCATGTTCCTGGATGACAGTGACAGAGGGACCCAGTGCACTCAGTAAGCTGGCAGGTGACACCAAGCTGTGACTCAGTAGGTTTGCTGGAAGGAGCGTGTCCCATCCAGGGAGGCTTGGATGGGCTTAAGAGGTGAGCTGAGCCAAACCCCATGAAGTTCTACAAGGGCAAGTGTAAGGTCCTGCACCCAAACTGGAGCAATCACTAGAATCAGCACAGGTCTGGAACTACTATGCCAATCTAGCATCTTAGCAAAAGAAGAGAAATGCATCCTGAAGAAACAAGCGATGCAAGATCTTCTCAAAATTGTTTCAAGAATCTTTTATCATCTAGTTACAATGAAAGACCATAAATTAATACCTTTGCATTGACATATTCCACTAGAGCAGTAATCAGAATAAATGCTCACTATTAAATGAAAATACAAGTTTTGAGACCAACCCACAGAAAACAGAAAGACAAAATACTAATCCTGCAACAAATAACTAAAAAAAGGAATAAATAATGGATATTTAGCATTTATTTCTTTCAGAAGACACTGAATTAATAAAAATATTTTACAAAGTCTACAATACTGCCTGGTTAATAATCTCTTTTTATTAGCTAAATAGGAAAGCAAGTTTTGTAGATAAAAAGCTAACTAGAACAGAACAAGAATCAGAGAGGACACCTTTTGGTGATAATAATTTGAAAAGACAGATGTGACTAATGGCACATCACATGAAGCAGCAGTAGGGCACATGTTAACTTTATACTATATATCAACAAACTGAAAGAAGAATAGGCACTCACATGATCAACTACAAGTAATTCACAGCTGCAGGGGGCATTAAAATTCTAAATGACATGGATGTACTAGGAGCACAGAGATAAATCACTATGTAGCTGAGTGCAGATAAATTAATGAAGCTGGGAACAAAATTAATCAAGTTCATTTCAATTAATGCATTTTGTAAAGTTATTGAAACTTTTCAATAGAACCAGTTTGGCAAGCAATTTTATAGGACATAACAGACTGGTGTTACAGAATACTAGATTTATGAGCCATAAGTGAAAGAAAAGGTAATTACTATGTTAGATCAGGTTTAATATAAATCTACAATGGATGTGACCATGAATAGGAAAATCCTATTTCAAGTTGCTGCAACAATACAAAAGACCACTGTGATGGGAAAAAGAGACATCTAACATGTTTTCTTTCTGAATTTAATCTCTAGAGAACCACTCTTGAATTCTTTTATTATAGCACACAGAGACAACCAGCTATTGTTATGAAATAATCTGAGATTACAGCATTTTAACTCCAGTAAAATTATGTAATTAGTTTTTGCCACCATCAGACAAATCTGAAGTTCAGTTATTCCTTACAAGTTCTGTAAGACTTCACAATATTATCCACTACTTCCGTAGCCAAAGACTAGCTAAGAGACAGCACCCAACTCAGCAGCTTGTAGCACTCTCTGAAAAGGTTTCCTTTTTGAGATTTGGTCAGAAGGAGGAAGAAAAATAGATAAGTTTTTTAAAAAGTACAATGAAAAGTGCTCTTGTATGTGTACAGCAGCTGGAGTAAATTTAAGATGGGAATACTTCACAATTTTCATGGGTGCTTGTACAGGGCATTCTGTGATTTTTATCAAGGTAGTATGCTAAAACTTCAACATATTTTATTCAGCTTGGGGTTTGTCATGACTAAGTAGGAAAAAAAGTGGCCCTAACATGCAAAACAATTTTACAACTTAATAAATTAGTTGGTTTGACTCTGAAATAGTACATGTGTTATGTTGCATAACATTAGCATTACAATGCTTTGAAGCTTTATTAAATCAAGAAAACTCAGCACACCAAGTTTACCACTGGTTGTTATTTTACCTAAATAAACACTTTTCTCACATCTCACATAATTACATACTCATTAGCCATATATGTGTAAAAAACCAGAAAAATAGTTGATGCGAAGATAAAGGAGTTAAGGAAGTGCTTTAATCAGCTAATTTTTAAATTTTTATTAGTAACCCATCATACATCTGCTGTGCTGAAGTTGCAAGTATGCAATAACTTGTTTGTTGCTTTGTCAGATTTTATCAACATTGCTTACATTGTGTTTGCACAGTAAATAGCTCCCTAAAACACTTTGCAAGATTACTAAAAACACAAGTTTAACAAAAATAATTAAACTTTAATTGGAAACCTGATAGACATAGCAGCACTGTTCCTCTAACATGTACAAAGTGGTCTGTGAAGGAAAGAAAAATTTCTTCTCAGAAATACTCCCCCCAACACTGCTTTGTTAAAGTTCTGTTCCCTCCTCTTAAAGAAAGCAACTGTTTGCAAAAATTCTGCAAGTCCATCTTCACTTAGTAATGTAAGGTCCATTACAAGGAAAGACAAGACCTGAAATTCAGTAAGTCTCCAGCAAACTGAATGCAAGTCAAGCAAAAGCACAGGCTGATTGCACAAAACTACTGTGAATTATTCCTGCTGAATAACCTGGCATGCACTATCAGGAATGGGAAGCTATGCAGACAAATAGATCCTACAGTCTACTCTGAAGCTGTCTCCTGAACTCAGCTATCCTGCCAACAGTCCCACTCTGCTTCCTGAACCTGCACCCATGCACCTCACTACAATCTAATTGACTATTACAATCTAAGGGGTCAGTCTTTAAATCCCCATCCAACCAGCTTCTTACAATAAGCTCCCTCTACCAGCCCACATTTCTTGCAGTAACTACCTATTTCCACAAGTTCAAAGCAGCCAGCCTGTGGACCAAACCCAACTCCAAAATCTGTTAGTGGTTTCCAATGACTAAAATAATCTTCACTTCCAAATTTATACACATAATCCATCTTTTTGATAGTTTTCTTGTGAAAGAACACACTTTCACACCTCTAGTTGGCATACAAGAATAAAATAGCATTTTACACTATCTTTATAGGATAATGATTATTCAAGTGTGACTCATAGGATTTCGAGGTCATTTGTATCACTTTGTATTCACAGTCAATGTTGATTTCTCCCGTTATGATAAGAGAATATGTGTGTGACATGGCTACAGTTCCACGGATTAACTTACTTTTATTGTGCTTTGAAAGGACTTGTTACATAATCTATTTCAACAATATGTGAAACCAAGAAAACAAACACAATAGAAATACTTCTGTTACTTCTACTTCCAAGCAAAAACAAGCCCAATACTTGCAGAAATGAAGAGAAATATTAACAAAAACATCTCCATATCTTACTAATTTAATTCATTGTGACAAACAAAGCCCAACTATTTGTGGCTCTAACACAAAACAGACCCACATATACCACATCACCCCACAAACACATAGACAGAATAAGCCATCTGCAACAGAACATCTGCCACCTATCCCTATACTACTGACCACAAATTTTATCTTGGAGCCTATTGCCTAGTTTCTACCTTAGTACATTTCAGTATTGTTCTGAAGAAAAACAGGGAAAAAAAAAAAACAACCCACACAAAAACCACCCCTACAACAAATTAAAAAACCCACCACACACAACCTGTAACACTTTCCCAGGCTACTGCTGTCACTATAAATCAAGAATACTTTTTAAACATAATCTTCATTGTAGCACAGACGTAAACCAAACATCCTCTAAAAATGCATACACTAAAAACGTGTATAGACATGCATAGACTAGATTCTGATGAATTGTGCACACAGCAGTAAGCATATACATGTTTGCATATGGTGTACACACACTTTCCCTAACAGATAACAAGAATGCAGTCCAAGCACTACTATCAAATATCATACTCCTAAGAGCTTTATGATCATCAAGAGCTTGCATGTCATGAATAGCAAGTTTATTTCATTCACTAAAACTATATTACCTATAGATAGATAGATATAGATATATGCTCTATTGGACATATTCCAGATACAAAAGTCAAAATATTTGCATCAAAAAAATCAAATTCTATTCACAATAAAATTCTATTCACACAACTTCAAACTGTACTTATCAGTTTGCACAGCAAGAGCAAGAACAAGCTTCCTATAAACAGATGTAGAAAAGGCATTATTTAGTGGTTTGGACAAGAAATAATACTGAGAGTTTACTAGATATTTTTCACACTTTGATATCAAAGAAGCATACTCATATTTCACTTTCCTGCATATATTTCAGTGTGAGATTACTAAAGTCCAATAGCAAAAGATATATATATATATATAGTTTGTTTAAATAGCATTGACTAAGTTCACCACAGACAGGGTGACTGAACTCCTAATAAGAATGGAAATTTTCTTCCAAAGTTATTTCACTTTACTCCATAAATCTGGATTTACTGGTAAAGCATTCGAAACTAAATAGGCAGCAAAAGTGAAATGGATAGGTTTAAACTGAATTCTGTCTTTCCTCTGATTTTTCAACCTTATGTAACAAAAATTTCTCCTATCACAACTTTCTTAAGCTATGAGTTTTCATGTCAGTCACAATCACAAAGGTCATAACATCTGTTAGATCAAAGGGCTAAAAAGCAATATTTGATTACCATTTTCAAGTTTATGTAGAGTATGTTTTAACACCTCCCTTTATTCACAGTTGCATTTCATAAGAATGCCCCATAACTCACTGAAATTCTCAATCTCATGCAGTTATTATAGTTTCCATAATTGTACTTTCCCAGCATCAATCTGACAATAAGACACAGCATGGGAAAAAAAAAAAAGCTACAACTTGGACTGTATTATATTGAAGAAGCCTCATGACAATGACCTGGCAGGAGAGCATCAATTCGAGAACTGCAAACATGCAATTTCTAGTTCTTCCTGCAAGTTTCCTGGAACTATCTTCCAGAATGGTCTACCTCAAAGACATTTTCTTCATTCATTATTTTGCCCTCAACTCCTAATCACCAAGTTCTCCAAATGGAGTGTACTAATCCTGCTTCAGATTTTCACTTGGGATACAAAGCCATTTGATTCTGTGATACCCTCTTGGCACTTGTATTGACTATTCAGCAGCTAAAATCCAGTAAACAAAGGGAACAGTCAAGCTATCTGACAATACATTTGTTTTCCCATTGACTTGTTGTCAGCATTCACAGATGAGACACAGACCTACTGTATCAGCCTGTGAACATGCAGAAGGCTCACTGAGTAGACAAGCAGTAATACTTACATGCCTCATCGTTTTTTCACTCCTATTTATTTCCAAGCATGATATCACACTTATATACAAAGCTGTTCCATTATCAGGCATTAACAATAAACACAGCTAATTATATTTTGAGTTTCTTTCTACAGAGATTAGTCTGGTAGGAAGAAATAAAGTGAAAAAGAACAAGAACCCATCAAACACCCTACATATTAGTAGGATGTAGGCAAATCACTTACTAAATTAGGAGTACTACAAACTTTCAATTTTATTATTTCTTTTGTAAGATCAATTTTCAATGTTGAAAGGATTAGATCCTAACCAAACCATATGGCAGGACAGTACATCAAACAGGAAAATTCTACAGTTTAAGAATAATTTAGATGTAATTCATAGGTCCTATGAGAAACACTCACCAAGATCTGTGTTTGGACCAGCAAGTAGCTGCTTAAATTTGTCCAGTCGAGACGCTTCTCTCTCAGTTAACGCAGGAGTAATGGAGGTGTTGTAGTCTGCCATTCCACTTGTCAGGGGAGGTATGGAAGCTTGTGGAAGTGACTGTGATCTCTGCATGGAAGAATTTTCACTAGCATTATCTGAAGGGAAAAAGAAGTATAGCAGTTAGCCACAGCTAGTGAGAAGGCTACTAACCAGTTGAATTTAACTTGTAAATTTAAAACAGAATTCTGTTTTTGAAAAATGCAAACTCAAGTATAGCAGAAGTTTGGACTTCAAATTACTTGGATTTAGCAGAAAAAGCATTTATTTTTGAAGCAGTATTCCACAATTAAAATACATCAATTAGAGATCATATTAATAGCAAGGCTCATGGATTTCTAAAATCTGTGTTACTAAAAGCTGTTTTCATTCTCCATAACATTCTTTAAAAAAAAAAAAGAAAGAAAACAAATTTAAAAAAACAACCACTGAGAAATCTTGAAGTTATTGCAATTGAAAGCTTATATAAAACGATGGAAAAGATCACATGAGGGTGAATCTCTCAGTCCATCTGCATGATTTTCTCCAGCTTTTCAATATATTTTAATTACATTTCTATTTTAATTATAATTTATTTATAATTTTTCACAACAGTGAAAAACAACTAGTGAAAACAAAAACAAATACTGAAAGCAAAAAAAGTTTAGTTATTCTTCCCTCACACACATGCATTACAATTTCGAAAGGCACACATTCTTCCTTTAAAATAAATCACTAGTGATAAACAGTATTTTCCTGCAATATTAATAAAGGGTTGGGAAGGGTTTACTGTATTACAGGGGCAAATATGGTAGCTCTCATCCTTTAACTTCCAACATCTTTTTCACTTTTCAACATACCTAATGAACTTGATGTGTGACCTTCACTGACTGATTTAACAAGCCTATTATCACCACATGCAACTGAAGTCAGCTGTGCAAATTCCTCTTGTTTTTCTTCCTGTAGATGTTCTTCCTGAAATTTATGCTGTTCTTGTAGCTTGCTGTGATTCTGAATTACTTTGTGAGCTGTTTCCATGACCACTTCTGTATTTAAGTTTTCAGCAGCTATTGCTAAGAGTTCATCATCGTCATCTCCAAGATCCCAAGCATCACTTGTGTTACTTTCAAATTCTTGGAAAGTGCTGACTTTCTTCAATTTCACAGGAGTTGTAGGAGGCTTTGAACCTGGTTTTATCAAGCTGTTTAAAAATAAATAAACACTATTTAGTAAACTAGTAAACAAGCAAAATACTCTGGGTAGGACCAAACCCCAAAAGGTCATAGTTGACACTACATGGGTAGCAAATATTTATCTCTGTCCACTCATGTTGCCACTACATACATCCGCCCATGGTAACATACAGCTGAAGAAATCTGAGAACAAGGGCTGTAAAAACTGACACTTGGTTGCTTTGAATAGAAGCTAAACAAATTTTTCCTTCCCTTTTCTTAAGGAAACAAAACCCAAACAAAAAAAAAAAAGACCAAGCCCAAAATCACATGAAAGGATTACTACTAGAATAGCTTATAAAACAGGGCACACTGCACTGCTCTTGCTTCATCCATTTCTGTAGATTTCAGCCCTTTCAGTGCAATTGCTGCATAACAGCACAGGAGCTGCAATCAAGCCATGGTCTCCTCCTAAGTCATCATAAGCAATCACACAACACAATCACTGTCATAAACAAACCAAGTCTCACCTTAAAACTCATTAAATCTAACCTTCCTTCCCATCCAGGCCTGCCAGCATGGATTTCCTTCAGAACTTTGCTCTTCTCAGAGGAGAGATATTTCTTCTAGTTACTAGTCTAAGTGGACCCTGATCAGCTGCCAACCTTTTGCCCCTCTGTCAATACACAGTACGAGATATGAACCAAGTATCCCTCCCTAGCCTGGAACTCGTTCTCACTTACAGTAATACAGAGCAATCACATCTCCCTTCAGAAGTGACCTGAATAAGGTATGAAGTTGAGAGGGTTTCTTAGTCTGTTCCCAAAAATTAAAGAAGTTATTGCCAATAATTTAATTGTGCTTTCACAGAATGGGTAAGATGGGAAGGGATCACAGAGGGTCATCTGGCCCAAATTCCCTGCTCAAGCAGGGTCATCTTGCACAGAACTGCATCAAGATGGTTCTTGAGTTTGTTTCTGACCTCCCTCTCTCTCCACCTGGGCTAGTTTTTCTTTTTTCTGTTAAGACAAGGCAGGCAGAACTGCAAATCATAAAAAGATCTTAGCCAGTTCTCATATAGTATCAGTTATAATGTTTCTGTTACCTCTTACAGGGAGTATGTTCCCTAACAGGTGCTACAACACTTACACTTTCACCTGACTTGTCATCACTGTCTAAAACAGCAAGGTCTTTCTCTAGTTCTGTCACTTGAAGCAATAAACTTCCAGTTTTTGTTAGTGGGTCTCTATACCTTCATATTTTAATCTCATTTCTTTTAATTCTACCCTTAGGATCACACATTTCAACTGCCTTCAACTCTGTATCATCTGAAAATTAACTAGAATATTTATTTCTTGTACTATCTGAAACCAGCCCTTGAAAAAATTTAGTAGAAGCATGACATCCTTCCAATGTCAAATACTTCCAAATACTTGTCTTTGTAACACTATTTTTTTACTTTACCACAATTTCCCATGTATAAGGCATTAAAAATAAATAATAACAGTTGGCAATCTATGTTAGTTAAGATCTGAAAGAGCTGATTTGTTCTTGCAAATATGGTAACCATCAGGAAGTCACAAAGGAGAAATCAAAACAGAGAAGTCAAGATTATGACAAAAATTAAAAAAGGAAGATTAACAATAAACTTTATAGCCAACAGGGAAAAAAAAAAAAAAAAGAAGACAGAGGAGACACAAAATACTTGGAATATTTAAATATAAGGTTAACTCACGTTCCATGCAATAATGGGTCAAAAGGTGGATGCTGAGCTCCGTACACATGTTGAATACTAAAGGAAAACAAAGAGAGTTACCACAAAAATAATAAATATTTGGAGAGTTTCTGTGTATTAAATAGTCAATAATAAACAGAACTGAAATGTTCCAACACCTGTCTGTTTCAAAAACTAAAAACAATGAAGCAGCCATTGATGTGCATACTAAGAAGTAATTTAATAAAAACCATAGATTTGCTAAACAGGAACTCTGTGAGACCTAAGCCAAGGCTATTTTATGCTATTTTATTTTTCTAACCAGGAATTAAAATAAGAACTAAGTTAGACTCTGCAGTAAGAATCTACAAAAATTCTCTCCTCAGATTTATCATTTCTTCATATCTTGCAGAAAATTTAAAATTCTCAAAGAAATATCTATAGAGATTTAATCTTCTACGTACCCTTGTCACCCAAAATCCAACCAGACTGTTCTTAACCATTACTAAAGTGCAAGGATGAGAAAGATACAGAAAAATGCAGAAGGTGACAGGTTAGAGAAAAGCCATAGGAGTCCTAAAAGAATACTTTGAAACAAGCTTCCAAAGACAGACTTATTCACTAGCCTCTAACATTACAAAATAGCATGTTATTGTGTGAAAACCAAAATTCTCTACTAACTAAAAGTTCATTAACTCCCAGTTATTTGGAATAAAACTATTTTGTAAGTAAAAAAAATGCCACAGAAGACGCATCAAGACTTACATGTGGCTTCATATTAGAAATTATTACAACAGAACTCTCTAATTGTAAGAGAAATAAATCATATACAACATTAACAACTACCCAAACCTGTAATGAAAATCACATAGAACAAACACGCCCTCCTGACATACCAAAAACAATCTTCAGACCATAAGGATAAGTAAGTCCAGTCTTAGTAAACCTGAGATAGAACCAAGCCAAAAAGACTGCAGTCAAAACAGATTTAAAGAGAGGCTTAGACTTTCACAACAGCTGCAGCATTAACACCAGTGAAATCAGCCCCAGAGGTGACTGAAAATAGTGGTTTACCAAAACTCTTAACAATTTTTATGTGATTCCATGGAAATGAATTCCCCACTAGCCTTTCCACAGAACCACGTGCCATCCTCTCCACGGGCACATTTCCTGCTCTATGCTCACGTGAGGGTCAGGTGGCACTGTCCACTTCCATACACACAGCACGTGCCTTTTCCTTACACCACCCTATGAACAACTGCAATGCAAATCCACTCAAACAGAAAGCAACAGTCCTCTCCGTGCCATGAAAAAAATAAATAAAAATCAAAAGCACATTCTCCACAGTGTCCTTGTTTTTCCACAAGCCTGCAGTTGCCTGCAAATTAACTGCAACTATTTATAGATCCTGTGCAAGAGGGGAAGGCCAGAAGTGTTTCACCCTCAAGAGATCCAGAAAAGTTACAAAGAAAACATATTAGAAGAAGGACAACAGTTGGGCTGAAAAAGTTAGTTTGTAACTAAAGAAACCAACCACTCCCAGTTAGTGCTTATGGGTAACTGAAAATATACTAAGGTAAATGATGAGCAGGACTGTGTTGCTCAATTCACATAAATGGTATAAAATACCGAGTTACTGCTCTCTGAGAACCACAAGTACACATCATCCTTACAAAAAGAATATAGAAAACTGCACTGTGAGAACAATTTAAGGATAAGACCAGACAATGTTAATTGTTAAATAATAATCTGAACACATACTTCCACCCTGATGTACCAGTCCAAAGAGTTAACAGGACTTCGGGGATCTATTCCCTGGAAAATCTAGAATGGGAAAATGTGCTTGTAGCTCTTTGCACCAATTCAACGACTGCTCCGCTGTTCACACTTCAGAAGAAAGTTGAGAAATTGACAATGTTTTGAAACACGTAGCAGAAACTAAAACATGTCTCTACGCTTAGAAAATACAGTTTCCTACAAAGTATTTCAAAAATATCGTAACTTGTATCAAGTTTCAAAACATCCTAACTTGGCCCTGCTGAGAGCTGCAAACACATTCTCCCACTCACCATTTCCCGGCGAACACATTCCCAAGACCCCGTCAACTCCTTTAACCGCGATGTCAGGCTGGGAAGGCACACTCAGATAATTATTTAACAACCTTTCCGACACAAGTCACAACCAGCGCTAACTGCCCACCAGCCATCTCCACCAGACAACCGGAGGCGCCCAGCGCCGGGAGGCTCCGGGCACTGAGCGAACAAGGGACCCGCGTCCGAGCAGCGACCGACCGGCCCCGGTCCCCGCGGCGGAGACTCGAGGGCCCGCGAGGTCCCGTTGGGCCGGGCGGCCGAGGGGCAGCAGCGCGTGCTGGGGTCACAGCGAAGCCGGGCGGGCACAGACGCCGCCCCGGCCCGGCACCGTCCAGGGGCCGG
>VZRH01002121.1:1075215-1099148 GCA_013397555.1 Urocynchramus pylzowi
AAGCTTTCCCTGTTTGAAAGTTCTCCAATCATGGTACCCACTTCATTTATGGCTTTGAGATGGTACAAGAATGAGGGGGTTTATTTGTATCTGTAGATCTCCCAGCAATTCCAATCCAAGGATGCATCTTTTCTGCCAAGAAAAAAAGTGTGGCTTTAAGTTATTTATTCAAGTTTGCTCCTGAGAAAACAGTGCTGAGTTACAGGATTTTTTGCTGTATCTCAATGCAATTTAGCATATAATTTAACATGTCAACGATTGTTCAGGGAATATCCTGCCACAATTAAGCCAAAAAATTGGCATATAGTACAAGACCTGATCTCCAGTGCAACATTTGTTCTTTAGAATGTATTTAATGTGTAAGTTTTTTCTTAAGAATTAAAAAAAAAAAAAAAAAAAAAAAGCTTGCTTTCTTTCTTTCTGCTTTGGGATTTACTTTAGCAGTTGCCTTCTAAAAACTGACAAAAATGAAATGTTTCACAGATCTTGCTAGATCACCGTCCCCAGGTGAAAGCTGTCATTTCAATGCCTTTTAGAGATAAGTGTGCTGTAGGAAGTATCACCTTCCCCATTTGTGTCCTTCAAGTAGGATTCATCTTACAGATTCTGGACCTTGAGTGTCATCAGCATTAATGGAATACACAAGAAAAATCATATGATCTGTGTCTGTTAGCTAAAGTGAAATTAAACCTGCAAAGTCACGACTGGAACTTTGTTTGGTCGTAGCTAGATAAATTTAAATTATACTTGTTGCTGGTAGAATACAAACATTAGGTGTTTCTCTTGTGGCAGTCAAAAAAGTGATAAATCCATAGAACACACATTCCATCGTTAGCATTAAGATGGATGTTAAAAATGTATTTCAGTTATTTTTATTTGTTCATTGTTGATATTTATCAAAGGCAAACACAGATTCAGCCTAGATAGCCCAGGCCATCTGTGATCCTTATGACAGTTGACCTGAATCCTGAAGTGACACCGTTTAATTTTTGTGTCAGTCTGGCACAGCCATGTGGAACTTCTGGTTCATTTTAGCAACAAACAAGTGGAAGTTGTTCGGAAGCACACAAGGTTTTTATGGTTGCTGGTCGCTAGGAGTGTTGTAGCTTGCACTAGCAGTGTTTTGAACAAAGTAGGCACTGAGATGTTTATTTAGTGTGATAGCTGGTGAGCTGTGCATCCAGGTGGACATTCAGTTTGGGTTTCAGCTCGTGTTCTGGAAAGCTTCTGCTGTGCTGGTGTGGTTACACAGGCAGACTTCTCTGTGAAGGGACAGTGGTGTCTTGGGAAAATAAGGTTTTCTGACGACAGATGTCAGATGTCAGAGTATAGATTGGTGCTAAACACAGTTAGCTAAGCTGACAACAGCACTCTGCTGCTAACTTAGCTGCACTCAGACCAGGAGGATTTGCAGATGAAGTTGCATAGGCTGGGAAGTGCTTTTTCCTGCTGATCCTTACACTGCTGTGTCAGCAACATGCTGCAGCTGCGAGGTGTGGCTTAAACTCACCCTACAAGCTGACAAGGCCATGTGTCTCTACATGCATTTTTTTCTGTTTGCTTTAGTCAATAAGGAACAAAAATTAGAGTGAATTCAAATGAGACACTTCCATGCTGAAGCATTATTTTATGCACTTTTTTACCACTCCAACAAACAAGTGGAAGTTCTTCTGAAGCACACAAGGCTTTTTATGGTTGCTGATCGCTCTTTTGTCTGGTCCATGGGCATGCCTTTCTACCAAGCTATTGTCTCCATGTACTTTATTGTGAATGTCATGGAAGAAACAGTTCTTGAAAGTAAAATTGAGCAAATGGAGTGAAGTTACCAAGCAAAATCAGAATTCAGGTAGAATCAGAGAGAGGAAGGCAACAGTTATTCTTGGGTAGAAAACCATCCCAGAGAGTACAGTACTTGGTACTTGGTCCAAAAAGATATGAGGCAAGGTAAGATAAAAGGAACAAGCATTCATGTAGAACCAAGGAATAAAGAAAATGGGGATATTAAAGAAGAGGGATAAGCAATAGCTGCATTCAAAGAGGTTGGACATGGTCCAACAAATCACACAGTAACAAGACCTCTGGTGACTAAGTCAGGGCGGTACAATTTTTCTCCAGAAAATTGGAGAAGAAAAGAGACAGAAGGAATCAACATGAGAGAGTAATGGCCAGGAGGAGTCATCATTGAAGACAAGCCATCACTGTAGTATTTTGTAACTTTTGCTCTGCAATTGCCTTTCCTATTACACATGAATTGAAAAAGATTTTGAAAATGCTAGCAAATTTGCGAAAATACATTTACATTGTTAATGCACACTCACACTCTATTCAATATCAGTGAAAGAAGGCTGTGAGACAGAAAAATAAATAAGTAAGTATGTGCTGGTTCGGGGTAAATGTCTTGTTTCTCGTCTAGAAGAGTGATTGATGTGGGTAATTTTCAAAAGTTGTCATTCACTAAAATATTAGTGGCAATACTCATGTTGACATTTCATGCATTTTAAGTGAAAGTTTTTTGCTTTATTTTTGTTTGTGTCCACACGTCAACTGACACAGCCTGCTGGGTGTAGCCTGGTGCTGCACTCTGTCCAAGGACTACTGCTCACTGGCAGCCCAGTGGATGGAAATGCTCTTTCCTGAAGTCTCACACAATACGTAGTTAAGGCTTAAATGACTCAGAGAAAGAAGAACACTTTGTAAGTGGATGTACTACGTAGAAGACAGAGAAGTTTTCAAAAACAACAGGTCCTCTTTCAAATGTATTTCTAGTTCCTTGAAATTCCACCTAATTGTGCCTCCTCTACATACAGTGAGTGTTTAAACATAGCATTACAGCATGACAGAACTTCAAGCCCAGAGTAATAAATCAATCCCATTTCAGGATTTCTCTGCATAACACTTGAAATGTGCACTTAAACTGAAAAGAGTCTTATTCCTGTCTTTCTTAGTATTCCACATATTTTCAGCATTAAAATCCTATTAATGCAATTTCTCTAAAAAAGGATTAGGGGCAGAGTAAGTTCAGGTAGTGTAAGGTGAATGAAAAATCCTAGATAAATTAAAAAAATTTACAGCTGGCCTTACAGTGTATTGCATAGATAGCATTCCCAGAAGTATCTTCAGTGTAATACATTATAGTTGTTATAAGTGAGTTGTATCAAAGCCATGTTTTTTTCTTCTGAAAGAGGAACGGACTTTGCTACTTAAGAGGTAAGGTATCATGGATCTGTATCAGGTCTCATGAACTGACTGTTATTGAATATTTATTGCTGGTTCTGTGGTTTGTATATGCTTTTGTTGGAGATTAAATATAAACATGAGCAATGAGTGTAATGAAGATAATGCAGCTGGAGTCCCAGTAACAGAGTCTTTCGGGAATGACTTTCAGTAGAAAGAGTTACTGAGTGCTCCTGGGGTAATGCTGTTGGCTGAGCTGCCCATTTTACTAGTGAGAGTGTTGGCAAGGCTTAGGATTTAGTAGCAGAGAGGTTGAGAGCTCGGTGAAAGAGACATAAGCAAAATTATAGTGCAAAGAAAATGGGAGTAGCTACAGATTTTTGGGTGAAAATATATGATAAAGGTAATGAAGTATTTTATACATTTGCTTTTAGGTGTTGCTGCTCCTTATCCAAGAGGTATATTCTGTTTGTGAGTTGAATTTGCAAAGTAGTCTTTAGCTGAAGATGATAAATGTTTTCCCATATTTAATACTGTTGGGGGAATTGGAAAAAAAATCAAAACCTGCAATTTTTTTTCTTTTTAGATTTTGTTACTTTTGAGAAGTGGGTAGGAATAGTAGACAGTTTTCAGCCAAGTGAAAAAAAGAAAACTCAGACTAAAAAGTAAGATTTAAGCATTTTTCTATTCTTATCACTTTCTGGTATAACAAAGCATGTAGCATCATGTTGTAAAGTAATAAAAGAGAACAGCTTAGCTTCTAAACCTTGAAATGAAAATTTGCAATTTTGCTTGAATGGTCTTGACAGTTGTTTCAGGACTAGCAATCTTAGTGCAAGAAATGAACAGAAAATACTGATGTAAAACCACCAGAGAGTCCCTAAGTTTTGAAGAGAAATTGATAAGGTAATCACAGAAAGCTCTCAGAAGTTAAAGCCATTTTAAATTGAAAGAGCTCAAAGGTTTAATCTCTTCTACTGAAATCTTGAAGTGTAGTGGTAGTAATTCTAATATGCATGGTCATTAAAATAAGATTTCACAAGTAACCAGAGCAAATAAATACGTTAAATGTGTAATTTTTCAAAGATCTCTCCAACACTGAAACTCAGCCACGGCCTGTAGAACAGGAACAATATTGAAATACTAATGAAGTCTGAAAAGTTCTGTGTTTTTCCCTTCTTGGTTTTCTTTTGTGAGAGGAAAGACTTGCTTAAGGAGACTGTGTCTTACACAGTACTAGTTAATGTAGCCAAGGGAAGAGCAAAGATTTCTACCAGACAAAGCTTTGTCTATTATTTTACAAACCCTAAAAAAAAAAAAAAAAAGTTCATGTCATACTGTATTTTTGTTCCCATATTAATAACACTGTAATTATTATTACTATCTGTCTGAACCCATACCATCTTTGTTGCCTATGACTTATATAAATGTGTATGTGACACTGTTGTGTTTGTACCAGTTCCCAGTCAATGCTAGCCAACATTTTTACTAATGCTTTAAAAATTCAAAATCACTCATGGCAAAAATTAAAAGTTTCAAGTAATGATAATGGCAATCACTACTCCAGAATGTAGTATAGCCATAACATGAATTAGTTGTAGGAAAGTAATTCTGGAGGAATGTTATTAGTTTTAGTTATATTGCTGAAAACTTTGCTGTGCTTTAGCTATAATTCATCGGTACTGACTGAGGTTTTCACTGAGTGAAAAATCTATGTTCTTTGCAGAAAATCAGAGGCAATGATCATAACCATCCCTTGGGCTGTACAACCTATGAATGGCTCTCAAAGCTATTCTGGTTTCAATTCCTTGACATTATTCAACTCTCATTGGCTGAATTAAAGTCTTGACAGTGTTATATTGGTTTAGATATGGCATATATGTATATATGAATGCATAATAGATACAGATGTTACTCTTATTTAGAAATCAAATTAAAACGTGGTTTTGTTAGAGTATCACCAAGAATAGTGGACTTTTCATCTTTCTGGCAAAAGAAAATTTAATGGAACAAACTTACTTAAATTGCTGTGTCTAAAGTCTCAAAATTAACTTTCCTGTGTTTGTGTAGTGAAGAAAGGAGGCCACGTGACTCTGCATAGGTTTTATTCCAAGTAAAATCTAAACTTCTGTCTGGAAATTTCCTCTGTCTCTCCTCACTGAGAAGTCAGGAGAGTTGGCACCTTCTCTAAAATGGCTTATGTAGGAGGGGTCTGTCTTGGAGCCTTTTCCTTTGGAAACAGTAACAGGCAATTTCTTTGTAGTTCTTAAATAATTACCCAGTTGAAGTGTGAATATATGGGAACAGCAAAGGAATAAATCACCACAGCAGCAGCTATATGCATTTTTTATAGTATCCCAATTTTCTCTCTTTCCCACAGCACAGTAGAAGAAAATGTCCACTTTATTTCATTGCTAATAGTTGGCAGTATGCTGAAAACCAGTAAAGTTAATGAGAAAATTATTATGGCAGAGAAATACCAGTCAGTTTTCATCTAGTTTTTAGAAAAGATGGATCTAGGATAAAACTGCTTTTGGTAGGCTTTGAATTTGGTCATTTCTCCTAACACCCTTGCTGTTCTGTAACCTTTCAGTATCTAACTTAGCTTTGGAAATTTTCTGTTGTATTTATAAGGTTGAAGCTTGTACTTTTGTTTTCACACATGTCAAAATGGGAAACAAACATATATGTTAATAAATCCTTGTTTGCATTCAAGTTCTCCTCTCTTGAAGGCAAAGAGCTATTCATCACTGCATCTCTGATGATGATGCAATCTGAGCAATGAGATGCATCACTGCATCTCATTGCTCTTTTCAATGTGCTCAAGCATGTCTGTAGAGGGGCTGAGGTGCCCTTGGCTCTACTGGAAACATTATGTCATCATCTAAACAAGATGTTGTTATGCCAGGAAAGGATCAATACTTTGATGAGTAGCTGCTGGCTCAAAACTGCATTGTTATTTTATAAAGTCCACTTGGAATACATTCCAAAGCATTTCCCATGGTATGCAGCACTAGGGATTTGATTTGTCTCTCTGCCCAGGAAAATGAGTTGATTCATCTGTAAATACATGTCTGCCAACCAAGATAATAAGAAAAAATGCATCTTTTGCCCACATCAGGCTTCAGCCTTTCAGCAATTCAAATAGTTTACTCTCTTTGTGAAGGAAGTACTTCACATACCAAGAATTAATTCAGTGGGGAAAAGAGGAAAAGCTTTTAGCCTTTTTCCTGCTGCTGAGACCAGATGAGCATACCCTTGGGTCTGTGTGACCACACAGCCCTGGCAGTGCTTCACTGCATGTGCAGTGCTGCAGTCCTGGAGAGGGTGCAGTGCTGCAGTCCTGGAGAGGGTGCAGTGCTGCAGTCGTGGAGAGGGTGCAGTGCTGCAGTCCTGGAGAGGGTGCAGTGCTGCAGTCGTGGAGAGGATGCAGTGCTGCAGACCTGGAGAGGGTGTAGCACTGCAGACTTTACCCCTGACCCCCCAGTCGGCTCCCCAGCCAGGCGGCAGTGCCAGTGCTGACATCTGTCTCTGCCTCTGGACCTGCAGCTGAGACAAACCAGAGCCACAAGCCTCTGGGCCAGTGCATTGGGAAAGGCAGGACAGATACAGCTGAAGGGCTCTCTGCTGGAACAAGCTCAGCTGTCAGCTGAGAAACAAGTCTTGGAAGAGATTAGTGTTCAGAGTACTAAACTAGCATTGCTTTGGATAATATCACTAGTATACAACAACCAAGGATTATGTAACTGGTTAGCAAAATGGATTAAAAAACTTTTTGGGGTCTTCTTGTATCCTTTTCATGCAGTTGGCAGTGGCTTTAGCAAAAAGGCTGTATGGAACTCCTGTAGCTCCTTATGAACAGCCTGTCATCTGAGGGGAAAACACTACCTTTCTAGATATCAAAGCATCATTTAACCCTCCCGTTGACTCCTTTAATTCTTCTATTGGCTCAAGTCCCAAGTAATCAAACTTGAGGATTTAAATGCATAAAGACATGAAATTATTTTGTGAAAGTCTTTTTCCTTTTATACTGATGAGGAAAATAATTACTCCAATAACCTTAATATGGGAGAGGAAAAAAAGGAGAATTCAAAATCTTTCCATGATATATAAATTTTACTTATTATTTTTAGATTAATTGTCTGTTTATACTAAACTTGAAAGAGACTCAGTACCTAGTAGAATTTTGAATGAATTTGACTTGTCTAATAGAGAGAAGTTGTTCATTGGTGTTATCAGAGTAAACAGATATATTTACCTTGACAGAAGGCATTCTTAACAATGTCTACTCACTTCTATCCTACTTGTTCAGGCCTAATTTGTCAAAAACCATCCCAGGTTCTTCCTTGTGTTGTGGAGTGCTGAAAATATTGAAGAATTCCTTTTCATTCTAACTCAGTTTAACTATTACAACCCACCATCAAAATGGTGATTATAACATTAGGCTTGTAAGAGCTTCAGAATTATTGACAAAAACTATGGTTATTTTCTGGAAACCTAACCAATGCAGAACCTGCTTTCATACAGAAACAATGTGATTCACTG
Organism: Urocynchramus pylzowi; assembly: GCA_013397555.1. Classification (NCBI taxonomy): domain Eukaryota; kingdom Metazoa; phylum Chordata; class Aves; order Passeriformes; family Fringillidae; genus Urocynchramus; species Urocynchramus pylzowi. The sequence continues at coordinate 1,082,935 of VZRH01002121.1, forward strand.
CATCTGGAAGGCAAGGTCAGGCCTTATTTCACCTCAAAAGAATTCCTCAGTGTTTGCTGGTTTGTTTCTTTCAACAGTGAAGCCATATGATATTTCAGCTGAAGAAACAGGCAAGGAATTTTATCAGTGCTCTTGTGAAAAGCCTTTCAGAACATCCGTCAGCTCCTGAAAACTTCAGTGGGATTGTTCATCTCTTTGATACCAAGGAAAAAGGATCAATATCTGAGAGATCTATTGTAAGTTTAGGAGTCCTGAAGAAATCAGCCAGCAATAGGCATCTGTGGTTCTTTGAATGTTTATTCTTTCATGCAGTCTTTTTTTTCTTTTGCCACCTGCGCATCTAACCTGCATTGTTATTGATTTTTATCTGGCAGGTAGGCCTCAATATACACAAACATGATGCCTGGGAGAAACTGAACCTAGGTGGAAAGGTTTCACACTGCCCTGAGAAACACTGATTTTTCTAAAAAGCTCAGATACAGATATTATGAATCCTAAGAACAGTAACCTTGAACAAAGACTTTTTTTCCCAGAAAATATCTGAGAACTTTTTAACAGATACAAGAAAGAAGAGCCTTGTGTGCTTTTGAGAGGACTGGGCTTTATAACTTGGTCCCTTCTGTTAGAATTACTCCACTTCCTTTGTTCTCTATTATGCAACAAACTGAACTTGTAGCATCACTGTATAAGTAGCTCTCACTGTCCTTTCACACAGGATAAATGTTTTTTTCTCATTTAAGCAGGCAAAAATAAAAATTTGTCATATTATTCCTCATATAAAAGTATCATCAAAGCCCATTGTCTTAGTTTCAGTTCTCTGTTGACCACTTGGTCATTAATTGGACATTAAATGTTCAATTTTTCCTATTGAAAGAAGGACATAGCTCAGGAGCATCTTCCCACTTGCAATGGAGGAGCTGGAGAACACCTTCCTTGCCACCAGCGTTTCCATCCTGTACTCTACCGTAAATGGAGTTTCACATTTACTGATAATTCCTCCCTGAGAAAGAGCAAGCAGTTTTCTTTAAGGTTGCTATTAATATCTCATTATGAGATTATGATAAGAGATCTCCCAGGAGTCTGCCAGCAAAACAGCTGTTGGAGTAGATGTGTCGATACTGCTCAGTGCTGTAATGTTTTGGTAATCTCAGTCTTGAAGGTAAAGTCAGGCATCATTTGCAGCATGTCCAGGTGTCAGTCAGCTGCAGACCAAGGAGTTCTGGAATGATGTTTGAACCTGGCCTTTCTCATGTCAGCATGACCACAGGGCTGCTAATCTGCATTTTTGAAACCTACCTACTTTGATAATTAGCGTACTAGGAAACAAAGTGTCTTTCTTAGAGTTACTGCAACATTGACAACATTAAGATTGTGATGGAAATATGTTAATACAGGAAAGGAGAAAAGAATCCTTCCTGAATTTTGAAGAGCACATCCTACTTTATCCCACACTTGGAATTGTTGTCCTTCTCTACAGAAGAATGATTGGAGGGTGATTTCTGCTTGAGATGAGTAAAAATTCCTTCATATTTCTTTATCTATTTTTAAGGTGGGTTTTCAGTCAATTCATACATACAAAATTCCCAGAGATCTGGCAAAAAATTATTGATTTAGAAAAGAATTCTTCTTAATTCTACTGCTATGATAGCTGTGCAAACTCATACAAAAGCTGCTTGAGCAGCAGTAGTAAAAACTGTGCCAAATACATTCAGCTGTTTACTTTCAAGCTAGGAAGTGCTGCAGGGATCTTGGCATATGGCCCCCACTATTTGAAATCTGAGGAAATTCCCACTGGGTCTGAGACCAAACACTTTCTTGCAGCCATTTGGTGGGCTTTTACTACTGTGGTGTTTTAAAAGCTGTGATGGTTAGCAGCCTCTCACTGCTCAGGAATCCAGCTGAGCTGCCCTACAGAGTGCTGTTCAGTTTGCCATGGTTGCAAGCACAATTCAGCCACTCCCAGCTGTGTTCTGCCTACTTACAGCAATGATTAATTTCTTCCCAAGACTTCAATATAAAAGTCATCTGAACTGAGTGATGTGCAGTGCTTCATTCTTCTTTGCTATGTTTTTTAATATCAAAGCTGTGAATGATTGTTTTTTCACATTAGAATTTTGAGAAAAAACATCCCTTACATTCCTGTTTTTATTCTAGTGGACCTACATAAGCAGGCTGAAAACAAATCAGTAACTGAAAATTGGGGTGTTTTTTTAATGTAAGAGGCAGGATTAAATATCTTCAAACAGTACTTACTACTTATTGATTAATATATAATTCATGCATATTAATAAAGAAGTGTTGATAAAATCTGAGGCAAACCCTCTTTCCTTTCTCATCATTCATTTTTCACCAGTTTGATGTTTCTAATGTGTGTTTTATGCTGAGCAGGAATCAGGACATTATGGGGGTTAACTCGTGATAATGACAGTAAAGGGTAGAAAAGTTGATTGTAGACTGCAAGGTTAGTAGGCCCAACATTTCCTACATTTGATCAAAGTAATTACGGGTTCCAAAGCCATCCCCATGGCTTCTTGTCACAGCTTCACTGCTGCAATTCAGACTGGTGCCTAGCCATGGGAGGTCAGCTGCTCTGCAGCCTGAGAAAAGAAGGGTAACCATAAAAACCAATTTGTGTTCATTGTCATAGAACATTGTAATAAAGTGTTTGTAATTGGAATAATTTCCAACAACCCTTGAAACTATTCTTAAAGTTGCCTCATTTTGCGTCAAAGAGCAAAATGTTATAATTTGTTGAACAACCACTGATTTGATGGAAGTTTTTGCCCACTCAGAAATGAACTGGATTTTAAGCACAATGGAAGAACCTGATTGTCTGAGAGAGCTTCCCATGGGCGTTGTAAAGGTCAACCCAATTCCAAGCCAACCATTTCCCCTACAACAAATCTTAGCAAATGAGATTGCATCTTAGGGACTGCAATGCTTATGTTATTTTGTGCATTTGTGCTATGCCCTGCCCTCAAATAATGAAGAACCTTTACTCCTGAGCTATTCCATACCACAAAATCTCATTCAGGATTTGATCATTCACTAGTAGCTTGCTCTAAACAAGATGATTAGTTTATAGGCTGATTTTCTGTTTCTACTATGAATTTTCGAATATTGGTGTCTCCAAGGAAAACAAAAGATTGTTTACTAAAGAGGGAAATGCTTTATGCCTTCTAAATTAATTGGTAGGAATAAACTTGAAACTTGACTGCTTGTGTGGTTTAGTTATTGCATCAGCTTGAAGCAGCTTCTTCACCAAATTAAAGAGACACAGCCCTGCTGTGCTCACCATGCTCCAGTATGAGTCAGAGATTTCCATAGAAAATGCAGCCACCTGTGGATTTCTGATCAATGGAGCATTCTGTGTACCTGTTCTTAAGAAAATTTTACTATACCTTTTTGGGTTTAGCTGGATTGATTGAATCTTTATTGAATCATTTATAAAAATGTCCCAGCAGCATAATATTGGGTAGTATGTGTGGTTTGGGTAGACTATATGAAAGTAATAATTCCATACAGTCAGCTGGAATATGTGAAAAGGAGGATGGATGGTATGATGATGGTATAATATCCCAAAGATACTCTAGGAACAGGTTTGACTGAACATACCCTGCCAGCTAGTGCTTCTGTACTCCTAAACCAAAAACAGGAGTCTTCTACATGGGGTTAGAAGTAGCTTCAAGTGTGTTAGCACCTGCTCCCTTACAGCAACAGCATCTTTGAGACCATGATAATGATGAACATGGTTGTGATTTCACAGAGTTGCCATTTGACTAGCTGTCCATTACATATTTCAATAAAAAAATAGATGTGAAAGGAATCAGACACTCTATACTATTTATTTAAGGTGTGATAGATCACCTGTATCAGTGGACAAATAAGCACTATGTATTGTATTATTGGTAGATTGGGGAAGAGGAAATAATGAGGTGAGCTACTCAGGCAAATACTGATTTTGTAGAGGGTGTCTCTTTCGATTCAGTTCCAGATGGGTGAATACAAGATTTGCTTGAGCCTGACAATAACTTCACCCTTACAAAACTGTTTAAAACCAGGCTATTTTAGTCTGATGCTCACCAAAATGTTTCTGCACTAGCTGCTGTCTCTTGAAGTAACTGAGATATCAGCTTGAGGTTATTATAACTCAACCATCACTTTCCCTTGAAACCTGTTTGGCTTTTTGAATACTTGAACTGTAGCTGGAATTTGAAACACACAAAACTATGGAAGATCAGGTAGTGGCCATCAACTCTGAGTTGTCCTAACTCATTTTTTGCCAGGTGCCCATGATGATTTGGAGCCTTGGATGACATACAAAGGCCAGTAAAGGCAGGAGCAGTGCATTTTTTTAAAAAATATTATGTTTTCTAAACTATGGAAACTACTACACCAAGAAATGAAGCTGATAAAACCATATGAAAGGTCTGGTCTTGTGGCCCTGGGCTAAATCTGTTTTGAATGAGCATTGTAACCAGATCTAGCTTAGCAATATGGTTCAGAGCAATAATGCAGTTTTGAAGCAAATACCTTGGTAAACTTCATTTACTGCCTGTTAAGTTCTGAGGACAGCTGTGGTACCCATGAAACAGATTCTGTTCGGAAGAAAACCAAATCAGGTGCTGCAATGCTTTTCAATAACATTCCTGATTTGGTTGTGGAATATGCCACCAAAAGGCACTCCAGTTTGTGCCTACCATTTTTCCTTGAGCCTTGGTCGTAATGGAGGTGTCTTAAATGGGAAATCAGCTCACATCTAAACAAGGGGCAGCCTCCCAACCCTTTTATAATGGATATGTAAGGAGTCTTAGCATGACACACTTTCATCTGACTGCACTTCTAGTAGAGGATAAAATTAGTATCATTAGAAGTTCCCTTGGCTAAGACACTAATCCTGGGATTTAGGAGATAAAACTCTTGAGGTCTCCCTGGTAGGAAGTGTCATCAGCCATGAGGCACAATATTCTGCTGCTCAAACCAAGGCATTTAGTGCTGTTATAGATGTTGAGTAGCTCTAGGGTAGCCCCCAGCCACCAGCTACTGCTGCAGAGCACATGGGTCTTTTCTGAGACCCTGTGTCATAATCTGCCTGTTCCAGACAGGCATCTTGGCTATCCAGAGGCCTCTCAATTCATATTGGGCACTTTGCTTTAGACAGCTGGATCACAGTTGGGTTCAGCTCCCAAGTATGTGCTAAGCAAAACCAAAAAATATCTGAAAAAAACCTGAAATTGTGAACAGTGTCAGAAGAGATTAGAAATCCAAAGGCTTCCATGGCTTGGGTCCAAATTTAGAGTTTTGGTGTCTGTCCAGGAAGTGGAAGAGGGATAGGAAGTGAGGATGAGGACTTGCATTTTAAGTCTGCTTTATCCACATATGTTTATGCCTTTCCATAATTCATACCTTCAAAAGTAATTTAGGGGACAACACTCTAACACTCATTAGGCTGTATCTCAATTTCTGGGAAGAAAGAATGATTTATTCTCATATATCACACTCTCTGAACAGCTAAGTAGATCACCAGAGAGTTGAACACAGAAAGGAGAAACTTTTAGGATTTTTAGGATTAGCAAATCAAATTTCAAAGATAAAGAAGTCTATCTGCATTATACTTCCATCACTCTGAAGTTTTAAATAGTGAGTGAGGTGTTAACATTATTATTATCCAGTGAATTTAGAGGTTTAGATAAATATTTTTCCATCTGGCTGTACATGCACACCTGCACCCATACCCACATGTTTTGCAGCATCTTCAGAGAGTGAAAGGAATTAACATTTTTCTTCAGTTTTGTCTTTACTCATGTTGCTTTTTATCTGATAGTTTTTAGAGAGCCACGTTGTCATTGATTCAAATAAGCAGGAGCAGTTTGTTTCAACCCAGCCTCATGCTGTGTTGCTGCTGACACTGCTATGCATGTTTCTCTAATCAGCCACATGAAACATTCATTGTCTGTCTTCTGAAGCACTGCATCGCGAGTACAGGGGTTTGTGCTGGTTAAAAAGGGAAGATGTGGGGGTTTATCTCCTTCTGCTTGTCCTGTTTGTTGTTGGGTACTATCAGCTTCTGTTAAGTCTAAAGCTGCATTTCTGGTTTTTGCTGAGGCAATCTGTAGCACACTTCTCCATTTCTCTCTCCCCACTTCATGTTCTGTCCCACAGTGTTCAGGATGCTTCCATGCAAGACCAGAACGCTTTGTGATGTAGGGATTGTTAACCATATGGTACAGGCAGCAAGTCACACATGCTTTCTCAGTAGCCAGGGATTGCTGGCTGTGAAAAACATGTATAGCATTACATTAGCTTCTGTCCCCAGAATTCTAGTCACAGTCTCATAATTTTCTAAAAAAACCAAAAAAACAAGTGGAATGAAATGTTGTACAAGTTTAATTAGACTGAATATTTATTTTAACTCATTACTACTTCCCTGGTTTCTATTATAGTTGCTGTTCTGTCCCTTTATGGGTTCATGCCCATCCTCCTATGACAGAGGAGGAAGTTTTTCACAGCTAAATCTAGTACAAATGTTTTATTAGTTCAAGTCTCATTATTGCATTTTCTTTTCTAATCAAGACAAAGAATCTGCCATTAAGAATATAATCCTTTTTCACACTTATAGCTACAACCATAAAAGCAATTGGTTTGAATAATTCCTTTGCACTCAAGGTTCTTTTCTGAAACATTGATTACTCCTAATTGTCATTTCTCATCCATAGTGATTTTAAATTGTGTCTTTCAGAGTCATGATTTTTGCAAAACAGTTCACATTACACTGTCTGGAGATAGTTTTGAGGTGATTGATTTTTCAAAGCATTGCACTGAAATCTGATTCATAGTTCTGACTAAATTAGCTGATTGACTAAAACCCTTTTTTTAGTCAAAAGTGCAATCTTTTAAAAACATATAACTTTCATCAGAAGCTACAATTTGTATAAATTGTATTTCAAATGATATGTAGACTAGTCAACTCTAAATATGTTTCCCATAAAATGGTGTGCTCCACATTAGTCAGCCATTACCACCTGGTATGACAAACAGCTTATAAATGTGTATGAGGTTACTGTTCAGTCTTTTCTTTTCAGTATACTCATAACTATTCCAAAATTACTGTCATCCCTTTGAACAACTATGAAGTTGGGTACAGCAAAGTTACTTAAATGTATTTGTTTACTAGAAAGAAATATTTAACTTCAGTTATGAGCTGAACTTCTTTCTTCACCATTGCCCTCTTTTTTACTGTGCCTCTATTTTACTGTGTCTCCTGTTCTTAGCTTTCCATTTAAATATAATACCAGAAAATCAAAAAGAGAATATGTCAATTCAAGTCAACATGCATGCTGAGATGTCAAAAGGCATATGCATAAATAACTCTGCTTTGTGGATTTTATGCTAAGTATTGGCATGTATTTGCATTCCAGTATCACTGATTCAGACAACTTCATACCAGCTGTCATCATCTCTACTACAGTAGTGATCTGAAAAACAATCAAAGTGAAAATTACTCTATTTAGACAAACTGTTTCAATCCATCTTTAATCTTACCATTCAGAACCTTGGTCTGAAAAAGAAAATTTCACCTGCATTTCTAAGCATTTACTTTAGGTTTATGTTCTTTTTTATAATATTGGACTAACCACAGAAAGCAATGTTGTTAATTAAATCACATGAATTAACTAAACTTGTGCCTAGGAGAAAATTCACTCTTATTCAAAGAAAAAAACCTCTTCCTTCATTTACCTTAAATCTGAAAATGCAACTCTGAAGGAATCTACAAACAGGATCTTTGTCTTTACAAAGGTAGGTAGTTATGAAAAAAATAAATTTGTGCACCTGTGAACTTTCCAATTATACGATGAATCAATAACATGACTGATGAAACTGTGTCCCAAAACTAATAAGATGGAGAAAAGAAATATTATTTTTTATTTTTTACACTCCTTTATTTTCTGAATAACTTTGTTCTGCCAAAGGTATTGTGTAGGTTTGCTTTTTTCAGATGAAATCAAAATGGTGGAATAATTTAAATGAAAATATTAAAATATAAATCTTGATTATAAATAATTAATTTTTCAAAGTGGACTTTCAGCAAAGTTAACTCTGTTCAATTTAAAAATGACTGTATTCATAAGAAAGAGTTTAATCCATCAAATATTTTTAGTTTACGCAAATGTTTTTGCCCTTCTGAGCATCCTTCCCCCTCATATAGTAACTCTGCTGTCTTCTAAATAGTGGCTGTGTCTTAGAACCTCTCTTGCTCCTGTAAGAAGATGGAATTCAAGATCCATCTTTAACCAATTATTCACAGTCATGTAGATGTAATGAAAGACACGTGAGCCTGTGAATATCAGTCAAAATGTCTTCCAAGAAGGCTGGTGTGAATTTTTGTGTTTCATAGTATATTTGAAAGGTGATAAGTTCAAAGGAGAAAAATTGATGAAAGTGCTGAAGAACCATCCAAATGTCAAACAGGAAGTAGGAGGATTCTTTGGTAACTGGTCATTAGGCATTTCACTGGCTCCTGAGTGAGCTCTATCTACCTATGTTCACAGGAATGATTACAGCTTTAGTCAGAAATGATACATCAATGTCATTTCCTTGGTGATAAGGAAAAAATGAAAATTATTTAATATAATAATATGAATTAGGTTTATGTTTCATCTGATTCAGTCTGTATCAGGTTGATTTTTAATCCTAGCAGCTATACAGAATCAAGAACTTTTTTTAAGAATGTAGATTCTATGCATAAACATTCTGATGTCTTTGTTGTTTATGGTTTTTTTTGATTTATTAACATTGGGAGGCTACAGATATTTCCACTGCTACCTGGAAATGAATAATTGATTTGACTGCCATGGATGACATTGCTGTTAATATGGGGTTTTTTAAATTTTTTTAAATTTTATTATAGTAAGATGATAATGGGTATTTATATAGTATTTATATATTATTATAGTAAGACCATGGGTGGTGCCTACAGAGATGCTTCCATGGTTGCCCAAGTATTAGATACTTTATCTGGTTTTGTCTGCTAGACTAATTAGTCCAACTAAGTATATCTTGGTCAATATTTGGTCTGAAGTGTCACAATAAATAATGGGGCAGTGCTTATTTGTTAGTGTTGATAATCTGATTATCTGTATTTCTATTTAGTTCCTGTGTTGTTAATGAGGTTATCCAGAACGGAAGGAAGTAAATAATATTTTTTATTGTGATATTGTTTTATTTTTAAAATACAAATAGTTGGTTATTTTAAGTCTTATAAATATACTCCCCAAATTTTTCTTTTCTGCTTCAGAGAAACAGAAACTGGTTTGGTTTATATCCTCTTTGGAAAGGGGCTGTTTCTACTGCCTCCACAGTCTGTGTGATTTTTTTTTCTCCCCTGTGCTTTCCTATTATTTTACTTGCAGTGTTGATTAGTAGTTTTACAATGTGTTGTTCTAAAAGCAGCATAAAATAAGTCTCTCCACCTTAAGTGTAAGAATGATTTTCCTTTACTTTTTAGTTTATGGAGGCCATGCTGCCTGGTACAAGTTAGAAGAGCCCTGATATGGATTAGAGCCCTGCCTGCTGAAGCAAAGCAATTAGAGAAGCAGTCTGGGAATAAAAGATCCAGTTAAGATGGCTCCACTTAGAGGTCTAAAAATGCATTGGGAGAAAAATTGTTGCTTCGGTGATGGCAGGAATTTTTATGTTAACAATACTTTCATCCTGAAGCTCTTTTATTGCATAGATTGGAGCCTGAACTTGAAATTTGTCAATTGCATCATGCTGGTGGCACACACGTGCCCTGTAATAGTGTAAAAAACCCTTCAGGCAGTTATAAACCCTAAAAAAAATCCTACTGTTCTTATACTCACAAGGTATAAAAGTTAGTACATACGAGGGAGGTTGCTATTGAACATGATACATAGTTTGCTAATACTTCAATATCAGAACAATAAAAAATGATCTGCCTGCCCAGAGTTATAGCTTCTTAGAGCTCTTCTTGAGAACTGGTCCCTACATGTGGTTCTGTAAAAAAGCACCTGGACATGCTCCAGGCAAGGTCTGCATGGGCCTGGTTTTGAGGGACTGGAAGTATCAGCAAAGCATACCTTGTAGAGAAAAATAGACTCTTATTATACAGTTGAGGGGTGGACAGAAGAGAGAATGTCTCTCTCTCTTTCTGATGTCACCAGCACTTTCTTCATAGACTGGCAGAACCATAGAGTGATTTGGGTTAGAAGGGAGCTCAAATATCTTATTCCAACCCCCTGCCTTGGGCAGGGACACCTTTCACTAGACCAGGTTGCTCAGGGCCCCATCCGGCCTGGCCTTGAACACTTCCAGGGAGGGGACATCCACAGCTTCTCTGGGCAACCCATGCCAGTGCCTCACCACCCTCACAGGCAAGAATTTCTTCCTAGTATCCAATCTAAACCTGCCATTTTTCAGTTTAAAACCATTCCCCATTGTCATATCACTCCATGCCACAGCACAAAGTCCCTCCCCAGCCTTCTTGTGGACTCCTTTAGGTACTGGAAGGTTGGTCTGACACTGCCAAAGGACATCATCATTCTGGCAGACAGGGACCTTTAGATTTCATTGTTTTTTAAAAGGATGCAGTTAGCTGAGGGGGAGGGGGGGGCAGGTCTTACATCTCCTCTGTGACTTTCGTTGAGACTAATAATTAAAACAGAAATAAAGAACTTAACAAAGAAACACAAATCAGTATTTCTGTGTATATCTGTAGGTGGGAGCCACAGCTACAGCAGCTTGAAACAAATAATATTTAGTATTTTTCACAGTGATAGGCAGTTTATGCAGAGAATATACAGGTAGGTTGGAGCTTTGGAAGAAAGGAAGGATTCTGTAAATTTCTATGGTTCAGGAACAGCATGTAACATTTCCCTTCATAAGAAAACAAAGTAGCTTCTGGATCTCTTCCCACATCCTGCTGTATATCAACAACTTTCTCTCAATTACCTTTTGGCTCAAGTGAATAAAGGGCTGTAATCATCCTTTTTAACAAGCCTTTAAAATTGTTCTTTTTTTTTTCCAGATCATTTCCAACAATAAATGCAATTTAAACTTTTATGATAAAAGTGTAGAAGAGCTTTAAAATAGCTCAGGTATTTTTCTAGAGAAGGTGATGTCATTCTTTCCATCAGCAGAAATGCAGAACTCATGCTTTAGTCTTTGTTTGCTGATAAGTAGAAAAGGAATTAGAATATTAGTCAGAATTTGTATATTTAAAATGAATTCTTTTCCTCTGTTTTATTATCTTTGTCAGCTAGTTTTCATTTTCCAAAAGTATTTCAATTGCAAAATTTGACCTCTTGGTGTATTTACACTGTTCTAATGTGACTTATGTGTATAATTGAGAATAGAATTTGATTTATGTGTAAGCACTTCAATTTGCCTGACATGAACTGAGATAAATTTTTTTTTTTATGACTCCCAAGCAGCCTTTTAAAAACTTTCTTGGAGTATTTTTCTTTGGAAGAAAAGAAATACTTCATAGTTACTTGTGGGCAGTAAAAAAAAANTTTCAATTTTTTTTGGGGGAAAAAAAAAAAAAAAAAAAAAAAAAAAAGTAAAACCCTTACTGATTTTGGTTCCAGTTTTAAATTCTTGAGCAATGAGATTAAAGTTTCACTTCTGTGCTACTTCTCATTTGGACAAGACCACAGCTGACTCTCACAATTAGGAAAAACTTCACTGATGTTGAACTTCCTTTTCTTCCCTCAGCAGGACTGAGCAGGATAACAGTCAATTACAGGACTGTAATTGCATACATTCCGTGGGACATGGAGGAGTCCTTGAGCCTGCAGCCATCTCCCTGGAAGCACTGGGCATAGCAGCTGAAAGGCTCCCTTACATGCCTGTGACTAGCTGTGCTTTTCAGAGCTCCTGCTACAAATCTGTGATTCCAACACATAACTGAGGAGAGTGACCAATTATGGTGGAATATTATTCTTCTCTGTTCTTCAGCATATTTATGTGAGCATTATCCAGCTTTCACTGTAGTTAAGATCTTCTTCACTTTAGACTCACACTCCCAGATAAGATTGGATACACAGTACTTTCTACCTCTGCCAAAATAATACAAGGGCATGGAAAATAAATTAGTTGCAGGATCCTAATGAAGAAGTACACATGCAAGAGATTTGGAAGAGAGATAGCTGGAGTTTGTAATGATTTAAATCAATATTTTGGTAATGCGGGTCATGCTGAAGAATCTGTCTCTGCTGCTGTTGATTAAATAGATGTACCTACTTAGAAGAGTTCCTTAATTGACTGCCTGCATTATCATGTAATGATCCTGTTCAGTATAACAGAGTTGCTGGAGTTAGGTACTTTCTATCGAGATCTCAGAGTCATAGAATGATTTCTGGCTATGGGCAGGGACACCTTCCACTACACCGGGCTGCTCCAAGCCCCATCCAACCTGGTCTCAAACACTTCTAGGGATGGGGCATCCACAACTTCTCTGAGCAACCTGTTCCAGTGTCTCACTACTCCAGGTGGGTCTCAAAAGAGCAGAGCAAAGGGGGAGAAATGTCTCCCAGGGTGAGGCAGGCCAGCCACACTTCTTTTGATTTAGCCCAAGATAAAATTGGCATTCTGGGCTGCAAGAACACATTGCCAGGTCATGTTCAGTTTTTAATCCACCAGCACTCCCAAATCCTTCTCCTCAGGGCTGCTCCCAATGCCTTCATCCCTCATCTTGTATTGATACTGGTGATTACCCTGACTCAGGTGTGGGACCTTGCAGCTTCTCATGTTGAACTTACTGAGGTTTGCAAGGGCCCACTCTTCACGGCTGTCAAGATCCCTCTGGATGGCATCCCTTCCCTCAGGACTAGCAGCTGCACCACTTAACTTGGTGTCATTTGAGATGAATGACCTACTCTAAACTCAGACACTGAGGAGAGAAATTTGGCTTTAAACACTGTGTTGTTTTCTAGATAGGTAGTAAATGGATCATAGCAATAAACTTTGTAAGTTGTGTTACCTTCCTGGATTCTTCCCACTTGACATTGTGAATTTTACTTGTTACATAATGTATTATTGTTCCCAAGTTAACTACAATTGCAACCTTTCCCGTGGCCTCTCTAGACCTGTGAATAAAGTGAGGTGTTTTTACAACTGTGCCATTTCTCAGGGTGTAGCCCTGTGATGGGACATCTTTACCACCAAGGCAATAAATCCTGCCATTTACTGGCATCACTGTATCCACAGTAATGTCCCCTCAGTGGTAATTACAGGCTTAGGCAATAAGTAGTAAAACAATAATTGATGTGTGTGCTTTAGTCTACTAAATCAGTCTTTAGAAATGATTTCTCTGTTACAATCAGGGAAGAAAAACATAAAGTACTAAAACTGATTGAAAATAAAAATATGTTGGCTCAAATTTGACCTTTACTTTTTAGAGACAGATGCAATGTTGATATTCAGGGATCTACCAGAGAGTAACAGAGCAGACCCAACAAAGCAAAGGTAAGAATTCCTGCAAGGCATTCCTGTAGCAGCATGGAGTATCCCAAATCTTGGGCTCCTCAACACAAGAGAGACGTTGCTCCTGGAGCAGGCCAAGTGGAGGGCAACAAAGATGATTAAGGGACTGGAGAATCTCTCTCATGAGGAAAGGCTGAGGAAGATGGGCCTTTTCAGTCTTGAGAAGACAAGAATAAGAGCAGACCTCATCGATGTATATAAGTATCTGAAGAGTGGGTGTCAAGATGGAGCCAGGCTCTGCTCAGTGATGCCAAGCAATGGGACAAGAGGCAGCAGGCAGAAACTGATGCAGAGGAAGTTCCACCTGAACATGAGGAAGAACTTTACTGCCAAGCTGACCATGGACTGGAACAGGTTGTGCAGAGGGGTTGTGGAGCTTTCCTCACCAGAGATTTTCAAGAACCATCTTGGTGCAACTCTGTGCAAAGTTGAAAGATGATCACTGTCATCCCTTCCAATCCTATCCATTCTGTGATTCTGTGAACAAAACACTAAAACAGTGTGCAAGGAAGAAAGAAGTGGCTTCTTCCTATCTAAACAAGTAAGAAATGTGGATGCCATTCCTCCTAGTGGTGCTAGTACACTTTAGCAGGCTTCTAACAAACCAGAGAATATTTTATCACTTCCATGTTTTAAGACTTGAGCTTTAAGTAAGAAAAAGGATTTTTCAAATTAATAAGAATAAAATGAAACCGTCATAGGCAGTAATGGTAAAAGGAATGAACTTTTTACTTCAGCTAACATGGATCACAGTGTAAGAATATTGATTCTGGTGACTGTAGGCTATAAAAGATTAAATCTACTTTGCCCACTGGAGAAATGATAAATAAGTACCCCTGTGTAATATTTTTAAGATAACAGCTTTGTATTAGTGATCCATTCAATCTTGGAGCATGTCTGAAGGGTTCAACAGCAAAAGCCTCCTGTGGGAGGGAGGCTGTGTTGGAGGAGGGGAAAGGCTCCTCTCCCTGCAGTGGCAGAAGCAATGTGTGATGGACTGAGTCACCCCCATGCCCCACTTCCCTGCCTCTGCAGGGCAGCGAGGTAGAACTGGGAAAGAGGAAGGGGTGGATGACGGTGTTTTTAATGTCTCCACTTTATTTCTCATTAAATTGCTCTAATTTTCTTAGTAATAAATTAAATTATTATCTCTAATTTGAGTGTGTTTTGCCTGTGACAGTATTTGGGGAGTGATCTCTCTCTCTGTCCTTATCCCAATCATGAACACTTTGTTACATTTTCTCTCCCTTTCCAGCTACAGAGGGGAGCAATAGGCTTTTGTGGATGCCTGGCATCCAAACAGGGTCAACCCACCAAGTGCAAGATGGATCATAAGAGATGACGTAGGTGGCAAAATACAAGGAACCAGTGAGATATTTATGACTGCTCAGAATTGCACTTGGCAGACTATTGTTAACAATGGATTTTTGCAACAAACTTTAAGTCTTAGTATAAAGAGCTCTACAGGTGTTTATGGAGGGACACAAAAAATTATTTAAAAATGTAAAGAACAACACAGCTGACAGAGACAAAGCATCCCTTTAAATTGTGGAAGTGTAGCACACCTAGGTTTGTTCACCAATAAAGGTAATATCATGTCTTTTAAGGCCAGAGGAAAGACTATTGGAATGACTGTGGTAGATGACAACTAGTATTTGTTGTACAGGAAGAGTATCTTCAACACCTAACTTGGATGACAGTGCCTAGCTCATTTGTTTTCAGGAGATGAAATCATAGAATCACAGAATGGAATAGGTTGGACAGGACCTTAAAGATCACCTATTTCCAACCCTCCTGCCATGGGCACGGACACCTTCCACTAGATGGGGTTATTCAGTGCCCCGTCCAACCTGGCCTTGAACACTTCCAGGAATGGGCCATCCATAGCTTCTCTGGGCAACCTGTTCCAATGTCTCACCACCCTCACAGTAAGGAATTTCTTCCTAATATCTAATCTAAGCCTACCCTCTTTCAATTTAAAGTTATTCCCCCTTACTCTATTCCCACTTGTAAATGTGTAAAGTCATTCCCTCATGTAAAATGTGAGTGAAATGTGCATATATTATAAGGTTTAGAGCAGAGCTGAAGTGCAGAAGCTTTTTCAGCCTGAGCAAAGGCAGCTGGAGTGCTGGCCCTGGGCTGGACCCAGGTAAGAACAGACCAGAGACGTTTTCTACTAAACTCTGTAGGAAGCACGCAGATTTGGAGGAAGGTTGGAGGTGGGTACTGCTGCTCTGTCGGGCCTGTATTTTGGTAGGATGCTGATGGTTATACACTTCAGCAACACCAAGGAGGGAAGGCAGCAAAGAATTAAGAGCTCAATTATAGTGAATTACTCTCCCTATATTTAAGGCAAACCATAAACGTTTTTATGTAAAGGGAGGTGAACTTAGACGGAGAGGTTTGTATCACCAGCCATGTGTACGTACTCACTGCATTCTCACTGTCTAAATGGAAAGAGGGAAGAGTCCATCGTCACTGACATAAATGCTTCGTCGTCCCGCAAAAAACCCCTCGAAAGCAACCCGAGCCCGTTACGGTGTCAGCCCCTGTGCCTCAGCCTGGAGCGGGGGGCTTGGGGCGGGTGAGCCTCTGCCGCGGGCCGTGAGCCTCTGCACGCGTCTCTCTCCAGCGGCCCGAGAAGAAAGGCGTGCCCGGTGCCCAGTGCCCGGTGCCCGCTGCCCCGGCCCGGCCCGGCCCGGCCCGGCCCC
>VZRH01002121.1:1099432-1135710 GCA_013397555.1 Urocynchramus pylzowi
GGCGGAGTCTCCTCGCCCGGGGCTCGTTGAGCATCCGGAGAGCCCCGTCGGCGTGAGCGCTTCCTGCCCTCAGGCGCCTCTGCGGCGCCTCCGGGGTTCGGAGTCCGGCAGGCGGAGGGGGGCCCGATCCCACGCGGGGCCGGGCAGGGCGCTCGGAGCGCGGCGATGCCGGCGGGACAGCGCTCGGCAGCCCAGCGCTGATCGGGCTGCGCCTTCCGAGACAAAGCCGAGAGCGGCTCTCGCTGAGCCGCAGCCCGGCCGAGCATCTGTGCCCAGCGTGCCGCTGATGGCACGGGGGACACACCTGTGCCCGCAGCTGGCCGGGCAAAACACGGATTTGTTCAGCTGAACCCCATTGTTTCTTGGCGCCGCCGGTACGGAGAAGCGGGTACTTTGTAATGTGTTTAAAGTAATCGTAGCAGTACATAAGAGACTTAGAAAACCTTAAAAGCAGGTTTGGTTTTTTTAGTTACAACAAGACTTGTGGTTAAAACCACTTTTATACTAAAGCAGTGTCTCAGGCAATGACTACTTTTGTAGTCATTTGTTGGGGTTTTTTTGAGCTTTTTTAAAAACTCTTAGGGGCTTTCTCAGGGGCTTAGCAGGAATTTTACAAAGAAAGATTAACTTTTGAGATTTACTGGTTTGGAAATATTTAATACAGGCTACTAGTTTGTAATGTCGTAACAAAGACTTCTATAGTCCCCCTTTTGTGCAGTTAGCATAGTGTAAATGTGCAAAACTGCCAGTCTGAGAAGTCACTGATGAAAATACCTGAAAAAATCAGATTAACTTGTGAGGGTGTTTGCATATCAAACTTTCTACTGTACTTTTGAGAGGTATTTTTTTCAGGGTCTTTGACTTTGGTGGTTTTACATAGTAATTATTCTCATTGTTAATGTAGCCATATTAACATGGCATGTGAACATTTGAAAATGCATGATATCCTTCTTTTCACAGCAGCTGCTGTAGAGTTGAAAACTGCTGTCATCCCCATTTTAGAGGTTGCAGGATCTGAGACAGTGAGACACTAATAATAGAAAGGCTGACTAGAAGTTTTATCTGAGAAGGGTTTGATTATAGATGTTTCTAATCCCTGGCAAGTCCCCAAACTTAAGTAGTTAAATAGTTCTTCCATCCTTGCCATGTACCTTTGTTAAATATTTTTCAGATTTTATCATAATATCTTATTGGCCTGAGGCTTTTTTCAAGAAGGTGAGGGAAAAAGGAGAAAGAGAACTCAAGAATTGTAAGAATTTGGTGCGACAGTTCACATAACTGAGATTTGGTTATGTTTTAAGTGCAACCCTTCTTATTTGTAATATAAAAATAGAGTTTTTTGTCCTTCCCTTGCTATTGTGCAAGTAGTATGACATAATCTAGTGTTCATCAACAATACTGATGAAAAAAGTAATTGAAAATTCTTGAACTTTTCTCAGTTAAAGAACTTCAGACTTTAAGGAAAAATTGATTCTTTATGAAATAAAGAATGAAATAAAATTAACCTAGAGAAATGAAATAAAATTAGTCTAGATAAAGATACCTGTATCTTAAATTTAAAATAGAAAGTTTCAAGGCCTTTTGGGATAATTGCTCCCACTAGGTAACGTAGCTCTTACTTCGGAGATAATTTGGTTGAATTGTGTAAAATCCTTCTAAAAATGCCTTTGCAAAGTCCCTAGGAGACTGATGTGTTGGCTAGAGCAAGTTCAAGGGGAGTGCCATTCTCCTGTCTGATGAATTCCTTTAGACCAAGCACGAGTGCCACAGATTCACACTAGCTCTGTCAAGAGCACTCTAAAGTTTACAGCTGCTTGCAGTTGTGGATTTTTACTGCTTTTTATGTTGTAAGTTTTCTTGACTTGCTCCTGGTGGACCAAGCTGTGTATGCACCTGTCCTGAAGCGTGTTCCAAATGTCGGAATTCTGGGAGTGGTGGAAGGGGAGTGGGACGCAGTGAATTAGAGTTAGATATGAGATATAGATGAGGCAGTTTCTGGAGCAGTACCCAGCTGGAGATGCTGTGAGAGGCAAGTGTGGTTACAGAGTGCAGCTGCTGTCTTGTAGCACAGCTATTTACAAGATTTTGGAAAACATGATGTGAAATCACAAGAGAAAAGAAAAAGAAATGCCTAAGTCTTCTGGAGACACAGGTATAATTTCTGTAGGGGTCAATACAATAGATAATGTACCTTCCCTTCTTAACACACTCATTAATTCATGTGATCCCTATGCTCAAGCTTTAATTTCATCACAGTTTTGTATTATTGCTGCCCTGTTGTCTCCAAGCTCTTTTTAAGACCTGGGATGATTCATTGTGTTCTCTACAATTATTTTGGAAATATGAGCAGCATAAATGGCGATATATAAATAAACTTAATAATATGGAAGGTGGTTAGTTAGAAGCATATAATTTCAGAAGAGTTGCTTGACCAAGATTGATATCTTTCTGCCATTTAGCCTTTGACTACATGACTACATTGTGTCTAAATAGAGACTAAATTATGCAGTATAAAAGTGCTATATTTCTTGATTGGTAGGTAGCTATTACAGAGAAGCAGTTGTGTTTAAACTGTAAAAACTCAGGTTACTTATTTTCACAGCATTTATTACTGCCTTGAATTTAGGTATATAAATAAAATTGTTTGGTATATGTTTCTTCAAGGTTTTCAGACTTTGACATGTACAGAACTAGAGCTATAGCTAGGTGTATTGTAGAAGTGTTGAGAAGTTTACCTTTCCCTATTGCATCCAAAATCGGAAACAGATAGAAAACAGCACAGACTTTGTCCTGTTGTCCAGAAAAGTACAGTTGTAGAGAGTATGGGGAGATTCTTCTGTTTTCTCATCTCTGTACAGTGATATTTATATACATACATGTATATATATATTTATTTATATGTATGTATTTAAATTCTATTCTGTCAAAATGCAGAAGTATTGATTCAGGAGACTTCTTTTTAATGCTAGCATTTTGAAGATACCAACAATAACAAAAACATCAAATGTTTGTTCAAGTCATGGTGTATTTTTAAATTCTGAAATAGTTTCCTACTGTTAGACTTTGTTTAACAGCATCATAGTTTCAAGTTCTCTCTTCAGTGTAATCAGGTTCCTGTTTCCTGTTCTTTGAAGGTTAGACATGTTTGAACTTATATGGAAAACTTTTGCCTGTAAATTTTCATGTGCTTCTCTGTTACTTTCAGCTATGCATCTTTTTTCCCTAGGGATGCCTTCATCTTAACATTTTCTGATGAACATTATTTTTCAACCTTGTTACATTTTTCCTGCCTGTTACATGAGATTTAGTCATTAATCAGAAATAGCTTATGCAAAGCTGGTCAGCTAGATTGTTTTATAATTTCTCTCATGTTGATGACACAGTCAGGTTTTTCTCAAGTAACACATGATAAAACTTTTGTACCAAATTCATAAAAGAGTGTATATTGTATGTATATACTTAGAGGTATTTCAGAAGCATTGGCTAAGGTTTTATTGTGCCTGGTACTAAAAGTATTACAAATGCAGAATGAGATTCTCCTGTCATTTTGCTAGGATATTTTTTTTTCCTAAAGTACAAACATGAAGGGGATTACCAAACTAGACCATGAACTCTATGCACTTATGGTGTGTGCTTTCTTTTCGCCTTTGTATTTCAGAATTCTCTTCCATGTGTCTTTTCCAAAACAACCACCTGAGGAAGCCTCAGTACTAGTGTTCACAACGCTGCTGTCATTCTGGTGGATTCTAAAGAAAGCTCAGTTTGCTAAACAGGGTACTTAGCAGAGGGTGGGCAGCTTGGCAACAAGGTCTGTCCAGCACAGGGTGCTTGCAGAGTGTTGGCACATCCTTAGTCAAGGTCATTTGTCATCAGTCATTCCCACCTGGCAGTGGGCGTGTGCAGAAGTGTGAACCATGTTTCTCTATAGGCAATGCCACAATTACATTGCACAGGTAGGATGTGGGGAGTAATTGCTGCAGCAGGCATTGCCTCTTTGGAGTGTGTTGCCTTCTGGAAGATACACTATTCAAATAGAGGTGCACACTCCATTAAACAAAACATGTTCTTTAGCATACACCTTTTTGCTGGGTTTCCCCCCCATTAAGGTGAATAAGTGCATCTTACTCCTTGCTTTATCATTAAAATATTCATAGTTGAGCAGGAAAGATTTTATTTGGAAATGCAGAAGAAACAATGGGAAGACATTCAATAGTATGATTTAAATATTCAAGTTGACCCAAGTTAAAATTGCTTTGATTCAGATTCATGTGATGTGAAGTAGCTGTGTGATCATAGTAGAAACTGGTCTGTTGGTTTACAAAGTACTTGAAGACTTGCTTTAAAATAAAAGAAGCAAATTTCCTGATCCATGGATGTACATGGTGAAATCATGGTCTTTGGATGTTTCTGTGACTCCTCCACAGGATTTAAATAAATCATGCTAATCTTTTTTTTCCCCCCTCCTTTAGGATGTGAATTGTCAGTAATTCTGCTCTATATCCTACTTTCTCTTACTCTAGTATTTATTAAACACAGTTTTCTGTAGTGCTTGGTTGGTATAATACCGTGTGCCTTCTGATAGAAAGTATTCCTGTTCTCTTGCTTTTAGGTGAAGGAAAATCTTAAACCTTAAAGTTTGACCCTCTGTGTGGGCTCTAACAGCAAGTTAGTTTTCAAATTGACTGAAAATAAACTTTTTCTTTAAACCTGTATCCCAGCTTTTTACTTGTTGATATTTGTAAGTCATGAGAATATACTAATAGTTTAAATTAATTCTAAATGCCACTGCATCCGTGGGCCTCAGCTGAATTTTAAGAATAAGCCAAATTCTGTGATCAGCAACGTTTTTGTGCTTGTGTCTAGGTTGCGTTGAGCTAACGCATTTGAGAGGAGGAAGTTTGGTCTGTAGGATACATAGCTGGCAGTGATGAATGAACAAGTCTTGACTGGAGTTCTGAGCGAGTGCTCATAAACTCAGGAAGTGTTCTGTGGGAGTGGCAGACAGCAATGACATACCAAAATCTTTTCTTGACACAGAAAAACACACTTCCCAACTGCTGGTTGCATTTTGCACAAAGGAAGCCCACTGTTCATGTGCTTATCTTGGTTTTGTTTCTGTGTGGTTTTTTTTTTTCCCCTCTCCCACTTGCTTAATGTGGGAAAAGTAGTGGGCATCTAATCCAGTGTTCTTCTGATTTATCAGTTTGCTTTTAGGAAGAATGTTAAGATTAAGAGCACTGTGACCCAGAATGAGTAATGACTGGCACAGCCAGAGTGCTGAGAAGACTGTCACCTGTTTACTGTGGCTTTTGTTTGGCTTTTTAACTTTGTACTTTTTTTTTTTTTTGCCATGCCCTTTCATCCACCTTCTCTGGATGGTCAGCTCTTTGTCTCTAATATGCTAACCATTGACCATGGTGAAAATTTTGACTAGAAGCTGTTGTGTGCTACTTGGTTGAATAGATGGGACTGAGCCAAGTAAAGTTCTTCATTTGATACTGTCTGAGCCCATGTTTCAACCTTTTTTCATTAATGTTGATCTTGTAGTACTGGTGTAAGCAACTTTTTTTGTGTATGTTTGTTTTGTTAATGTGGCAGTAAGGTTTTCCATGTTTTGGGAGAAACACATAAAGGTGGAGGCCTTTGAGTGAACACCTTTATGCTATGTCAGTGAAATAAATGTCTCATGCTACTTGATAATAGGGTAAATGCTACAAAAGTAGGTGTGGGAAAGGACTATAATTAGTACATATGTGAAGCTTCAAGAGAGGCTGGATTAGTACTGTTTTTTATGGGGCAGGTTTTGGTGACTAAATGGCAGATGAGGGCATTGTGTTCATAGGAACAGGACTGTTGTGCTTATACTGAAGGTCTCTGCTTCACATTGAAAGCTTCCTTCTTCTGGGAAAAAGGGAGAAGGGTGGGACTAAGTAGTTGGTTTGCTATGTGATTAAACAATATTCTGTGTAGCACTAAGTCAAATAGTGATAGAGATATTTGGACTGATAGAAATTCTTGAGTTCTATTCAAGCACATGAGAATTTGTTGTTATAAGCGGTAGGGAATGTTCTGAATAACACAGGTTATTTGAGCCAGCTCTGCATCTTTCTGACCATCTGCAATTACTGGGTTCAGTAGTGTGTGATTTTGACTGCCTTAAGATTGGAGTATGCTGTCAGGACAGTGGAGTTGCTTGATGCTTTTATGGTGCCATGTAGTACTGAGGGGTATAATCAGCAGAGATCAGAATACTGATTCTGATCTGTATTCTCAGAACAGAAACTCCTCAGATTTTCACCAAAGCCAAAGATTTACAGGTGGAAGATGGGATCTGTTCCTCACTTTTGTTCCTTTGGTTTTTTTCTCCTCCCATTTTTCAGGAATTTGTTTTTCAGATTTCTAACTCTGGTGCCATAAGATAAAAAAAGATACATATAAACCAAAAATATTTACTTTCTGCTTTTTTTGCCATGTCTGTGAAGAGATTTGCTGGAAAATCAAAACAGTTATGCAGCTGTCAGAGGGGGGAACACAGAATTAGGAGAGCTTATAAGTGGTTTCAAGGTTAATAGAAGCTGTGTAATGTGTGCTGAAGTATATACTCCAAAGAAATGCTTTCAGTGATACAGATTTGGAAGTACTTTAAAATCTATTAGCTGTCTGTACAGTTGGACAGCTTTATTGTATAAAAAATGCCTAATAAGACAGTTACTTCAGTTGCTGCTCTCAGCATACATGCTAATAAGTATGCACGATGTACAACTATTTCCAAAAATGTTATTTAGAGCACTGTCATTTAAATTTTGATCTAAATGTAGCTTTTAAGTTTTATAGCATATTTTTGAGGAGTAACAAAATAAATTACAATTTAAGTGCAATCTTCATAGATGCAACAAACTCTCTTTCGTATTTTGACATAAGTCAATGGCAGAGCCAGTAGAAAAGTAAAAGCAGTTTTGGAAAAGAAAGATTAAAGAACGTACTTACTTTCATATATTGTTCCGTCTCTGTTCTGTATTTCTTTTTCCTTGGATAAATGTATAGGTTAATCATATTGAGATCCCTTAGCAGATCTTGTATCTGTTAGGAAGACCAAATAACTGTTACTATCCAGTACTAGATATAGTCTTACCTGTGTGTATGTTCAGTAAGTACATACAGTATCATACATCTCAGAGTTTATCTCTGCTCTTGGATCTTTATAACAACATGGTGTGACTACTGCACTTCCCTTTGTGCCTTGAATATAGTAAATGCAATTATTATAAGCTGTGAAATTTGTTTTTAAGTTGAAACATTCAAATACAGCCAGATTCTGAAATGACGTCAGAGTGAAGTTTGAAGGCTACATTTCTTTGAATCATGCTAAAAAATTCAGGGAAGATAAAATTACTAAATGAGTGTAAATCACGTCAAATACCAAAACCCCTTGAGTGAGTAGTCCATAAATTGTCAATACATGTGATGATATGTAAAGACTCTTTTGGCTAAACCAATTAAATAGAATGGAAAATAATAATAAAAGTGAATTAGTGGCAAATGAATTGCAGTAATCACTGTGAAGAGGTCAGGGAAACTTTTCACTCATTTGACATTCCTTACCACTACCATTGTATCGCTGCAAAATAGTGAGGAAATTGAAATGTAGAATAAACTGCAGTAACAATGGTATTATTGTCTGTATTTTATGTGTCGAATATCTCAATATTTTTATACAGGTGTATGTATACAGAGAGCACTTGCTTGTACATAAATACAAAGCCTGCATTTTATGTTTCACTCTTTTGCGATCAAGTAACAACAGAGCAGTGTTGAAATGAGTAATGAAAATGAGACAAAATCTTCAATTTGACAGAGTTAAGAAGTCTGAGATGATGTCTAGGAGTATAGGAGAAAAGAGAATGAGATTGGAGGAAATTATTTCATAGTCTGAAAACAAGAGAATTCTGAAAAACAGTAGTTTTAAAATTGATACGGGGAAAATAGTTCACAGTACATAAACATCTAGAATTCTCTTCTTAAGAGATACTTAACTTTAAAAACTTAGTGGGATTTTAAACCTTAAGAATTCATATTAATTCCCTTCTTTCATTAGCCAGATACTTACTTGAGAATAACAAATAGCCTTTGTAGTCTGTGTACTAGATTTAGTTGCACATTCTTTGAAATAGCTTGTGCTATTCACTGTCAAGTATCTGGACTAGACCTCATAGAAGGGGCAGTTTAATTGCTCTGAAATCAATGTTGCTGGATTTTGGCTTCATGGAAAAATATTTTTATACATGAAATACTTTATTTTCTGAGAAATCATAGGCATTAAAATACTATTTTGGTTAGTTTGTATGTGGTTATGGATTATGTGCTTTGACTAAAGACAAAAGAAAATTGAAAATATTCAGAAAATTTCTAGTTATGCTCTTGGTTGTGCTTATTGAGCAGCTAATCATATGTCTGTATCATATTAGGTATAGAAATAATCATTCAGGTGATGTTTGAAGATTCTAACATACAAGATCTTGTGTTCATACAGAAAACTGTTTTGTACCAATCTCCGAGATCATTGCTGTAGAAGAAACTGAGTTTAACAAGAAACAACGTAACATTGGCAGATGGCAAAAAATGGCAAAGCTACATGCTTTTACAGGTAAGGCAAGTCTCTGGATGCTTGTGCTTGTTATTCTGTGAAGGTAGTTTTAGGCAGACTCAAAAGAAATTGTCTAAGTTTTGGGTTTTTTTAACAGAAATTATGTGTTTAAAAAAACTCCATCCCCAAAAAAACCAGCCATCCAAAAATAAAAAAAAACCAAACAGACAAAAAAACCACCAAAAAAGACCCCCCCACCAAAATCCCAAACTGAAATAAACCCAAGCAAAAGTCCCACAAAAAACAAACAAAAGAACCCCTACCAAAAATCTGATGGTTTATATTTAAAGAACCTTATTTGGAAAATAAAACTCTTCCTTTAAGATCACATGCTGTGTTTAGTTATTTTTTAATGAAGTTCAGACTAATGTCTGAGTGTTCATCCTAGTGTCTTTTTTCTGCTGAATGACACTTGCTTTCTACTTCTTGACTAGAAAATCTTCTTGACTAGAGAGAGGGTGAAAGAATGAGTCCTAGGTGTTTTTAAATTACCCCTAACCATCAGGATGTATGCATGAAAGTTACTTTGTATTATTGACTGCGTTCTTAAAACAAAGTGCCAGAGATAAGTGTCTGGTTTAGGAAAAGCATGGTGACTTCTGTGCTAAAAAGAAGTCATGTTGAAATTTTATGTTGTAGAGTATTTTCCTCATCTTTAGTCTTCCAGAAAGAGTGATTTGAGATACTGTATATAAAGTGTAAGGTCTTAATCCATAAGAAAACAATATCTTTTTTTCTCAAATTTCACCTTTATAGAATGAAATTCACCCTGTTGGTTACATGAGAGTTGATGTCAGTGTGGCTTATCTTCTTAAGCCTGTGGCTTTTTATGTAGATACTGCAGACTTTAATACAGATAATATGTAAGCTCAGTGAACTTCTGAACAAGTATGTCTATAATAAGTTGATGAGACATGGCTTCTTTTAAAAGAAGTCTCTGTCTGCTTGTTAGAGAGTGTTTTCATTTATGTTTTCATTTGGACTCTCTACAATGTGCTGGTTGTACTCTGAATGCTTTTGTCATTTGTAGAAGTGTGTAGCGGAGGTTAATTACGGGTCAGTATTTTGGAGATCTTTCTGAAATGCATTTTTCATTTCACAGAACCATCTCATTATGGTTTTGATTTTTGTTTTTGTTCTTTTGGGTTTTTTTAAATTTAACCAGTGTATTATGTGAAGAAAGCCCGAAATCACCGCTGGCGGTGCAGTGATGCGACATTTTGGTGTGTCGATGAGCACTTATGTAATCAGTGGACACAGGCGCTGAAGGAATTACTTGAAATGCAGAGTAAGTTTGAATAAACTAAGAACATTTGCACCATCATTTGGTAGGCTTGTACATCAATCAGGGTTATTTTGATATATCTGCTCTTTTGATCTCTTAATAACATTTTATGCTCAAAAATTGAGGGAGACAAGAGTTAAAGTGTTTTATCACTACTTTATCTTGCATATTCACTAAGTTGTACTGAGTGCTTTAATCAGTCAGGACTGTTTGTGTCGTATAATTTTGCCCAGATATAAATTATTTTCACAAAATAGAGACACTGGAAGCTTAGCAGAGGTTTTAAATGACTGTAGCCTTGGAAAAAGTAATAGCTTTGGAAAAAGTAATAGGCAGATGTAAGCTCAGGGATTTAAGGTACTCTAGAGATTTGAGGTCAAGGACTGTAGCAATTGGAAGATTTGTGGGTGTGTTTCACCTTTCCAGACTCTGTCATCAAGAAAATGTGTCTTATGTAGTAAGAGTTCACATTAATCATTTCTGAGACTCTTGGACATCTACTTAATGGGAGGTTAAAAGTAATTTTGAAGGAGTTTTTTCCTGAAAGAGAAACCTTGATAGATGTCAGGAAGAGCAGGAGCAGAGTAACTGACAGAAAGGAGGTCAAGGGTGATCATGGCAGAGGCAGTGCCTTGATGACCAGGGTCCCACTGTATCTGAGCAGGATGGGCAGGGCAGGGATGGGGATAGAAAGAGGTCCAGTTTACAGCCCAGGTGAGATATAGTAATTGGATCCGTCCAGGGAGGCTGGAACAGAACAGCTGGAGCTGGAGACAGGATAGGGGTGAGCTTCCTACAGTGCAGGTCTTAGGCCCATCTGAGATACAGAGCTGGAGAAGGGATTGGATGCAAGTACACCTACAGTGGGACTTGAGCAATACTTAAGGCTTACAGAATAAAAATGATTGTTTTAGGACAACTGTTCTAAACAGGCAATGGAAGCATTATTAATGTTTTTGTTTTGTATACATTACACAAGGTACATCTGTCTTTTTCAAAAAATGGGGTTTGTGCACCCATTCATTACACCTGTGAGAACTGTGGCCTGAGCAGTCAATTCGTTTGAATGCAGTTGTTCATTTTATTGGTAACAAGTTTCTTCAGGAAAGGGAATGTGTTCTCAGATAGGGTGAAAATAGTGCTTTGAGTGTACAGCAGATTTAAACCACTCAGTCTATCTAGCTTGGGTGGATTTATTGTAAAAGTGTGCTGATGTAATAATCTGATATTTTTTCCTTTTAAACTAATAATCTAGAATGCCATTTGAGGAGGTACAGATGTTAACGTTTTTGTCTGCTCCATAAAAAAGGTGCAGCAAGTATTAGTGTTTTGTATCTCTGTTAATACAGAGGTGTAATAATTGTTTTAATTGACACTACTAGTGTAAATCTATAACTGTTTGGACAAATTTGAGATAGTAATATCAAAGGTGCTTTTGGAGGAGGGAAGGGGTAACACTTTAGGGCAACTAACACTGTAGGACAAGCACTTACTGTGCAGTAGTTTTGTGAGGCATTCTTAGTGTGACTTCATCACAGAAAGTAAATGAATTTTAATCATGTTATTTAAGGAAGAAGTTTAAATTTATGTAAAAGTATTTTTATGTATGCTTCACTTAAAAGTGGCTTTGCTATTGCTGCCCTTTTTGTCTTGTATGCCCATAATACTCATGTAATTAGTGTAATTCTGTAGTGGGAAGGTACTGCAAGAATGGCAAGTAAGAATGTGAGATGTGGAGTCAAGAGAAATTATTCTGAATTTCATCTGCTGTCTCATTAACAATTTGTTC
Organism: Urocynchramus pylzowi; assembly: GCA_013397555.1. Classification (NCBI taxonomy): domain Eukaryota; kingdom Metazoa; phylum Chordata; class Aves; order Passeriformes; family Fringillidae; genus Urocynchramus; species Urocynchramus pylzowi. Next base: position 1,111,151 of record VZRH01002121.1, read on the forward strand.
AATACTGTTGATACCAGTATAATAAAGAGAGCAGATGAAGCAGGCTTTTATAGCTCTTTGTTAAAGAGTTACACATCTATTATGCTGTGTTTGCTTTGATGTTAATAGGTTTGGGTTTGTATGGCTTGATGAATTTTTTGGTTTGTGTACAAAAGCAGTGCACTATGGTTTTCCTTACTGCAGAGTCTAGACCAAAGCAGCTGCTTGTGTATATTAATCCCTATGGAGGAAAAAGACAAGGGAAGAGGATTTATGAACAGAAAGTTGCTCCACTCTTCAGTCTGGCTTCTATATCCACTGATGTTGTTAGTGAGTAATGAGTACTTCAGTTTCTTAATATGCACAGTATGAACTCTTTGAAACAGTCCTGAGTAGCTGAAGTTCTTTCTGTTAGTTACCTTTTCTTTCTAAGGAAATGAAAGGGGTCAAGAGTGTTTTCTAAATAAAGCATAGGCAGCCAGATAAATGGCAACCTTCTGTCAGCTTCCTGCTTACTAAAGTAAAAGTTCTTGTGCTCCTGAGCTATTTGAGCTCTAAATAAAAGATGCTGCCTTTCTTCTCTTTTTCAGTTTCACTGTTAAAGCTAATTGATCATTTGCACAATTTTTACTGAAATATTTTTTCCGTATGTACTGTGTATGTCTCCTTTAATTCTTTCCCTGGCAAAAATCTTTTCAGACACATCTTATGGACAGGCTGTTTTATAGTCACACTGGTAATATAATCATGGTTATTAATTTATTTATTTTTATAATTCTGTATTATATACAGCTTTATAGTAGTTTTTAATAGTAAAATTTAATGTGTTTATTTCTTCACAGTAACTGAACATGCTAACCATGCTAAGGACAACTTATTTGAAGTTAATATTTATAAATATGATGGGTAAGTAACTTTACTTGCCTTTTTTATTATTTTTGAGCCGATATATTATGTAATTGGTCTGTTCTTGTGTCTAATTTAAAAGGGTAACCTTCATTACTAATACATTTATTGCAACAGCTGAAAGTCCTGGGGCATGTTCCTTTTTGTAAGAGATCAACATTTAGGAGTATAAAAAGAAAAGTAAACTGTTTCAGTAAACTTGTTCAACACAATATAATCAAGCATAGTATAGCAATGTTTGCATGAGATTTGTGTTCAAAAGATGAATGTAAGATTAATTCTGCTCAGTTGAGCATTCTGTTATGGCTCAAAAGCTACGCAGAAATGTTTTGTGGTCTTGACATACATGAGTTCAGAACACTGCACCAGTAGCATTCAGCCTTTATGTAAAAACATGTACTGTTCAGAAATGTTTCAGGTAGTTCCTCTTGCTGTTCAATAGTGGCTACATGGTTTGGCTGTATTTGCATTTCTTCTAAGTTACTGCTTTAAAAGAAGACCTGACTGAATGGTGATCTTACATTCCATTATTAAGTCTGCTGTAGAAGCAGAATATTTTAATAAAAATGCTAGTAATTTCAGTTTCCAGTTCATGACATGAAACAAGTTACAAGTCTGAAAAAACATGAAAAGCTATGCAAATAAACTCTCATAAATATAGTATTTTAAAATTGTATTTTGTGCCTGTTGACAGGTACATTTAAACTGGTAAGTTGCAAAAAGAAAACACATTGAGTCTTTTCAGAGTACTCTTGCTGTAGTAGTTTGCTATTTACATTGTTTATGTTAAGTAAGGGCATGATGTTGGGAAATGGTGTTAGTAAGAAATAGCATTCATAAGCTGAGCTCCCAGACTTCACCTGCTTTAAAATAACTTGCCTTCAAATAAACAGTTTTGTCTATAACTGTGATTTTTCTTAATTTTTCAGAAGTTCAAGGAAGGGAAACATTGATCCTAAAAAAACCTAGTTACTTGCTATTTTTCTTTTTCATTTGATCTGTGATCTAAATTAAGTGTACTGATGGTTGGTGGATTTCAATACAGAGCAGAAAGGGAGGCAAATGAGCCCATGCCCACTCCTTGCAAATTGTTTTATTGTTTTTTATAGTAAGTGGCAGTCACCAATTGTGGTACTATCTGAAGTGTTTTTGGCAGATTCAAAGTCTCATATTGTAGATTTTTTTTTTTTCTTTTGTCTCTCTGACATTCCAATATGAACAGAGAACTGCATATTTTTAGACTCTTAGGATTCTTCTATTTCTGCACTGGGCCTGAATGGCAATTTCCTTGGGATCTGCAGCTTGGATCTGCAGCTTGTCTTTCCAAACCTAACTTTGGTCCATCATGTACAACTCTTTTTCTCTGGTGAGCAGTGATGTTAGGAAGGACTTTCTGAATTAAAACTACTTTTTAAATAACAGATTAAGTGATCATCTGGAAAATTTTAAAAATTTATACCACATAAATGTGTGTTTCTTCAGGTTTGACTTTCTTCACGTAGAGTAAAAGGTTCTTTGTATTCCTGCATCTAATTGATGTTCAGCTGTCCCCGTAGACTGGTTCTGATGTGGGGCTTTCCCTTCATTCAGTGATGAATTTCTTAATTTCATCTCCAGATTCCCTATTTGGCAAAGCCGTACATGGAATTCTGCAATTAGATACAGGATTCTTAATGATAATTGCTTTACTTCTTTTCAGATGTTTTACTTTAGACAGCTGATTTAAATATCTTCTGTGTGTTTCCTCTTTGTTCTTCCTACTTTGCCTTATAGGAATTTCTTACAGTGAATGTATTCACCTAATAGCTCAGTGATAGAACAGCTCTTCTTTAAGCACAGTTACTTAAAATACTCATTTGGTTACTATATAGCAGGGTTTTGTACAAAACTGTGCAGAACAATTAGAACATGCTGTAATATCATGCAGGTAATAGCTATGTATGGAAGCAGTGACACATATCACTGTGGTTTCTTATGCATATGTCTCTTGCACAAACCTTTGTAAAATTGTTTCTGGTTGGGGTTTTTTTCCTACTTTTTGAGTTAGTTCACAGAATAGCTGAGATTAGAAGGGACTGTAATTCTTCAAAGACTCAATTTACTTGTGATTTAGCTTCTGAAGTCCTCTGGCAAATGTTGTTTGCTGTTGTCATCTGTCTAAAAAGTGACATACTCTCCCTCTAGTAAAATAAAGCCAACGAGTAACAATCACTCTAAGATGCTTCTTTCAGACATTCTTCACCAGGGCCTTCACATGTGCAGTACATGTCTGACTTGTACATTGGTCTTCTGATATTTGCTGTGAATTTGGTTGTGCTGTTCTTGCATATGTGAAGTTCTTTATCATATTTACCTTTGATAGATAGAGACATTCATATGAATGTCCCCTCTGAGTCTGGATATAGTGCTTGTTATAGAAGGTAATCAAAGGGCTGGAGCACCTCTCCTATGAAGACAGGTTGGGAGAGCTGAGCTTGTTCAGCCTGAAGAAGGGAATGCTCCAGGGAGACTTCAGAGCATGTTTCAGTACCTCAAGGGGACTTAAAAGGAGGCTGGAGAGGGACATTTTACAAGGGCATGTAGCAATAGGACAAGAGGGAACAGTTTTAAACTGAAAGAGGGAAGGTTTAGGTTAGGTTTGAGGAATAAACTCTTTGCTGTGAGAGTGGAGAGGCACTAGAACAGACTGCCCATAGAAGTCATGAATTCCTCATCCCTGGAAGTGTTAAAGGCCAGGCTGGATGGAGCTTTGAGCAAACCACTACTGAGACAACACCGACCTTGAACTGACATGGAAATTTTTGTTTCTTTAGCCCATTTTTTTGAGTCTGCAGAAAAAGATAAGGCTAAAATTCAGGAGTAGTGTAGTTAAACTATTGGAAAAAAAAATAAAAATACAAAAATTGAAAACAAATATCCTTTTATTCCTTCTCTCTGTCTCCTAGGTTTTGACTTAGAGTTGGAGAGTTCACATTTTTAAGACTGTCTTCACTGTTCATGGAAAAAAATGACTGTTTTTTTCAAGCTTTCCATCTGTTGAAAATGCAATAACAACTAAATTCAAGTCATCTATACTTAAAAACTAGATTAATTTGTCTTGTGAAATAAGTGCTCATTCTGCAATATCTGTTGCTGTTGATGTGAAAGAGTGTTAGATTATGAGTTGGAAATTATTGCTATAGATAACAGTACACATTCCTAGATTTGTGTGCTAGGAACTACATATGTAACTGTGGATTTCTCATGTGTTCTTTTAAAGTATATTTGAATTAGTTTGTTTAGTTAAAGAATTTATGCTTCACTGCTTTATGCTTACTGAGTGCATTTGATTGTTGCTCCTAAAATGTATACTGCTGTAAAAGAGTCTTTTTACTTCCTAGTATTTGCTTGGCTGTGGACTCTGCTGAGCTTTAACATATTCAGGATCTGTGCAGCTGTTGTACCAGCTCTGACCTGAATTAAATTTGTAAAACAAAGTTTTGCGTCTGATAACATTCAGAGCTCTGTCTCATTATGAATGGTTATGTAGATATAAATGACTTCTGTCAATTTAATGGCATCTGAGCATGTTCAAAAGAACATGCAGACATGCACTTCGCTGGATTTTGATTTTCATCTACTGTGTATTTCTGTTAAATAGTGTAAAATATACTTCTGCCTGAAGTGGCAAATGTTAACTTTTCCCTTTTTAGTAAAGGTACCCTATTTCCATTTTGTGTACTTCAAAAGCTGTATGTACAGTCCCGTTCAGTGTTTTATTTGTATAGTGAATTTCCACTAATATTTGTTTGTCTGCACACAGTAGTAGAGGATAAAGATTTTTGCAGGTTGCATTCCAACATTTTTTCCTAATGTTACAGGTATGTCTAGGTGCATTTGCAGTTTTGCAGCTTGAAATTTTTTTCCTGCTTTTTGTTAATTGCCTAGTTGACTGTGGGCTACTATATCCTGTAAAAATGAAGGAAGATTATAGAACAACTATTTTTGGTGTGTCCAGTGCATGCCCTAAGTAGAACACTTGCCGTGTTGTTTATTGACTGTTAGTGTGCATTCTAATTTGTGTTTCCTGGCAGTGTTGTTTGTGTTGGTGGGGACGGCATGTTCAGTGAAGTGATGCATGGTCTCATTGGAAGAATGCAGAAGGACTCTGGCATAGACCAAAATAATCCCAAAGCATCGTTAGTCCAGTGCAATATAAGGATTGGCATAATTCCTGCTGGTAAGAAAGGGCTAACTTTCAGTTTAATTTATTCATTCATTCTTGAAATTTTTTCTTATTCATAACTTGATGAATTTAGGCCTAAGTGTAAGATCTGAGCAATGATATTCTATCAAGACACCTAACTAAAGCTGTTTGTATCCATATAACATTTTTGATCACATGCAATTTTTTTTTTAGGAAGAATATTTTGTAAAGAAATCAAATCTTAATGTATAACTTCAGAGTTTAAGAATTTTGTGTCTTACCATGTGTTAATAAGGGATAAGATGTTGACAGTAATACCCTTCTAAACACATTAAGGAGTGGAATTTACTAAACAGAAATTTACCCGATAAATATTTTTCCAGTTCTAAATCCACTAATTTAGTTTGAATTATAATGAGAACTTTCTGCTGGTCTGGCAAACTCCAAACAAATGCTAAGATTCCTGGACTCTCCTTTCTTCCATTTGTTCTCGCAGCAAGTACAGGGCATCTACAGCTGAGGAACGGTTCTCGTTTTCCGGTCCAAGTTGCAGTCTCTGCCCCTTGTTAGAGGTGCTCCACGTTCACAGTAGTCAATGTCAGCCACTTTTTCAGGCAGTCCTGACTGCTGTCATTTGAGAGAACTCATTCTTCAAACTGAGGTCTTTTTTGATATGATTATTGTTATTATTATTGACCATGAAGGCATTCTTTGGATCAGCCTTACTGTTTCCAATCTGGTGTCCCAGCTGTTACCTCATCCTGCCCTATTGGTCCTCAAAGATTGCTTCAAAAGCAGATTAACAAGTTTGCTTTTTCTTTCAGGACTGGATTAACTGTTGTAATTCTTTAACAGAATCAGTAATTTTGAGGTCTCTGTAGGAATACAGGTGGACAGTCCAGTATCCTTTATATGCTGTTCACTTTTCTTGTCTGATGCTTCAGCTTTGAAATAAAGAACTGGGCATGAAATAAACATTGTGAGCTTCTGGTTAGAATTAAAATAAAGGCTTCTGAGAAAATTTGGTTTAGGCTGTAAAACTGTACCAAGTGAAGTACAATGTTTGTACTCTCAAGCTATGGGTGACTAATTTTATATTCCTTTCATCTTTGTGAAAAATGTATCCAGACCCAAATGTTCTGATTTGTTCCTTGCAAGAAGCTTAAACTTTTCTGCTTGCAGTATAATAAATGTTTGGTATCTAAAAGTTACAATGTGACTATCCCCTTATGCTTTTTCACCCTCCTATTATATTTAAGTATATTCTGATTTTATTTGTTAAAGCTTTGTATTAAAGTCAGTATGTGTAATGAACTTCACAAGAAGAGAACTTGAAGTCTTCTTCTTCTCCTCCTTTTTCTTATTTGGGCAACTTTGTTGAACTAAAGGTTTTTTGCTTACCTGACTGGTTTCAGAAGATTTTGCCTACTGGTGATATGTAACCATAAGAAGGTGCAATTGAAAAACCAGAATCTCAATATTAAGAGCTATTTCTTTGTCCTCAGGAAAGATTAACCTTGATTTTTCAACATTATCTTAATGCATTTTCTCATTGGGTGTATTACTTTTGCACCCAAAAAGTATGAGCTTCATTGATATTTTAATTTTGTTAGCATGTATTAAGTCACTTCTCTTACGTATTTTAATGTTTTGTTTGTTGTGTTTTGTCCACTGTATCCTTTTTCTATTTGAATGTATACTGTATGTTCTATTCCTAGAACTGACATGAGGTACAGCCTTGTAATCAGTGCTATAATTCAAATGTTTTTTCTAAGTCATTATTCAAATCCCTCAAAAATTTTTATAATGATTTGTAAGGAAGCTGGCCTTGAAGTTCTATTAATTAAGTGTTTGGAAATAGAGAGGATAATATGTATTTTGATCTGTTTGTCTATTGTATGGTATTTAAAATGATCCATTACTATATATATGGAAAAGTTCATATATACTGAAAAAGGTAGTCAAGTCACTGAACAAATCTTGACACATCTAGTCATTACAGTGACCTTAAGTTGAGTATGAAATAGCATAACCCTCCCTCAAGGCAGGAAGATTTGGGGTTTTGTTCTGGTTTGTATTTTTTCACCCCATGGTGAAGCTGTTCTCTATTCATCTTTGCTTGATATAATGGAGCTCTGGCCATGTATTGACCCCAACAGATTCTCTAGTTCTATCACTAGTGCAAGAAGTCTGCTCCAAAAATAAGTGAAATTCTTAAGAAGACCTTTTTGGTTTTTTTTTTAAACTAAATCAATAGTCCTGAAATACAAGTCAAAAGTAATAATGAAATACTAATCATACATCTAATAAAACTTCATCCATTGTGTTCTTTCTACTTCTTTATAACCAAACTTTTTTAAAGTATCCTAAGAACTCAATAGATTTTGAAAATAAAGACTGCCCATAGTTTAGAGATGAAGATCTAAAGCTCTGTGTGTCTTCTGTTACATAGAGATAATTTACTGAGTGATGACAGGAGCCTGGGGTAAGGTGACTGTGGATCAGTGTTTTCACCTTTTTTATCACCTAGTTCCTGATATCAGGTTGTGTTAAGAGAAACATGGCAGGTTGTGGTTTGTGGTTGTGATTAAACAGTTTCTGTATTCAAACAAACACTAAATTCAGCAGATAGTCTTTGCTGAATTGTCAGAGACTGATTATTTAATTGTACAAAGGTTTGAAATTACAAATGAGAGAGATTTAATGCTAAAACACTCATCTCTATGACTGGGTTTCAGTGATAAGCTTTATTTCATAGCAGAGTTCCATTCTGCAGGCTCTATTTTTGAATGCTGAATACTATTTGTAAATCATGATTCTAACTTTCTGGAGCAAGTCCCTGCTTGGCCCTTTTTTTTTTTTTTTCTTGAACAGTTGTGTCAGTTTCCTGACAGTGTCTTTCCTTAGTGTATCTTACGGTTGAAAAATATAATTTATGCATTATGGAATATTTCTATGAAATAACTTGCATAGAAAGTTATTAGTGGTTTTGCTGGCATGGATAAAAGACTTCTACTCAAACGGCAGTAGAATCTCATTTCAAATTTAACTTCTGAATTTCTCTTAGTTGCAGCCATTCTTCAGTGGAAATTGACTGTTTGCCATTGTAAATGGGTTTGCTGTTAAGAGTACTTAGAAGCTGTAGTGCATCTCTGAAAATCTGTTTAGTTATTTCTTCCTCTAGACCTTAAAAGCTAGTTATTTCTTACTAGCCTTAAAAGCACTTTCAGCCATGTGGTCTCACTGCATTCAGACTAGTAATATGTCTCCATAGAACTTAAAAACAGAGAATGATTCCTGATACAGCTTGGACACTGAGGTTTCATTCACATGTTTTAGTATTAAAATTGCATCCTCTGGATTCAGCCAAAGTAATTTGCTATTCTTATTACATAGAATAGAATGCTGGTTTTGCATAGAATTGGAGGACAAAGCTGTCAACTGCTGTTCTTTCTTTAGTTTAAAAGAACTAACTAGATTAAATATTCTTGATGATCTTAGCAGATCAAAAACAAACCCACTTCACTTTGTGTTGTTGTACTGTGTTGTACTGCATTCATTGCAAAAATCAAGTCTGCAACCCACTGTGGGGGAAAATCTAAGCACTTGGGAATATTGAGTAAAGTATAGACACAAAGTTAATAACTATTGTGAGTTTGGGTTTCTAGTGTATCCAGATCACTCTGGGTTCTGGTGGTCAGCTCTGTAATGTTTAGGATTGAAGGATGCAGTGTTCAGAATGTTGATGTGTCACTGTAGAAGTTAAGAATGCCAAAGACAGTGCAGGCTTCCTGTATAAACATAATACAGGAAGACGATGGAGGATTCATTCACAAACTTAAAAAATAGATTCATGTCAAGTTGTGAAGTGTGACTGGACTCATACCACTGTCATTTAGAGTATAAAATTATCTTTAAAATGTGCTAAAGCATAGCAATAAAAGCTATCTTTCTTGTTTAATTACTCAAAGTGATCTGTTCTCAGCCTTCCCAGCTACAAAGCTTGTAATATTTAATGATCTTTGCCATTTAGTTAGCATCTCATTTCAAAGTTCACTATATCCACTTTGAAATCTGAAGTGCATGTTTTATGCTCCTCCTTCAGTACTTTAAATCCATTAAACTTTTTGAAATGACAGTCTTAGGGCTAAATACTGCATTTAATATAGTGGACCTGCCATGGAGACAAGTCAATATTACTTACTCCTGTGATGATAATTTCATCTCTAAAATCTGCCATTATTAGATTAAACTATTTTTGTTGTCATGTGTTACTGAGCTTACACTGTAGTAATTATCTACCAAAAAAGTCCTACACCAGTCTTCCTGGACTGTTTCTCTTTAAGCCAGTCTGTTGTTCTGCAGGTGTTCCACTTGACTTCTTGGGTTCTGTATGCATAAAGGAAGATACACAAAATTTGGAGTAGGTACATGGGTGTAAGCCCAGACCCTTCATGTCTCCCTGTAGCAGTAGCTTCTCCCCTTACTTTCAAATGTGCCAGCTCCTTCTCATTTAAGAAGCACTTCTCAGAAAAGTAGTTTTGTAGAATTTTTCAAAATATTAAATGCTGTTTTATCCAAAAATATGTAGTTACTCAGTCATTAGGGCAGCTTACCTGACATTTCATCTGTATGATGACTGCATGGATTATGGATTCACAACAACTCTGCACAAATATGAGACCCCTACTGAAATTGCTATTCTACCTTTTTTCACTACAAATACTGTTCTTATACTAATTTGTCTGAGGATTCTGTAGGTGCCATGGGAGCACCTGCCTCTGTCAAGAGTATCTCACATAGAGCAATGCTCATGAGCTCTAAAAGTATTTCTATTTCTTTATTAAATTCACTGTTTTCTGTAGGATCAACATCTAGCTGACTTGCTTCTATCACCTGCTTAGTTTCGTACTTCAGTTGTTTGTAATTTGTTTAGTTTTCCATCAATAAAAACACAAAAATAAATATTCGTACCCCAGGCCATGTGTGTGTTTTGGTTTAAGAAACCTTAGCTGTAAGTTAGTAGTCTAATCATGATTCAGATTATTAAGTCTACCACTTTGACTGTCTCTTGTTGGTCCACCAATCAATGACATGAAGTCTTCTATACAACCAGCAAATTATCTGATTTTTGTTTAACCACTTTGGTGGTTCTGTTACCAGATTAAACTTGTAGTGTCTGAGTGTACCTGTCTGCATGACTTGTCTACTCACAAATATCTAGCAATGTTCACATGCAGAGGGGAAATCTGGTGATCTAGCTGTAGTTCATTCTGTGTAATGCAGTCTCTCACTTTGCTTTCTTTAATGTTGCTTTAGCAAAACTTACTTATGCAGAGTATATACTGTTTCATACTTGAATAAATATATTGAGCATTCTTCCTTGTGATTGATAAATGAAAAGGATTTCCTTAGTTTTTATATCATTAAATGTATTTCTATAAAAGATTGCATTTTTCATACTTGTGGAGGAAAAGAACACAGAAGAACTTGCCTGTATAACAACCATGTGGATGTATGAGACTTCATAAAAAACAGACTTTGGGGAAAATGAGTGATGTACGGTAACAATTCAAAGTAATTATACCAACTTTAACAAAAACAAGATGTTGTGCCCTCTACATACTTCATGTTTTCAGTGAGTTCTTAATATCAAAGTATTTGGGATGAAAGCTTTCTTTAGCTGGGAGAATTCAGACATTCAGCATCTACCTGTGGTATAGTGGTGTGGTGCCACCATCATCGAAATGTCCTGGCCCTATGCAAGATGTTTGTAGTACTAGAGTAGGAGTTGGAGGACAAGCAGAATAATCTGCAGCACTGGTGGTTGGTGGCATTTTAGATAAAGGAATTAATATCCTTAAGGTAAGTTTCAGTTTGAAGCTGCCACTCACATTTTCATGCTTACATTTGGTGTCTGCAAGTGAGATGGGCATCTAAACTTACAGCAGAGGCCATCTGCTCAACAGGATCGGCAGAACCTGTTGAGCTTCTGTTGCATCTGCTTGTCACATGCAGATGTCTTGCTTCCCAAGGCCTTCCACTGAGGCCTGTGTGTGAGTGCCTTGACTCAAGCTGAAGCTGCCATCAGCTATTCCTGACAAGATGTCCTTGACCAGAGCAGAAGCTTTGGTATATTGTCTGCAGTATAACATGCACACATATAGCTGTGTCTTAACCTGAAACTTCATCATTGCTTTGCATGCTGATTTTCTTCTCTGCTAACAAACCAATGCAATAATTAGTTTCTATATTTAATATGTTTGTCTTTTTTTTTTTTTTTAAGTGAATTAGGACCCAGTTAGCAAGTAGTCCAAATACTTTCTTCACATTTGCATGTCATTCTCTGCAGCCCATAAAAACCTCTTTTTATGTTCCTTCACTCAGGCTGTTGCCCTTAAAAATCCCCAAAGAAAATCTGGCAGAGTATGTATATAATTTTTCTGTTGGTTTAGCCAGAGTGTACAATACCCACCACTCAGCATTAGTCAAAAGTCGTGCTCTATGAGAAACTTCTTGCCTGAACTGAGTGCTCTGGCAATCCTAAGATAATTAATCATGGGATGTTATTCAGGCTATATTTACATTCTAATCCTGCTTTTCATATTAGACTTATACTGATGAAATAACCCAGATTCTGATGGGTTTGTGTGTCCATCTGTTCAGAGTGCTGTTTCAGCAGTTGTAGATTCCACATCTAGTGAAGATCCATCTAAAGATCTAGAAGTCTTGTTTGGTTAAGTATTCAAAAGAATTCAAACCCTTCGTCATCATGAACATTTTTGTGACCTTTAAACAAGTACTGTTAGGTTCATGCTTGGTGTGGTGTTACAGCAAATTATATTCTCTTTTCATGTGTGTGGAATGCCATAGTAGTTACATCCATGTAAATAGGTCACTGTTTTTGTTGCTCCATACTACCAGCTTCAAGAGGAAAAAAACAACAGTGTTTTACTGTTGGTATGTCTCCCATTTTAGAATCTCAGAATTAATTTCAGACTTCAGTTTTAATATTAGCCCTTCTTTGCTAGTTAATGAATAGAATTGAAAATAACTTCTGTGTAATTGCAAAACAGATGAATCAGCTTTTAATTGAATATTGAAGATCATAGGGAAATGGGCCTTTGGTGTTGAAAAGTAGTTTGCATGAATTCCCCTCTTCTCCTCCCATCTGTAGTGTAAAACCACTTGGAAGCTCTGTTTACGTCAAGACAAATGTAATTGAGGTAATTGTAGGAGCAGAATGCACACAGATGTGGAAGAAATGAGAAATGTTGGATGAAGTGTTAGGCTTGTACATTCAGCAGTAGAAGTTTAGGTCCGATCTCTCAGTGATTGTTTGTTTGTTTTTCTTTTCAAAAGTAGTCAGAATTTTCTGTTCATGAGCATAGGACACAGTATGAAACTTGGCAGTAAAGTATAGCTTCAGAAGTCCACTTAATATTTTCTTTTATAGAACTTTAAATGTGACACGGGATCATCATCTGTGTACCTCATCTCTTGTGATCCTGAGGGAAATTGGAGTCCTCTGTCGTGCAATGGCATATGCCCATAACGGTACACTGGTACCATCTTGAACCTCAGCCTTGTAGGGAGAGGTCTGTTTAGTTATTTATCTGTTTCTTTTGTTCTGCAGTTCTGTTATATTCTCTTTGACTGGCTCCTGGAGCTGCTGCTTGTTCAGTGTGGCAGATTTCTGCATAGAGTTTATTTGGTAAAAGCTTCTGTCATGCCATTCACAGGCAGGGGAAGTGGTGTCAATCTTCTGAAAAGGAAAGGAATTTCTTGCTCCTATTATTAACTGCTGATGCCCTGACTATTTCCAAAATGAAAAAGAACTAAAAGTGGTTTTTAAATAATGGTTGCTCATTCCTCCATTATTAGTTTCTATTTCAATTTGATAAGTCCTCAGAAATCAAGTACACTGTATTTGAGCTGCTCTTCTATCTAATGTACTGGTAAGAAATCTGAGAACATGTATGTGGACAAAGGCAGATGTCTGAAAAGATAAACTTTGACTTTGAAGGAATTCAGTTTCATGGAAGGGATGGGTGAAACTGTAAAATAAATTTGGAGTTAGGTTCTGCAACAAATACACTTCTTTATGTCTGGATCTGAGTTCCAAGTCCCTGCTGCAGAGCAGAAAGTGGAACCCTGTGTTAGGCTCTTGTTTTCTATAGGAAACAGGGAGAGTTGTCCATTTCTAAACATCATATAGGTGAAACCTAAGGCTTCCCCACTTTCTTCTTCTCAGTATTTTCCATCAAGTCTGTAAAGGTACATCTCTGACCATTTTGTTACCTTATCTAGAAACTAATTCCTGAAAGCAAGTATTTTTACTAATTTTCGAATAATAAAGCAGAAGTTTCTGGTATAAGATGACATCCTGAAATTTACATCAGTACCACAAAAAACAGCAGATCAGTCAATTTCTCTTCTTTTCATGAGATCTCAGTGAGCAAGAAGTCCTAAAGAGGTGAATCAATGTATGTCTTCCTCATTAGATATAAAAGCTATAATGTAATAGTGAAATTTTCCATGTAAATTAACTTACTTCCCTTCATAACTGCTGCATATTTATTGCTTATATTGTGAAATTTTTGTACTTTGTATGGAGAGCAATAACTTGTATTCATGGGGCGGTGGGATGTTATAGTTTAAATAATAAAAATAATAATACAGTATTCCTGTATTTACTTTGTTCCATAAAATAGAAAGGAGCAAGCCAAAGGAACATAATGCTTTTATTTAGAGGACTGTGCCAATAATACTTGTTTTGCAAAGATACAAATTGATGCCTAGTTTTTTATTTTTCAGGATCAACAGATTGCATATGCTATTCAACTGTTGGCATTTCTGATCCAGTAACTTCAGCTCTTCATATTATTGTAGGTAGGTGGTCACAGTTTGCTATGTTGTTACAAAAACAATGGAAGTAGCCCAAAATAGCCTTTTCATTTAGTTTGTGCTTTATGTCTGTGAGATGTAATTAGAACATAATGGCTAAGTTGAAATACAAAGTTTCTTTCTGGGATTTAAGTCTCTGATTTGAAATACAGGAGGTTAAAAACTAATTGCTTTCTCTACAGTAATTAATTATTTTCAAGGGATCATAATATTTCTAAAATGTTATGCTAAAGTTTTCATGAATTCTGTCATTCTTTTGAAAGTAGTAAAATGCAATAAGCAGCATCAGTTGTTGGACTATATCTCTGTATATATGTATATTTATCTTAGAGAAAGCTTTGAGAAATGCATGTACACTTGAATAGTAGTATTTTGAGCTAGTTGTCCAGTTGTCCTGGGCAATTCAATATTCCCTTGCCAAGTTAGAGTTACAATGCCTTCTGGTGTCATTACTGAGTATCTAACAGCTGCAGTTTTAGGATCTGGTGTCGCAAAGATTTACACATGTCCTTCTCCTACTAACCCATGATTTAGTCTGTTCAGCATCTGTGGAGTTAAAGCCTTTGGACTAAGAGTGGAAAAATGTGGCTTTACCATGTCGTAGTGTTTTAGCTGTGTTTTTAAGTCCAATAATCACAGAATGGGTCAGGTTGGAAGGGACCACAGTGGATCATCTGGTCCAGCCTCCCTGTGAAACAAGAAAAAACCCCAACACCAAAATACCAAAACAAAGCAAGAAAAACACCCCCACAACTCCCACCATCACTCCAAAGTTTGCATGAGGAGGACATCAGAGAATTCTTTGTTCTTAGGGATTTCCAGGACTTGACTGGATAAGCCCTGAGTAACCTGATGGGACCTCAAGCTGAACCTGGTCTGAGTGGAAGGTTTGATGAGAAACCTCCAAAGGCTCCTTCCATCTTGAATATCCTCTGATAGTATGACACAGAGGTTTAAGTAGTACCCAGGAGATGTACTGCATCAGTCTGCTTAGGGAAAGGGGCTGTCAAGCATTGATGCAGGGTGCCAATACTTAGAAGGCATGTAAATGTGGCACTTAGGGACATGGATTAGTAGTGGCCTTGAGAGGGCTGGGTTAACATTTGGACTTGATGATCCCAAAGGCCTTTTCCAATCTAAATAGTTCCTCAACTCTATCTCCTACTGCTACAGGGTGAAGGACTGTAAATTCTTCATTACACATTTTTAGCATACTGAGCCCTTTCTTCTCACTTAGTGTTTAATGCTTTTAAAGTATGATATTAAATTGGTATTAAAAATTAAATGTCATTTTCTTCATGTGTAAGAAGTATATGCATTTATGACATATATATTGACATAAATGCAATATGTATTTTTTATTTTCAATGTAATGTTAAAGTTACTATCATGCTTGCAGCTGCAAATAAAATAAGGCTTGACAGACCTTTGTACTTCCAATCTTCATAGGTGACTGTCAGCCTCTGGATGTCTCTTCTGTACATCACAACAACACATTTTTGAAGTACTCCGTGTCATTGCTGGGTTATGGTTTTTATGGAGATATATTGAAAGATAGCGAGAAGAAGCGATGGATGGGTCCAATGAGATATGACTACTCAGGTAATTTTTTTAAATTACTACATTATTTTATATATCAGCATATAAGCATATTTGAGCAGTTGGCTTACTTTCTCCAAACCAACCTTCTTCTTTTACCTTGTAAACATCAGAAACAGACTGAGCCTGATCTTAAGCTCCTTGTAGCACCAAGCATATTGGATCACATTATATAAAGCTCTGTAACTTTGGGGTTAACTTTGAGAGTGGGCTCAATAAAGTTGTGTTGAATGTGTGCCACCTATTGAAAGTGGCCTAAAAAGTAGTAACTTCTCTGTCCTAATCATTTTGACTTTCTTTTTAGTCACTTTAAGAGAGATGGCACTCCTCCATCGTGAATATTCAATTGATGGAATGATTTATTAATTTTGCCCTTATAGAGAGAGATGAGTGATTTAGTCTTGTTACCTAATATTTGGATAAATCCTATGCTAGTGGAAAGTATCTTTTGCCTTGTTTGATTTATCTTGTGTTAGGGAAAGAGGATGCATGAGGAGAGTTTTAGTGCAGGCAAATTTTAAAATTCAGCAGTGATGTATAACTAAATTTTTTAGTTGGTTTTTAAAGCTGTCAAGTGGAATAATGGCACTTCTGACAAATATTAAAGTATTGGAGTGGTGCTGTGGTATTTTCTTATTCCTTACAAGAAAATCTAAACATCTAAAGTCTAAAACATTGTAAGAAGAAGACTTCTGAGTTTGAGGAGGGCTAGTGTTGTTTTGCAGTCCTTAAAGAAAAAAAGATGAAAAATCAAGGAATGTATGAAGAGATGTTTGCCATGTGGATTTATAATGACTTAGTGTTGCATAATGTCTTTTTTATGTAGGCTTCAAGACTTTTCTTTCTCATCATTATTATGAAGGAACAATTGCTTATCAGCCAGCAAAACACACACACGGATCTCCACGGGATAAAGAGAGCTGCAGAACAGGGTAGGCTAACGTTTATCTCTGGATATTTGGTGTAAACTATTTTAAAAGGCCTGTACATAAATAGAGGTTACAGAACTGTTGGTTTTAATATCAAAACACTCTAAAAGAGATAAGCTTGTAAAAACAATTATTGACTCATTAAAAAGAACACCTCATTTTATCAGATCATTAAACAAAAATCTAATAAAATTTTGTTAGCTGGTTCTCCTCTTCCCTCAATTTTAGGTGAAGCAAAATATTACAGCACAGGACTAAGTTACAAGATGCTGAGCATACTATGCTGTGTTCCTACTAAGAAATCAAAAATCTAGATGCCTTGTAGCTTCTACAAATGGAAATTGTAATTCAGAAATTCTCAAGTGTTCACATTGTAACTGCATCTAGAAATTTTAGTAGTTGTTTTAGTGCCATAACAACAGCTGGCATGGCTTGTCTTGATGTCCTCTCAGGAATCAGCCTATTTAGCCTGTTTCTTTGTATACTACTATGATGCTGTATGAATTCTATGTGATATTCTTCACTTGTTTCTTTAGTCAGGGAGGCTGCCTTAATCTCCCAGTGCTCCTTCCTTTCTCTTTGCTTTCACCTGCTTGAAGTTATGCACTGTATTTATTATTCCTCTTTATATATGGATTTAGCTATCAGAGGTAGAGTACTTGTCACAGCACCAAACAACACAGCAGGATACAGAGAAGTCACAAACTGTGTCCAGAAACAATGAGACTGCTGTGCTAGTGCTGTGACACACTAGAGATCAGACTCCAGTATCAGCTGGAGCAGCTATCCTGGCCCATCAGGTGCCTCACAGGGGATTTTTTACTTCCTGATAACTACTGGAAGGACAATAGGGCCAGGCACAAGAAATTTAGGAGAATCGTGGAGTGGGGTAATGAGATTGATCATGCAGGTGGTTGACAGGCTGGCTAGGACAACTGCTCTGCCAGTCTTGTTACAGAAGATAAAAAGTGGGGATTTGATGGTTAAGGGCATTTTTGGAAGTGGTGACTGTGAGATTATAGAGTTTTAACTTCTGAGGAAAGTAAATGAGACAAAAAGTAGAATTGCAACCTTGGACTTTAGTTTGGTTTATTTGAGTATCTTGGCAAGATTTCGTGGGAGACTGTCCTGGAGTACAAAGAGACATAGGAGAGTTAGTTGGGGAAACCGTGGATGTTACATACCTTGACTTTAGCAAGACCTTTGGTCCTGTTTGCTGTAGTATTCTTAAAACTAAGTTGATGAGGTGTGGACTAGATAAGTGGGTGGGTGAGAAACTGGCTGGACTACTAGAAAAGTTGTGAATGCCAAGTCTGCCTGGCAGCCAATTACTAGTGGTGTCCCTTGGGAATTTTGGGCCTGATACTGTGCAACATCCTTATTAAGGACTGGGACAGTCTCAGAAAGTGTGCTCTCAGCAGTTTTGTGGATGATTGGGAAGTGTGGTTTATCTTGAACGTCAGGGCTGCTATTCGGAGGGATCTTTGTGGGCTGAAGAAAGAAATGGCTGATAGGAATCTCCTGAAGTTCAGAAGATGTAGATGTCCTGTACCTGGGATAGAATTGTCCCATGCAAGTGTGTAGACTGTGCACTGACTGGATGGAAGGCAGCTCTGCCAAAAATATCTTCAGGATCCTGGTGAGCAACAGCTGTACCCGAGTTAGCAGTATGTCCTTGCAGCAAGGAAAGCCTACTTTATATTGACTTTTCTAAGCAGGAGGGAAGTCAAGTGGAATGATTCTTCCCCTGCACTCAGCACTTGTGACATGGACTGTCTACAGTATGTCAGTGTCTTTCAGTGGTAGAGCAGTCAAATATGGGAGCAAGGTGCCCAGAGGTCTGTAGGCTTTACCCTCACAGATCCTCAAAACTTGACTGAATAAGATGCTGAGCATCCTGATCCTGTAAGACCAACTTTGAGCTCTCCTTTGAGACCGACTTTGATCACATCACAGATCCCTTCCAACCTGTGTGATCTTGTGGCTCTCTGCTGCTGTTACCTCTGACATCCAGTAATCTTTAGGACTGTACTTAAATAACTGCACTGCCTGCAGGGATTATTCATGCCACATGAGGATTGTCAGTGCTGTGGTGCATCTTGTGGTGGGGGAAGATCTTGAAATGACTGGGTAAAATAAAAAGGTTGAAATGAATAATAATGGAGGTCTTTCAGGAATTGAATGGTATTTTTGTTTTCAGGTGTTACATTTGCAAGCAAAGTGCAAGACAGCTGGCAGAACAGAACAAGGAACATGGATTGAAACATGAAGGTAATTTATCAAAAGAAAGTAAAATGTGATAGTATTACACAAATTATTCTTTTTCAGAAGATAGCAGTTCAAGTGTGCATGTATTTTGGTTTTTTAAACATTGAGTTACTTGATAATCCATTGTTTCTTTCAGTTTATAGAAAACACCTGTATGTGTCGTCACCCTCCCTGTACTCAACGCTAGTGAGGCCACACCTTGAATCCTATGTTCAGTTTTGGGCCTCTCACTTTAAGAAGGACCTTGAGGTGCTGAAGCATGTCCAGAGAAGGGCAACAGAGCTGGTGAAGGGTCTGGAGCATAAGTCCTGTCAGGAGCAGCTGAGGCAGTTGGGGGTGTTTAGCATGGAGAAAAGGAGGCTCCGAAGAGACCTCATCATATTCTACAACTGCCTGAAAGGAGGTTGTAGCCTTGTGGTGTTCTCTCTCTCTTCATCCAAGTTATGAGGAAATGACCTAAAATTATGCCAGGGAAGGTTTAGTTTGGATATTAGGAAAAATCTCTTCATGGAAAGGGGAGTCAAGCATTGGAAAAGGCTGACCATGAAGTGGTGTCCTGGAAGGGTTCAGAAGACACATGGATGTGGCACTTGGGCAGATACAGTTTAGTGGTGTTAATTTGACATTTGGACTCTGATTTTAGAGATCTTTTCCAAACAAAATGATTCTATGACACCATGATTCTAAGTAGGTGAAAAACAAGTAAGGTGTCTTCTCCACCCAAACCTCAGAAAATTCTGATAAAATTATACTAATTGTATATTTCAGTGTGTTTATTCTGTGAGCTAGGACAAAGGGTTTTTGTGAAAAGGACTGAATGGATAAACTGTGAGGTGTCATAGAAGGAAGCAGTTCATTAAGATAACGTTTAGAATATATCAGGATTAAAATTTTTTGTTTGTTAGTACAAATGTCACCCTACTATGAGGCTGTGAACTCAGACAACTAGTAGCTGATCTAGTGGATTTCAGTATTTCTGTACAACATCCCACCAATACTCAATATAAATTTATAAACGAGATTTCTGTCCTCTTTCTCTAGTTATGCTATCCTTATTCTCTCTTTCATCCCTATTCTAACCCCTGTGCACATTTGTGCGGCTTTTTTTTTCTAATGGACATAACTTTTCTTTCCTCTTGTTTAAAGAAGTGTTAATGAATTCTCTTCAATCATTCCCCTAGTTGTATTTCTTTGTCTGGCTGCTACTTCCTAGTGGGAAGTAGTACTGATATTGCTACACTAGAGAAAGATAACATAGATTCACTTGAGTTTTGCCTCCAGCTTTGGTTCATCATCTTGGCTAAACCCTTCTTAAAGAGCAGGCAGGCTTCCTGTGGGTGCTTCTTTCTGCCTTTACTCTGTTTTTATTTCTTATTGTAGAGCCCAGTGCATACAATTGTAATTTTCTTGATGAGCATTTGGTCCTTATGACCTACATTATCTTGCAATTGCAGTTGTTTTGCACTGTGGTTGTACCAGGTTCTAGGCATTTGTTAGCAAAAAAATTATCATACTGTGGAGATTCACTAGTAGCATAAAGATTTCTGTGCAACTTGAATTCCCATTACACTTGTTTAGTGCTTTCATCCTAACTGCAGCTTTCAGATCTTTGATATAGTCAAGAGATGGTCAAATCAGAATATTTCTTGAGTTATTTTAATCTATGCCCAGATTCAGCTAAATAAATTTTTTAGAGTATAAATAATGCATAGAAATAATGATATAAATATTACAGTAGGTTTTTTGGTAAGAAAAAAAATTGTCTTTTTGAGAAATGATTGTAGTTATAAATAGTCAACCTTTTTCCTTTTATTTGCCGGGGGTTTTATGTGCATTTTTTCATGTTTGTGTGTGGTGTTTGGTTTTTTTGTTGGTTGGTTGTTTTGGTTTTTGCCTTTTTGTTACCTTTCATCTAGCAAAAGAGCTACTAGAAAGCTACAGCTTAGTTAGCAATCAAGACAGTTTTAGCCGACGTTGCAGATGACATTAAGCAGCTGATTATGTAGCATATTGTTTACTTTATTCCATTCTACTTCTGGTAGCTGGCTTTCTTTGCAGTCCAGTCTCTTATCCATGCAGTACTGGTAAGGAAACAATACAATCAGCTACTTTTGATTCACTATAGAAAGGATTTTAAATCTCCACTTGAGATAAGCTTTTCAGTCAGCAGGGTGTCTTGACTGACTCTTGCATTGTGCCTACCAGGTTTGTGTGTAATTCAGATAAGTTTAGAAGGATGCTTGATTGGTTGTTGCTGAACATATTTCTTTGTATTGTGCAGGAGTCTCTGTGCATGTGCTGAGTAAATGTTGACTGTTAGTACTTTATACTTTATTTCAGCAACTTGCAGTGTGTGTACACAATAGGCCACTGATGAGTGTCACTTATGCACTCCCTGCTTATGGCTGCCCTACTGTAGGATATTTTGACCAAATAATTTGTGCTGTTAGTGATACACACTGCAAAATGGTTGTGAAAACAGTTGTTCATTTAAAATGTGATTGATACCCTGCCTTCATTCTTACTTTGAACAGTGAAGGTGTCCTTGGGTAACTTGCTGAGATTTATACCAGATGAAAACCATCTGTTACAGTAACATAAAGAAGCATTTTACCTTAAGCATACTTAAAATGTTAATACATATCTAGACACACCGCTGATTAAATTGCTAATGCTTCTCAGAGAAACAGCAAAAGAATTCAGTAAAGGGAGATGTTTGCATTTTGTTGTTTGTGTATCAGAAAATACCTGTTGTTTCCAGTTCCAGTAGTTTATATTCTGTTCAGTTACCTTCATCTCAGAGCAGGGTCTTGTCATTTGCCTGCAGCATGAGCAGTCATTCTGTAGTCTGACATTTAGGTATGTCTCATCTCTCTTAAGATGCACATTTTTAATCTGATTAAAATTATTTCTTTTGGTAATGTCATATTTGAAAGCAACATAAAAAGATCAGCAGTAAGGCAAGCAATACTAAAAAGCACTGTGGCAAATTAAGCAAAAATGTTGAATTTAAAAGTTGTGTTTTTTCTTGCTATTTCTGATGTGTTTCTCAGGAGGTAGAGGGGATAGTCTAGATGGAAGAATTATAATAAAGTTTTTTATTTTCCTTAAGTCTTTTGTCACATTATAAGCTTACATATTTTTTCCTGGAAAACTGTTTTTCTTGGTTCTGTTACTAGAGAGTGGATGGTAAGTTTCAGTGAATTCCAGGAAACAAGAGAAGTTCAAAGAGTGAAGAACAACTACAAAATACTTTGAAAACAATTTTTTTTTCTGATGTATAGAGCTTGGAACATGTTGATTCAAAATGAATGCATCATAGACTTCAGGTTCAAAATAACATAGACAATTGTAATAATGATTCTCTAAAGTAAATGTTAAGTTCCTAGAACTGAGACAGTAAGGAATATCAGAATTTCAGGACATGAAATATGTAGCATAAACATAATCTGTAATCCCATCAGAAAAGCACCTTGAAAATCACTGTAAGTTAACCAAAATGTCGGTAACTGAATCATGTTAGATGTTCGAGTCCATACCAGTTAACATTCCTCAAAACCTCTACCTTTTTTACATAAGCAAACTTAAGCATTTTTTGTTCACTCCTTAATTTTAGCCCTAATGACACTTCACTCTTCCCAGTCTTAGAACGACATGTACATCCATAATCTGTTCTGCACTCATTACTTCTGGGGAATTGTTCATTTGAAATGAGTCCACGTATAATGGTAGGAAAAAAATAATGTTATGGCTGCTTTGTGGCTTTTTCTTATTGTGATAACGAAGACAATTATGTGTAATCTAAAAATAAAAAAGGCATTTTTCATATATTTTTATCCATATTCAAGAAAATACAGTTTAGGCAACAACTCTGCATTGCCTGCCAGTGCTTCTTTGCTTTAGAAAATTCCTCCACTTCCTGGTAGTATCAATGCCAGCACACATTTAAGCTCAGTCTACATGTAATCTTCAACAGAGTTTCAAGGTATTGAAAAGAGGCTTTGTGTTTTTTTCCAGAAATCTCTGAAGATTTGCACACAGGAACATTTAACTCTGTTAATAGTTCTAATCTTGGTACATTTGGGGGTAGAGTGGAAGCAGACTCCTGGTATGGAGTATGCCTGCTGGTCCTTGCTGCATCCTGAGTCATCCCTTCCCTTTGACTTTTTAAAAACATTAAGTTGCTGCATTGAGCCAGAAGAGGAATATTGCTTGTGAAACCAAATACTACACTACAATCCTTGCATCATTGTTTATTTAAGATTAACAAGTTGAAGAGCAAAAATAGAATTTTTAAAAGGTTAATCCCTCTGAACTTTCACACTACAAGAGTTGTAACTTGCCTGTCATTTCCTTTCCTGTGGTTTTGCAGGTTTTCCCAGATAGCACTGATCCTGAATTTGACATGCGTATTCCAGAGCAGGCATGCAGTTATGGGGGATAGTCACAGTTAGAAGGGAGAAAGCAACTTTCTCTGTTAGTGTATGAAAAACAGATACTTTAAAATATTATTTTAAAATGTAGTTTATTTTAGATATTTATTGATTTTTTTTTGATATTTATTTATTATTAGTACATGAATATGGCCAGGGAAGACTTTTAAGTTGCCATTGATTGCTTTTTAGTGTTCTTGTGAGTAGATCAAATGATTACCCATCTCCACATCTTTATTGATGTGTTTCAGAAGGGGAAGAAGAATGGAAGGTTATAAAAGGGAAGTTTCTAGCCATCAATGCAGTAAATATGAGCTGTGCCTGTCCACGAAGCCCAAAAGGTCTTTCACCAGCAGCTCATTTGGCAGATGGTTCAGCAGACCTCATTCTAGTTCGGAAATGCTCCAGATTCGATTTTCTACGGTATCTTGTCAGACACACGAACCAAGATGATCAGGTGTGTATTCCTTTTGACAGTGTCCATCAAAGGTGTAAGTATTGGTATTCTTATTCTGTCTTATAGGACAGAAATAGTATCTATAAAGCAGGTTGGTTTATTTTTTTTAAATTTATACATTTTGCATGATGCAATCTCAGCATGTGTATCATTGAAAAAAAAGCAGCTCAAAACATTTTACCAAAGTCAACTCCTTGGCCATAGCATTTTAACAAAATTCCACTTTTGCCAACTGAATTTAGTTTTGTAACATTTTCTGTGTATTTGCTGTTTGAACAATATTTAAAGTTACTTTATCACAACTGTGCCCTCATGTAGTTGTCATGAAAAACTGCTCACGGCATGAAAAACTACTCACAGCATGAATAGCTGAGGTAGATGTGGTGAAGAATAATAAATCACTTTTGGGAACTGTATAAAAATGTGGTTTAGAATTAAGTTACCAGAACTGCAATTTGATTGTAAACTGCAGGCTTTTAGCAGTATTTTACTACATATTAGTGACCAGGATGAGCTTTATGCATTCAGCTTGAAAATTATTTCTTGCATGTGTTGTAGTTGTCAGGCAGGAAGATTCATCACTGCTTTGGGTTGTAATATCTCTTGAAACCGAGCTATGACTGTGACTACACATATTTAATATTTGTCACAACCTGATATTATTAACATCTTCTGGAAGTTACCTGAACAATGGACTCATGTCATATCTAGTACATAAAAGCAATAAAAAAATTGCTTTTATCCCATTTCTCTCTGGGATATGCTGGTTTTGCAGTGGAGATTAAATGCAAGGTTGTACATATGTCCTTATCTCAGGTTAGTGTCCACCATAAAAACCCTTCTTGGGAAACCCTTCTTCTTGAAAACTTCAGGAAATGTGAAAAAAAGAAAAAAAA
>VZRH01002121.1:1141534-1154473 GCA_013397555.1 Urocynchramus pylzowi
GACCTGCCACTGGCCAAAGCTGAGCTCATGGGATGGCATTGCTAAGAACTTCTGTGATAAATCAGAAAGGGTAAAAAGTGCTGCTCAACAGCTGTGAAAGAGAGAGTGCAAAATAAACATCCTGCAGACAAGGTCAGTGAAGAAGGGGGAAGAGGTGCTCCAGGCACCAGATGAGATTGCCCTGCAGCCTGTGGGGGACCTCACACTGCAGCAGGTGGATGTGCCCCCAGGAAAGCTGCAACTCGTGGAGAGCCCATGCTGGAGCACGTTTCCTGGCAGGGGCTGCAGCCATGGAGAAGAGCACATAGATGAGTGGGTATTTTTCACAGGAACTGTGGCCCATGGGGGATGCTTTCCTCATCAGAAAGGAGAAAAAAGTACGAGTTAAACTCATTAGAACCCCTGCTTCTCCATCTCCCTGCACTGCTCAAGGCAGAGGGGATGAGTTAGAAGAGACAGATGTAAGGTTGAGCATAGGAATGAGGCAGAGAGAGAGGAGAGGAGCTAGTGCATTTAGGTTTGGGTTTATTTCTGTCCTACTCCGGTATTAATTGGCAATAAATTATATTAATTTTCCCCAAGATGACTTTGTTTTGCCCCTGACTAATTGCTGAGGGGTCTTCCAGTCCTTAGCTTGGCCCCTAACCTATTCAATCATTCTTTACCCTGTCCTGAGGAGGATGATCTAGAATCAGAAATTTCACTTGCAAGAAACATGTGTTGCAATTCCAGTATTAGAATAATAGGATCTTAGAACCATTTAGTTGGAATGGAAAAGACCTCTAATATTATAAAGCCCAATCCTTAAACCATCACTGCCATGTCCACCACTAAACTATGTCCCTAACCTATTCAATCATTCTTTACCCTGTCCTGAGGAGGATGATCTAGAATCAGAAATTTCACTTGCAAGAAACATGTGTTGCAATTCCAGTATTAGAATAATAGGATCTTAGAACCATTTAGTTGGAATGGAAAAGACCTTTAATATTATAAAGCCCAATCCTTAAACCATCACTGCCATGTCCACCACTAAACTATGTCCCTAAGGGCCACATCTACACATCTTTTAACTACCTCCAGGGATGCTGTCTCGGCCGCTTCCCTGGACAGTCTGTTACAGTGTTTGATAATCCTTCCATAAAAAGTTTTTCCTAATACTGAATTTAAACCTCCTCTGACACAACTTCATAGGAACTTGGATTGGAAGGGACTTTAAAGATCAACTTGAATCTAAAGCTCATATTGGCCTCAACTGGAGGCCATTTCCCCTATTTTCTCTTGTATTATTGCTTTTTTACAGAAAATGAGACTGTCGCCCCCACCTGGCTACAAGCTCTTTTCAGGTAGTTGTAGAGTGTAATAAGGTTCCTCCCTGAGCACCCTTTTCTCCAGAGTAAACACCCCCAGCTCCCTCAGCAGCTCCTCACCAGAGTTGCACTCCCGACATGTCCCCAGCTCCGCTGCCATTCTCTGGACACAATCCAGCACTTCTTCTAATGAGGGGCCCAGAACTGAACACAGAATTCATTTCCCTAAAACTGCTGCCTTAATCTCTGTGAAGTAAATGAGTAATAGGAGTTCATCATTTTTATTCTCATTAGTGACATTGTTCTTATTTCAACTTTTCAACAGGAGAGTTAAGTAATTTAATAGATTCTAACTGGTGTTTAAGTTGCAGTAAATGAGTTCTGTCCATAATGAAGGAACAGCCTTCCCAGACTTCTCTTATCCACTTTCATGTACATGATCTACATCTTGCAATGTTCTTAATTAATACATGACTGGTCCAATTAATTAGAAGGGGTGAGGCATTCATTCTTCAGTCATGCCTTTCAAATACTCTGCAATGAGAGAATTAACTATTTTTTAGTCTATTTCCTACCGTTGAGAAATGATTCCTAATATGTACCTACCAAAATTGCCAATGAGGTTGTCTTCAAAAAATGTTAGCTCCTTTGTGACTCTTGCATGTCTGAAAAGATGATTTGCTCTTGTTGGTAGCTATTTTACCTAAGGTGTAATTTTCTGGCTTATTTTATAGAAATCCTCTGGCAACAAATAAAATTTACAGGTTTTAATCTTTTTTTTTTTTCAATATTTCAATAGTATAGGACAGGAAACATGTAAGTGGAAAAATAATTATTCATAAGGGAAAACCACTGAACAAATAACAGAAGTGATGCAGATTAAAAAATCCATGAAGACAAAATTCTGGAAACAATGAAAGAGAGCAACTGCAAAACAAATATTAAAAAGAAGGAAAATAAAAAGAAAATATAAGAAAACAAAATACAGGGGTTTTTTTCCATATCTTTTCTGCTGAAAGACTTTGCCTGGATATGTGTACTGTAACTGCACAGTAAAGTTAGCACTAAAGGTTTGAGTAGATTGCTAGAAGTTTGATTATTTACAACTGGTAGAGAGAATAAAAGCTTCATCACTGTTATGAAGACATATTTCTAAAAAAATGCTGTGTCACCATCTGTATTTCCACTCCCAAACTTTACCATAACAGCAGCATAGCTAGAAGAGCTGCTAAAGGAGAACTGTAAAAACAGTTTCATGGTTTCCTGTAGCAATGTGAAACATTCTGAAATGACTGTTCAATTTAATCTCCCAAATATTGTTGTTCATGTTAATATTTAGCAGCTGTATTTTAGGAAAGGGGAGATTGGACAATAAGAAGAAATGCTAGGTTAGTGTTTCAATGCTGCTGAGGTCAAGATGGTGGGATAGCAACTCACCCCAGCTAAGGGTCTTCAGGGATAGAAGATCATAGATTCATCAGGGGAACATTTTCCCCACAGAAAATGCTTCCCTACAGAAATACCTGTGCAGTTCCTAGAATGTGTTTGTGTAATCTGTCCTGAGCTTTCAGTGATGGATATTCAGCAAAGCATATTAGCTATCACAACAGATTTCTTAAAGATTTTTAGTTAGAAACTCTTGGTCACTCAGCTGAGTCTCCCTTGCTGTATTTACATGTGGGCACAGAGAGCAGCTTATTGCCTTTGGGGAAATTCACTCCCTGGGCTATTCTGTTGCCTCTCAGTCTCCTGTTCTTTGCCTAAACAGTATTACTATTCAGACAGAGAAGGAAAAACCCTACAATATTCAAGTACTCATTGATACAAAAAACCACTTGAAGCTGATTTTTGTTTACCACCAAAGAAGGGGCTCTGTAGAAGGGAACTGGTACTGACAGGGTTGCTCTAGAATGAGTAGCTGCATAAAGTCTCCAATCAAATCAGTTACTGTTTAGTACCTAGATACCATGTTTTCACAGAATGCTGTTTAAAGCTCTGATGGATGCATTTAAGGTAGACATTTCCCCTTAGCAATACCTATCAGATAAACAACTGCTCTGAGGATTACTCTGCTGGTAGATGCTGCCCTGCCCCCAGACCAAAAAGCAACCCAATAAGTAGCTCTCAGATAGTTGGAGCCTCCCATTTCTATTGTGTCTCACAGTGTTTGAATTTTCTATGGAAAACAATCAAAACTTGAACACCTGGTGTTGCTGTGGTTGGAATTTTCTAGTGAAGACTTTCAAAAAATCCTCAACACATTGGTAGTAGGGTTGGGAAAGAGTAAACTAGGCGTATTCTTTCACCAGAACAGCAGATAGTACTATTTGTTCTCTGTGTGCAGGCAAAGCTTTGAGCCAACAGAATTTGTAATTTTTGTTGCATTAAAGAGTTTACAGACTCAGTGGAGGAAGGTGAGGTGGGGAAGAAGCACAAGGTTGCTACGTCCTGTGCTCAGGGTATCTATCCTGAAGCTTTTGTGGTGAGAATACCAGGCACCAATGCATGGACCAGTGCAGAAGAGGGATGCAGTGAGCAGAAATAGCCAAAGATCACTGGCTATGCAGACTTGGCAGTCCAAAGTCACCCACCCAGTAAATAAAGCATTGCACCCTACCTGTGCCAGTTGCTCCGGTTTGGGACTGAAGGCCATTGCTGTCTGCCCTGCCTTCATTCATTGGAGGAAATTTCACTGTTTTGGGGTAAATCTGTCCTGTAACACTGCTATGAGAAAGCACAGCAGGAATTTATTAGCAAAAGTGACTGTGTTCAGTGTTTTCAGTGGAGCTAAAACAGAGGAAAAAGGAGGCCAAGGAAGACTTGTTGATTCACACTGCCCTTACTGAAGTAACCCAACACAATGCATCTCACATTGCACATGAAGGCTATGGCTGCTTTCATTGGTTTCTACCAGGAGTTCTAGTTTCTACCTTCCAACAAAGCTACTGAGACACCAGAACTCTGTTCTCCACTTGGCACAGGCAGTGGCTAAGGGAGTGAATGTTATTCCCATTTAAAGGCACAAAAAGCTGTATTTGAATTCTCTTCAGTTCCAGGACATCCTGCAGTAATGACAGCCAGAGCTTCCTGTGGAGTGGAAAATGCCTTCCTATGCTGCTAATGCAGGGTATCACTGGAAGGCACTACACTTGCTGCAGTTTTAGTGTTTTTCCTAGAGCCACTCAGATGGGAATGCATCTCTGCTATATTCAGGAAGAGTGGGCAACTCACACTGGGCCATAATGACCCCTGCTGTGCCCTTTCTACTGACATCAGCTGATGCCTTAGACAATGCCAACAGGCTGTGGGCCATGTGAAGGTGCAATCAGCTGACATCCATCAGGAAATGAGGTGGCCATAATCTTCGAGTTGGGGCCTCAAACATTTTAGCAGAAGAGTGCATATTGTTGATTACTATGCAGTTGTTGTCTTTGATACACATTGAAATGTGTGCTGGGAAACCACGGGTGTCTCCATGGGTAGGCAGCTGCTGTGGGTGAGCAGGGGTGACCTGTGGCCCTCAGGAGCACCAATGTGGAGCATGCCTGGCAAAGGACCTCATGTTAGGATGTGCACGGCGTTGATGGCTCTGACACAAGCCATGCTCTGCCTCTGGAATGCAGATGTCACACTGGGAGCAGACAGAACAGCTCCTATGAGACAGAGGAGAGGGCAGAGGTGTTAACAATGGTGTTAACAATGTCTGTAATGGACTTGGTGACTGTGCACTGCAGTGCAACAGAGCTGCAGGGGCTGAGCACAGCCACTCACTGAGAGCAATGAGGCCTGGAAGCCAGCACACTGGCAAGTCAGGCCTTGATCTAAAAATAAAGCATTTGTAGGTGGTTATTTTGTACTAAACTGAAAGGTCCTGATGCAAGTCCTGGATCACTAAGACATAGTAAACCTGATCTCATGAGTGGTGGCCTCCAGCAAGTTACTCATGCTCCATTGTTTGAATAATGGCTTGAGCAGCATGGCTTCTGAGAAGCTCTGGGGCACAGCATGGTGGCTTTTCTACCTACCCAAAGCTCTCTCCAAGCTCCTGTTTGCTAGTTTGCTTTTCTCTTCTCACAGCCAACTAGGCCTTGAGGGGAAGCCATATGAGGAGTGGCTGAGGTCACTTGGTCTGTTCAGCCTGGAGGAGACTGAGGGGAGACCTCACTGCAGTTACAACTTCCCCATGAGGGGAAGAGGAGGGGCAGGCACTGATCTCTGCTCTGTGGTGACAGCGACACGACCTGAGGGAGCAGCCTGAAGTTGTGTCAGGGGAGGTTTAGGTTGAATATTAGAAAGAGGTTCTTCACCCAGAGGGTGGTTGGGCACTGGAACAAGCTTCCCAGTGGTCACAGCACCAGCCTGAGAGAGTTCTAGAAGTGTTTGGACCATGCTCTCAGGCACATGGGGTGACTTGAAGGGACGGTGCCATGCAGAGCGAGGCGTTGGACTTGATGATCCTTGTGGGTCCCTTCCAACCCAGAATATTCTGTGATTCTGTGAATACCAGTCTGTTAAAACTTCCTAATGAGCAGGAAGAATACTGACACTGGAAGGTTGTTGCATCATGACCTTTTATACAGGGCAGCAGGGCCTATGGGGTGCATAAGAATTCAGGTGGGAGAGCATAGCCTTGTCATTTGTCTTTGTGTCACATGCCAAGTGACATGGACGTGTCATGGAGAGGACTGGTACAGTGAGTTGAGTGACTGAAGAGCAGCCCTACTGCTGCTGCTCCTGTAGTACAGCATATTTTTGACTGTGAATATTTGGGAGCAATTTGACGTGATGAAATAATTGTGACAAAGCTGTATTTATTTTTGAGACCTCTTCATGCAGGTCCACTGGAAGACATGCTTGCATTCTTGGATGTAGTCTGAGACTTGTAAATAACATCAAATATTTTGCTGTAACCTCATTTTTTCTCTGTTCAAGAACCTGTCAAGATCTTGTTTTTCCATCTTGGCTGACACTGCCGACACAGTGGTGTCAGCACAGAGAAGGCTTGCCAGCCTGAGCAATGCAAAACATCTGTGAGCAGCACAGTGCTCAGATGTCACTGCCTGGCCTGCCTTGCTGGAGACGTGTCAGGGGAAAAAGGCTCAGCGCGTGCTGAGTCTAAAGGATAACTCTCGAAAATGACATCCACAAAAAATTGCACACACTCAAGTTTTGCCTTTGGGTAGAAGCAGATTATTTTGCATACAAATATGAGCGGATGGAAACAGCACAGAGAACTCTGCCTATGGCTCTCCCCTGTGCACTGATTGAATCTCTGAACCCGCAGTCTACAGTTACCATATCGGAAATATTGCCACTATCTTTCAATAAGGGAAGAAATATAGCTTTGTTTTGCTTTTGGAGTCTTTGTATTACAAATCAGTGCCTATAATCCAGGAAAACAGATTATTTTTCAGTAAAACATCGAACAATACTATTACATGCAGTTATATACGTCATTTGTTTTTCCACACTCTAAGATGCAGTTGAGAGTTCTAAAGTTTAAATAATTTTTTGATAAAAAACCTTCTGGTACTGTTTAATAATTATGCATGTTAGCATAAATACTTTTAAATTTACCTTGCTGCAGTGACTGGTATTCAGTGTTCTAAGTCTGACCTGATCCTGCAGCTCCCTCTACTGAAAATTAGTTCTCTTGAAAATAACTCCACATTTCAAAATACAGCAGTCATTTTAAGGTAGTCTGGCAACTCTATTTCCTATGGCTCCCTACAGATGAGATTTGCAGTAACGTGTATCAGTTCAAATTGCATGTCACTTCACACCAGTGATTTCTACTTTTAATTTTCTTTACAGGATTCAATGTTATCAAACAATGATAGATGCTATGTAGTTGCTTTTCGTCTCAAAGACCTGAACAATTTGAACAATGTCTTCCTTAAAAAGGTACAGAAATACTTCAAGCAGGGAAAAAGTACAATCATAAATTTTAGCATTTGGGACCTTTGTTCATATGACAATTTTCTCGACTCAGCTGAATTTGCCTGTGTTGCAAGTGTCTTGGGCACACTATTAAAGATGGCTTAAATATTTGTTTCCACCAGGTCTCGGGTAGTTCTAGTTCTCACTTTGCTCTGCCCTAAGCAAGTGTGGACAAATGTCATAAACAGAGAAAATCAGCTGCCATATCTGTTAGGCAGAGAGCCTGCAAGGACAGACCAGATGATCTGTCATTTTCAGTCAGTGCCACGAGGTGTATGGGAGGTGGGAGCAGACCTGACTAGATCTGGTGTATAGCCAGCTCCTGGCTCTTGGACTCAGCCCTGTTTGCTCCTTTTATGGCCATAGCAGTATTTCTGAGCACTCCTGGTCTCCCCCAGCTTTTCCACTTCCTCATTGCTGTCCTGACTTCTCACTATTCCCATTACTTCGTTTCACTGGCCCTTTCTGAAGTTCAAGTATGGTACCTGTATTACTGGCCTGATAATTCTGCTCTCTGTTCCTTTGATCTCCTTTTCCCCACCTTTGCACTCCCTCAGTCTGGCTGCCTGCTGCTCCAGCACACAGGCTACCAAGCTCTTCTCTATATTGTTTCTTTTCTAGAACTTTTCTGTTTGGTTTTGTGATGCAGACACATATCTGAAATGAGGGACTCACTTACTTGTACATCTCTGAGAAAAGGTGTTTGACATCTGGATATGTCTGAGCACCCAAGGGTTTTTCACCTTATGGTATATTCAAGCCATACTGATCAGCTTTGTGTTTGTGGCTTTGTGAGTGTTTTTCTGTCTGAGCATTTGAAAATTCTCCAAAACTCCTTTTATCAAGGAGAAATATTGATGTATAAGAAATGAATAACAATAGTAATGGGAAATTATTATCTGTTATGTGTAGTTCAACTGCAAATAAGTGCATGTTCCCCAAGGGAGCATTTAAAAACCAAGTATCACTGATATGAGACTAAATAACGTCACCACTGGGGTAAGGCACTGTCATGTTCATACTTCTTTTCTGTCTAAAACACTAGGCAAAAGAAGCACATTGCTGTGAACCGTGAGCTTTTCTTATTTATTTCTACATTAAAACATATCTCCAAGGAAACAGAACTACTGTGAGGCACTGCTAAGGTGTTTGTTCCCTCTCTTAAGTTTTCAACAACCATCTTTATTGAAAGCCTTTAAAAAAAATGATTTCTTTAGCATGTACAAGTATGAACAATATGAATGTCAATATTTATGCTCTACATATTTTCTTCTCTATAGCAGAGCAATGATATATGTGTAAGAGCAATTTTGCAGAAAATAGGATGGAGTGATTTCAGGGCAAATGTTCCTTGCTTTTCTTATGATGAGCTGGCTTGTTTACAATGGGATCCATAATCCACACAACACTCGACTGGAGTGCATCCATCCTAATGCTTGTAACTGGCTTTCATCAGAGCTGCAGGCTGGAAAACAGCTGTTCCTATGGCCCAAAGGGCTGTGTAGCCTGTGTTTCTGTGGGCACCTTTAATTCAGGAGTATTAAGATCTCTGGGGCCTGTAGTGGAAAATGATAAGACAGAACACAAATCTACTGAAAAGGTAGCAGGAGAAGTATCAATCCCTGGAGGGAGCAGGGGAGGAGTAATACAGAGCAGAGCACACTACAAGCTGAAGCCAGACCTCTGGAAGTTGGTGTTGCTGTATCCCAGGTCAGGTTACTGGCCGAGCCCAAGTCTCAGCCAGTGGCATGTTGATTACAAAATCCAAACTGACTGCACTTTGGAGCCTTTGCTACATGACCATTCCTCTTCAGCAGCCTTACATAAGTGTTTTGAAATTCAGCTGTTCCTCAACAGAGCCTTTGGCCGTCAGTACCTTGCTGAATGCCAGAGGGCTTCATCCTCTTCTGAAGGGCAAAGGAACAAGACATGAATGGCAGGTCAGCGATGTCCTCAGCTGATGGAAATCATCTCCTGTGACCTTTAACAGAGCCACATCAGTTTACCACGGATGAAAGTCTGCTGCTCTGCCTAGCTGATATGTATGTTAAATCCAAGCCCATATCAGGAAGTATTGCACTGAAAATCTGAACAGACTTTGCACCCAAGGTATGACCTCTGAAATTGTGCTCTGTCAGCTCTAGCAACAAAGTAACTTTTGATTCTAATTCAGTGTACTCTGAACCAGAGGAACTAGACTAATAGGAGCGTTAGGTTTGTTTCCAGCTGAGTTTTGAGTAAGGCAAATTTGCATTTTCTATTGAATACACAAGGCCATCTAAACAGAGGAGAGCAGAAGACAGTCTATTGACATTATGTAAAGGCGGCATATCAGTTTAAAGGGTTCTGTTTGCCTAGAAGAGTGTGAAGGAGACTTTTTAATTACCTGTCTAGGGTTGACAAAGATAAACACCCTGTTATTATTCTATGTATTTGCTTGTAACTCAATTAAGGATGTGTACTTAATTGTATCACCAATATAAAGAAATAAGTGTTAAGGTGTTTGAAAGCTAGAGGAAATGAGATGTCCCTCAAGAAACATGAAAGGTCAGGGAGTAGAGAAAGCAAGGAAGCATAAAATTATGGCATTGGTATTCAACTAAGATCAGAAGTGAAGGGCTGTGTTATCTGAATTCCCAATTGTAAGGTTGAATTGTGGAGCTAGCAGAAAAAGCAGAGCATCACAGCACAGCAGAATGAACTAAATCAAACACGTCTAGCTATTCTGACAGTGGTAAGGAGAGCTTATGTTCTCAAGTTATTTCAGTAACATTGAATCATCCCTGACATATCTACAATATTTGCTGTCTTCTGTGTACAACACTCTTGAATGATAACATTTAATGCATGGCACTGAGTGATCAGCTTGTTTCATTTTTCTGTTTCCCCATATTAATTTTCCCATTAAAAATACAGAACCAACCAAGGAGATGAGTTTAAGGGTTTTTTCTCAAATTTAAGATTAATACACAGAGCTGTCTGATCATTTTCATACATGTCCCTTCTAATGTGCTTACCCTTTAGCATGGATTATGACAGCACATACCATACAAATGAAACTGGTTTTGCCCCACCTTCGCCTGATGAACATTAGCCTTATCATTTTGCACAGCAAGCACAGAGGAGCAGGATGAACTCCCCCACAGAGGTGCATTCTCTGAAATTGTGGCCCTCAGAAACTTGCTGTTCCTGCCAGCATCAGCACAGAGGCGTGGTCCCAGCCAGCATCACCAAGCTGGTGAGAGGAGGGGTGGCACAACACCACAGCAAAGCACAGCCACAGGTTGGCCCTGTTGTGTGGCCCCACAGCAGGGCAGGCAGTGCCAGACCATGACCCATAATTGCACCCCAAGCTGTTGTTTTAGGAGCAGGCTCAGAAGAGTAAGTCATTGGGTGACTTCTTACTATTTCTGGTTCTTTCTGTGGAATCAAGAGTTCTCATTGGTGCAAGTCTGAGGAGGGCAGAAGGCAGTCAGGGGACATCACTTGGCCGTGTTGGATGGGATATGGCACTTCTGGGATGCTCCAACAGCAGAGAAGAGAAACAATTTTCCCTTCTTCTCCGCTGTCAGTAAAATATCTCTGTCTAATCTTCCTTTTGACACACCTGACAATATAAACACGTTCTTTGTAACCCCAGGAGGCTTTTCCAGCTGCAATTTATCATTCAAATAGTTTGATTAAACTAATTTTGCTCCTTATAATCTTTTTTCTTAAATTACCTCAGCACTTTCAGAGAAAAATGTGGGGGTTTTTAATCAATCTGACAGCTGATTGTTTTGAGGGTTTTTTTACAGCATCTGACACAGCTGACACCACTGTTTTTATCATAAATATCTGCCACATTAGTTTAAAATGGTGATTAAAGCTGCTCCACAGGCTGCTGGCAAGGCAGCTGGACCTGCACGAATTACAATAATAACCACAGAAGCTCCTTCCTGAGAAGAGTGCTGTTTCTGTAGTTGTGTCAGACAAGTGCTGCCTTTTAAGAATGATTGCTCTGCTCTAAATGACATTTTTGGCTTTCTCTTAGAAAAGTAAGTTATTTATTTTCCTGTGATTTTAACTAAAGAACACTATCATCCCTAGAGAACAATTTTGTTTTTCAGCACTGGAGCAATTACTTTCAGCTGTATCAAGTGCCTGAAGTATAAAAGTCTGTGGTTTCATGGGTTTGAAAAATGCCTGCTCTTAAGGACTCCTGAGCTAGATTCTCCGTGGCCCTTACCAGACCCACAGCCTCAGAGGAAGATAGCTGCTTATCAGGTGGCCAAAGCTCCCTTACCATTTGCCATTTGTGAGAAACTACATACATAAGTGGGACATGGTTATAATCAGAGCTGGAACAGGAGATGGATGTGCAGGCTTATGATGCCATCATTAAGATAGCAGAACTCTGACTGGAAAAACTGCTTTCATACAAGGCAATAACCACAGAGTCATAGAACTGCCCAGGTTTGCAGGGACCTCAAAAGACCATCTGGTCCACCTTTTGTGGGAGAATGAGCCTAGATGACATGTCCTGGCATCCTAACCAATTGCATCTTAAAAACCTCTGACAGCAGGGACTTTACCACATCTTTGGGTTTGTTTTTTTTTTCCAGTGAATGAGTGTTCTCACTGTAAAAAATTTCTTTCTTATGTTGAGATAAAAGCTCTCCTGGTGCAACTTGTACCTGTTACCTTTGGTCTACTCCATGAGCTGCCTTGTAAAGAGAAGGGGACATTCATCCTCTTTGTAGCCACGCTTTTAGTACTAGAATAATTAATGAGGTCCACACTGGGCCTTCTCTTCCCTGGGGATTAAAAACAAAACTCCTTCAGTCATTCCTCAAAGGGCAGGTTCTCCAGTTCTTTGCTCATCTTCATAGCCTTCCTTAGGATCCTCTTTCTGTGTCTTTCTTGAATTATTGGAACAGAAGTGAACATGGTACTTCAGACATGGCTGACAGGTGCTTAGGGCATTCACAGACATGACAGGATAGCAGCACATGGGGAAATGACAAACTCAGAAGGAACTAGAGAGCTTCTGCTGTGTACAGGGGCGAGACACCACTGACTGCCAGCAGCTTGCATCTCTCAGAGACAGCATCTCCCATCTCCCCCTCTGCTCAATTCTACCAGCCAGCTTCCCATGCACTTGGGTAGGCTCCACCTGTAACAATGCTGGCAGGACTCTGGCATGTGTCCCTGCATCTCCTGAGCAGAGAGTGATGGCAGCAGCTCCCCTCCCCGCAGCTGGCGTGGACCATGAGCTGAAGAGCTGCCCTGCCCAGAGCAAGGAGGTAAGTAACTTTGGTGACCAAGTTGTGTATGGCCATGGCCACTGCCTAGGTATCACATTTAGATATGTTTTGAATGAGGTTAGTCCCTGATGTTGGAGCAAGGAGAACAGGACCACAGAGCTGAAGGCCTTGTCAATGGCAGAGTGTACCCCTGTGCTGATAGTTGATTACTGGCACAAATCAAGACCATAATGATGAATGATTCACTGAGGGAAAGCCTGAAAAATGCAACTCATAAAAGCAAAACATGTATAAATACAGATCAATCTATAGTTCAGGATTACCAGAGGCATTTTTACACTCAATTCTTGCCCTATTGAATAATTAATATATTCTTTGTGCTAGAATCCACAAAATGCTATTAAATGCATAAGACCATGCTATTGCCATCTACTCATGCCAAC
>VZRH01002121.1:1168219-1205190 GCA_013397555.1 Urocynchramus pylzowi
TTCTTCCTCCCCCCCCCCCCCCCCCCTTTTTTTCCCCTCTTCTTTGTTTTCATTAAAGTCACTTCTATTTCCCTTTTAAAACTTCAGGTTGTGTTTAGCAAGGAGAATGCTTCGTTTATAGGGCTCCTCATGTAACCCAGAACCACCAGGAGCTTTCCTGTAATTAGCTCGGGTAGTCTGACTGTGCATTTTAATTTGAATGCTTGACTGATCTTCCTCTACTTCTGAGACATGGCCTTCATTCACACTTATTGCAGATATGGAGACAAAAAAAAAAATTCATTTCCTAATAGTGTTTTCTCTTTAACTTAGTTTTTTTGGTTTGGTTTTTTTTTTTTTTTTTTTTTTTTTTTTAAATTAAAACTGGCTACTAGGCTTCTAAAACTTCTCAAAATATTCTGTGTTTGATTTCCAATGTTCAACACTGCCATGAGGCCAAGGAATGAATACACCAGGGAGCAAGCAAGCCCTCTTTGTGCCAGTTTTCCCAGTGTAGATCAGTTATCCATATTCTGTGAAGGGACCATGCTGGTGACAGCCATTAACACACACACACAGAATCACTAGTGTTGTTGCTGCTTGCCAGGTGTGCACTTCTCCATCAGCAAGAACAGCCTCATAACCCTGAGGATGCTGTGCTCCCCACCACACTGCATGGGAGTCTGGAGCTGTTAGCAAGGAGAAGGGTCCAGATCTCAGCAAACTGTATTTCAAACATAAACAGCAAGCAAAGTTGCTGAGAGAAACCAGCATCAGTGGGTGTAAAATACCATACATTTTAATGTAAATTTAGTTTTTTAGTGAGTTGTGGCAGTGATCAAGAAAGGTGGGGTGGAGCTAGATTGTGAGTAATCTTTCTCATCCCAGCACCTAACACGAAGCTATCACACATTTAAACAGCTCCTCCTTCTGGAACTGCAGTTGCTTGGGGAGATAGGTGCAAAAATGCCCAACAGATAATGCTGTCAACACTGGCAAGAAGAGCTGTCCTGAGCAGAGAGCAAAGAGCTGGAATCAATAGTCCCTCTTGAAGTCATGGGTTAAAGCCTGGATAGTCCAAACTGTGCTTTACTGGTAGCTTAACATTTCAAAAAGTAACCTTTTAGTGCTGCAGAGAGGTAGCTCTGTGGGTTAAAGCCCTGCCAGCCCCTGCAGCAGGGGTGGTGGAGTTCCCATGCAGTGAGAGCCAGACTGGCACACACCAAGTGTCACTGACCCAGCACAGCTGGCAGGGCGGTGCAGCACAGGACAATTCCTCACAAGGCTTTGCCAAACAATCTCCTCCAAATCCATCAGCCTGTGTCTAGGCCATGTTTGGCCTTAAGAATGTGACAGCCACTTGGTGTCAGAGGAAGGGCAAGGAAGCCACTCTGGGTTTGTCCACCCTCTGAGAAACCAGACCTCTACATATGAAGTGTAAAATCTTCCTTACTTGGCCAGCTGCTGACTTGCTTACAGAGCATCCCAGGAGTGGGGACCAGGTTTTGGTCCCCACAATTATGTTTGGTTTATTATAATGGTGCCTAGTCCAGTAGCCTTTGGGCTCTCTTCAGTAGAGTACAGAGTAACTCACTGCTGGGGAGCTCTTGTCCTCAAGCCTTTTGTCTCTGCTGAACCCTGACGTGCCATGTGCCCCCGAGTGCTTGGCAGCAGTGTGCAGTGACTCCAGCTGTACTCTGCCCTGCAGGGGAACTATTGTGATTTGGAAAACTGAGATTCCTCTGCTGGGTCTGACATGTGGCAAAGCAATAAAGTACTTCTCATTATTGACATCCATGGGATTGTCTCACAGGTCCAGCCTACTACCTAATATATGTCTTTAAGTGCATGCAGACACAAACACCAGGAAGATAGCTTTCAGCTCAGCCTGGATCCCCTCCCCAGGAATGTGATCATCCTGATTAGCTGATACTGTGGACAGACTTCACTTACTTCCCAAACAAGCTCTGCTGCTTAATAAAATGAATATATGATAATATATGATAATATAAATCCCCTTCCAACCTCAAAAGGGATTTTAACTTCCTGTTTCTTTAAATTAAGCCTGCACTGCCTCAAACTTTTACTGAAGTGTCAGCAGGTACATTCCAAAAATTACATCTGTAGAAACAACTGCCTTCCCTTCCTGCTAGTCTCTGTTCATCCATGTGGAATCTAATTCTAAAAAATAAAGTTATCTACTAATAATAGTGAACAAATATCTATTCTGAGATCTGACAATCTGTGGGGCTGGGTCTAACAGCCTGGTTCTAACAGCCTGGGTGAAGTGATTACCACTCAGAGATGTACCAAAACAAGGGGCAGATCCACACTTTGCCCAGCTATTTTGCTCCAGACTACTCATCAAATCAAAGTTTCATGCTGTGGTACTGTTCAGTTTTGTAGCAAAAAATCCTTTATATTTTTTCATACCTCTGTGAATTAGTTGCATAATGTGCTGCATATCTCAAATCTGTCTTTATTTGAAGGTTCGTGTCCACTTTCCAGTTTTTCTTACATTCATGACAACTTAATAATAATTACAGCAAACATCAGCTTTGGTCAGCAACTAAGCCCTACACAGCCACCCTCTCACTGCCCCTCCAGCAAGAAGGGGAGAGAGTGGGAAGAGTAAAGTGAGAAAACTTGTAGATTGGGATAAAGATGGTTTAATAGGACAGAAAAATAATTTAAAAAAAAGAAGAAGAAGAAGAAGAAGAAGAATTCAAATGTACAAAACAAGTTATGCTTAAGGCAATTGCTCATCACTTGCTGACCAGTGCCCAGCCAGTTCCTTGGCAGTGGCCCCCAGCCAGCTTCCCCCAGCTTTGTATGCTGAGCATGATGCCACATGGCATGGAGCATCCCTTGGGTCACTTGGGGTCAGCTGTCCCAGCTGTGCCACTTCATAACTTCTTGTGCCCCTCCAGTCTCCTCACTGGCAGGGCATGAGATGATGAAAAGTCCTTGACTTGTATAAACACTACTCAGTAACAACTAAACTGTCAGTGTGTTATCAATATTAATTTCATGCTAAAACCAAAACACAGCCCTATACCAGCTACTAGCAAGAAAATGAACTCTATCCCAGCCAAAAGCAGGATAGCATCTTTCAGCCAGACCATTCAGCTTTGGAATGTATTTGACTCCAATTAAATGTCACTTCAGGTGGTTACTGCCAGAGATGTCACTGAACTCCCTCAGCACTGCTCTGCCCCTCTCTTCTCAGGGAGACTTGCCATGCTGCTTTCCAGGAGATCACGTTAGAAATCTCTCAATAAAAACAGAAACTCCTCATCATGTTTGTTAAGCAAAGAAAAGGGGTGATGAACACAGAGATGTGGGAAGGTGTGGTGCATCCTGGTAATCTCCCAGCCCAGGATGTGGCTGGTGCTGGCTCTCCTGGCTACCCAAGATGCTGTGTCAGCACTCAGAGCTGTCTGCTGGCAGGGGCCCCTGAGCACCAGGACCATGGTTCCTTCCTGAGGGGGCTGGAGTGGCAAAACCCTTTTCTGGAAACAGCACCAAGCTGCTTTGTCTGGCACAGGATCCACTGCTGGAAAAGGGATGAGAAACTCATTTTTTAAGAGGTCAGATTTCCTTTGTAGTTTTGGGGTTTTTCTTTTCTATCAAATAAAAACTATGTCTCCACTCAAAATAAAATTAAAATCCAGTGAAGAGCTTTTTCTTGAATAAGTATAAATCTAGGTGCAATTTTGTATATTTAGAGATTTCTGTACTGAAGTGTTTTCCAGCTGTATGCACATTTTGGTTTATAAATTTATTTAGTTTCTGTTAAATTCTGCAATTATTTAGTAAGACAATCCAAAAACTTTTGGGAATTATGTCTATTTATATGTTTCTACTATTCGTAAACCAATGATATATGACAGATTTTAAAAAGAAAATATAATTTCAATAGCTAAATTTTCTGAAGAAGTCTACCCTACATTACTCCTGCATGACACCTTAAAACAGTTTTTAGGAGGGAAATTCATGATGATTTGAAAAGATTAAGATGTTGTATTGTAGGAAAGGTAAATTGATTTCTGTTTAAATTTGCTTAATGCTGTGAAACTCTATATCTCTCCTCATTCCTGCTTTTAAAAATATCAGGCAGTAAGAAAAGTGGGAAATAAATGTCTGCTGTTTAAGAAGAGATGACTTTGCTGAGGCTGTGATTCTCCCTGGGGACTCAATGTGCAAAGCTGAAGTCAGTAGCTCCAGGATGGCCTTGGCACCCAGTGGATCATCCTGCCAGAAACAGACTATGCTCAACACCAACACTGGCACCACCTGAGCTCAAAGGCAGGAGGCAGAGCTGGACCACAAGCAGGTAAAGCCAAGGGGGATCTCTGGAGCAAAACCTGCTGCTGGAGAACTGCAGCACAGACTGCAGGACCAGCTGAGGCTGAGAGAACAAGAATCCTGCAAGTAGGTTGTCTGCCTGGCCACCTACCATCTCACAAAATACAGCAGGTCCAGACTGGAGGTATGAGGTCCTTTGGATACACAATGAAAACCCCATCAGTACTGCAGAAGAAACTTACTAATGACATTTTATAGTGAAGTGCAGAAAATAAAAAACTGTTTCCCCCCAAAGATGGATATATTGCAGTCTCCCTCTAGTAGATATGGAACACAGCTTGGATAAAATTCATCAGAGGGCTGAACTGCTTGGTGAAATTGAATATGCATAGTTTTAAAGAAAGTACTTTTTAAATATACTTTTTAAAGAAAAGTATATTGAGACTTTTATGGGGGTGATAGTTATTTCTATATGGAAAAATAGTACAGTAGCAAAATACAGTAATCTGAATGAATCCCACTTTCCTATATGTAGTGAGAATGTATCTGAGATTACTTGAAAAGTCCATAAAAATTGGTTAGATGTTGTGCTTTCATTAAATGCAGAATTTTTCTTCATTGATTTGTGTTCATCATATTCTGGATAAGAAAGATAATGAGGTTTTTTGATTATTTGTGTAATTCAAAATTTTAAATTCAAACCACACATACAAACCCATCTTCTTAAATAGAAGTTTTAGCCAAAATCAGGCAATAAAGGGATCATCTCTTGGGACTGAATATATTAAAGTTATATTCATAGAAGCCATTATTATCCTCCCAGAGATAAGTACCATGTTGTGCTCATCCTTCTGTCACAGAATCACGGAGTGGTTGAGGTTGGAAGGCACCTTCTGATCAAGCTCCAGCAAAGTCACCTAGAGCTGGTTGTCCAGGCACATGGCCAGAGGGCCTTTGGAAATGTCCAAGAATGGAGACTACACAACCTCCCTGAGCAGCCTGTGCCAGTGCTTGGTCATTTGCACAGGAGAAGGTGTTTCCTGATGTACAGAGGAAACCTCCTGAGTTTCAGTTTGTGCCCATTGCCTCTGGTCCTGTCACAGGGCACGGCTGAGAAGAGCCTGGCTCTGTCCTCTCTGTACCTTCAGATATCTATATATATATGGATGAGATCCCCCTGAGCCTTCTTTTCTCCATGGTGAACAGTCACAACTCTCATCCTTTCCTCATGGCTGAGGTACTCCAGCCACTTCATCATCTTCATACTCTTTTACTAGCGGGACCAGAACTAGACATAGGACTCCAGCAGTGTCCTCAATGGTGCTGAACAAAGAAGAATTCCCTCCTCCAATCTGCTGGCAATACTTTGCCAAAAGCAGTCCAGGACACCATTAGCCTTCTTTGCAGTGAGGGCATGTCGCTGATGCATGTTGAGCTTGGTGTTCACCAAGACCCACAGGTCCTTTTCTGCCAAGCTGCTTTCCAGCTGGAGGGTCCCAGCATGAACTGGTGCCTGGGATTGTTCATCCTCCACTCCAGGACTTTTAGCCTTCTTGCTGAGCTTCATGTGCTTCATACCAGCCCATTTCTCCAGCCTGTTGAGGCCTCTCTGGGTGGCAGGACATCCCTCTGGCATATCAGACACCTCTCTCAGTTTTGTGTCATCAGCAAACTTGCTGAGGGTACACTTTGTCCCATCATCCAAGTAATCAGTGAAATTGTGAACAGGATGACCTCCAGCTCCGCTTTGTGCCACTGATCACTACTCCCTGGGGATTTCCATGCAGCTGGTTTTCAACTCACCTCACTGTCTGCTCATCCAGCCCCACCTCATTAGGTACCCTTCTTTAGGACGATCTTGCAGCAGTGTTCAGCGACTCTCTGAAGTCCAGGTGGACATTATCACTGTTATCCCATCATCTACCAGGACAGACATTTCATCACAGAAGTTTATCATATTGGCCAAGCAATTTCCCCTTGAAGAATCCAAGCTGGCTGTTCCTGCTATCACTGGAGATGTTTGTCTCATGTTTTCTCATGTGGGACTATGAATCTGGCAACTACATCTTTGCATATATTCTCATTTGCAACAGTACATAGCACTGACATGAAATTTTTTACAAGTCTTGTACTACTGATGATATTGTGTATTTCTTCTCATTTTCTTTATGTGGTCTTCATTTGTGGTGGCCTTTGCAGTTCCTAAGCATCATTTCTTGTACCTGTTTTATGTCCCCAGCTCCTTCAGAAAGAACACTGTTTATACTCAGCATATTTAAGGCACTGCAGCAAAGTATGCTGCAATAAAGACTAATCCAATTAATGAAATGGCTCTTATGTTGAATTACAACTGCCCAAGTATTAATTAATTTGTAGTACTGATACACAATAGGATGGATACAGGTCTCCTCTCTAACCACCTGCTTATGGGGCTGGCATTTACAGCCAATGACACCTGCAGTTTATAAACCCATAACCAACACCCAGGGTCTTAAATTTCACTACTGCTTTCCATGAATGTAGCTTGTGTATTTCTGTATTTTGCTTTCATTGTTCCCTGCCTGCTCTTTTTTCCAGACTGAATCTCCTTTTATTGCCAACTTATACCTTTAAATTCTGCAGGTCTCTTTTTATTATTTTGCCATCTATCCTGGGTTTTTCAACACCTTACAATTTAGTATGATCTGTAAATTTAATTACTGTCATGTTTGCAAAAGACCATAAAGAGCCAAGTCAATTATATGGCCAAAAAAAAAAAAAAAAAGGAAACCTTTATTATGCAATAAATACTCTGCTAAAAGTCCCACTCAAAAAAAGTACTATACATTTCTTGGACTTCATAGATGTAATTGCAAAGGGATCTAGATGATTTGCCTACATCATTTGTGTCATTTAAAAAAAATTGAAATGTATTATTAGCAAAAGTAAATATTAAAGAGATTAAAAATGGGACTTAATTTCTTTCTATGCAGATAAAATATACGGGACAGGGTAAGACAAGCATTCATATCCCACGCTTTCCTATGACATATAAATTAAACCTACCACAGTGTTACTGAAGCAGAATTGCCTCAAATTGGTTCACACATTAAGAGCAAATGCAAGACACCAATTAATAATTGATTTTATTTAATGTCTATTTTCTTTTTTCTTTTTCTTTTTCAAC
Source organism: Urocynchramus pylzowi (assembly GCA_013397555.1). Classification (NCBI taxonomy): domain Eukaryota; kingdom Metazoa; phylum Chordata; class Aves; order Passeriformes; family Fringillidae; genus Urocynchramus; species Urocynchramus pylzowi. The sequence continues at coordinate 1,175,673 of VZRH01002121.1, forward strand.
ATTTCCAACATGTGTTATGTGTATAGTACAATTGTGTAAGGCTTCAGTCCATTCTGACAGCATTTGAGCAAAGTCTATAATTCTCTGTCATTATTATCTCTCAGCTATTATGAAACTGGTAGGAATTAGAGCAGAGTAACCTTCATCATTCGACCAGGAACTACAGCAATTACAATTTGGTCTCTGACTGAGGTTAGAATAGATAAATTGAGCTAGATAATGACTACAATTGTTCAAATTCATCATTAGCTCTAACTGCATTTCTAATGGAGAAGACCAGATTATTGGGCCTGACCATGATAGCTGCTCCTGGCTTATGCTACAGCAACATCACTAAGCTCACTCCTCTTTAATCAGACCTCTTGTTCTTAAAGAGCACAACCTGAGATACACTAATAGGGATTACTTTTACAAAGCAATTCAAGACTTTGAAAACTCATTTTCAATGTTCACCTGACTCTCGATTTTCAGGCAGAGCTGCTCTCCATTGGCAGAGAAAAGAAAATCCCCCTTTCAAGTAAAACATATGCTGAAAGTCCTCTGATTAATGAAAATATGTAAACTAAGATGAGCAATTTAACAAGTTACAAATGTGCCTGAGTCCCACCTAACATCCATGTCTTGCCCATAAATTCAGAGTGCATGCAAATTTCTCTATGGAAAATCTGATTTTACATCATTGGTTTTACTATAATTAGGATTTATTTTCTCAACTGATTTTACCAGTAACTCTTTTACTGGTGTCTTATTGACAGAAGGGTGCAAAGTCACAAATGAAAGAGAAGACCAGCCAAGCACCATGTGCTGATTGTGGTCAGGGCACTGGCCAGACATCCTGGAAGCCTGAGCCCCTGTATCTGCTCACCTCAATGGCTGTCCATCCTGCAAAGTCTCTCAGACAAGATGTAAGGAAAACTGCCCCCATATTACCTAGAATGTAAAATATGCCTATAATGCCTTGATTCTGTTGCCCAAACACAGGTACTCAGTGCCATGTAAAACACCCAAGGGTTTGGGGGTCACTCACAGAGGGCCCATGGGGATGACAGAAGATCCCCTTTCCCTTACAGATTTGTGCTGCTCTGTGGAAGCAGATAGGTGGTCTGATGCAGACACCCAAAGGCACCACAAAGGGGGTTTGATGGCTGCATGTAGAGCTTTCAGAGTGCTCCAGACATCACGATGGCTGCAAAGATTCAGAGCTGACAGGCACATTAATTTTACACATTTGGTAAATGTTTTTATCCTATTTTTTTAGAAAGACATCACTGACACAGACATAGAATTAGCAAATTGTCCTAATCGATATAAAGCGCCTACTATCAGCTTAAAAACCACTAGGTGTTAATTATGAGACACCACAAACACATCACTCAGGCGGCTCCTCAGCAGAAACTCCTGGGCTCCACTCAGCTCCCCGCCCACGCTCCCTCCTTCCCTCCCTCAATCTTACCTCTCAGTCAGTAACAATTGCTTTTGTGAGACATTTATCATATCACAGTTTCAAGTTTCTCACTTGAAGCTCTGCCCTTCAAACTCTCAGATGGAGTGATGGCTAAATTCTGCTCTCACCCACCAGGGCAGTGTAAATGGCGCTTCTTACTTCAAAAGTATTGGGAGAGATTTCTGCTGGACTTTGACTTGTGTGTGTTTATTAGCCTCCCATGGAAGGCAGAACAGATGCTGAGGACTGGATAATGAGAGGTTACCTGGGATGTATGAGAGGGAAACTGTATAGAAAACTACAGCACAGTGGCCTCTGGGAGATATTTTGCAGGAAATATAAAGTGAAATGGTAGAGATGAAAGAGAGGGGGAGACAGTGAAACCCGTGAAAGACGCACTGACATCATCACACACTGTCTTTCTGCCATGGTAATAGGCATGATGGTCAAGGTAGGTCACAGAAAACTGCAAAGTAAACCCAGTCTTTCTGCTGGTGCAATCTGCTCTGGTGCATTCAGAGGCTTGAAGGGAACCCAGGGATGGCCAGAGGCTGGGTGGGACCTGGCACTTGTTTCTAACCTTCATAAACAGGCACAAGGCATGAGAGAGACAATAGAAAAATTGTTGTGTTACAAAGTGGTCTGTTGAAAACATGGCAAATGTCACTCAAATATCTCCTCTCTGCTCAGAGACCCACTTGCTGTGGTTAGCAGTTGTGTTGAGCCACTGCCAGGTGTGAGGGGGTCACAGGCAAAGTTCAGCATAAGCTGAATTCAATGTGTATTCAGGAATGAGCATCTAGGTGTAGCATCAGCAGGATCACAGAAATATTCTGTGGCTTCCTCAGGTCTTCAACTCTGACATGTAGAAGTTAGACTAGATCCTGAAAGCCTCAGTCCACTCTGTCACCCACTGAGAAAAAAAAAAAAAAAGATTGAAAATATTTATGCATTGAGAGAGCTGACTTGTTTGGTTTTATAGGTAATAATATTTTAGCTATTCTAAATCAAAGTAGTAGTTAGGCAGCTGGGCCACATCAGTGTTGGAGTACAAACACCTGTTTATGTGTTTCCAGCTGTTCTCCACTGGAATTATTAACAAATATGTTGCATAAACATCTTTACAGGTATTTCAAGATTGCCACCATTTTCTTTCTCACTTCTGAAGAAAATGCTATACTCTAGAGCTTCCTATAGAAATAAAGTGGGTGCCAGTGCAATGATTGCACTTAAGAATTCCCACCCTTTTATTCTTTTGTGTAGTCACTTTTCACACCTGAAGGAAACATAACATGAAGAGGAGACAGAGGCAGCAGATATTGAAACAACAGCTTTATTCAAATGGGTGAAGGCAGTTTATTCATTTCTAAAAGAGAGAGGATGCCAAAAGTCTGCTGTAAATCTGAATGTCAAAATTGCTCAGAGCTCGGTCTACCGCCACAGCAGCAGCAAGCTTTATACACAGCTTTCTGACACTTACAATGCCATTCACAAATATTTCTAAGCAAAGGTTGCAGTCAGCTATTATTCTGTTTATTCCAGAAGTGTTCAGGGGCTGGCTGAAAGCAGAGCCCTGTTATGCCAGGCTTTGTACAAACAAAGCCATGGAGACAGCCACTGCTGCACTGGCTTTGCCTGACTATTGTTTTGCTGAAGTGCAATTTAAAATGTGATGCAATTCTCCTGGCTATTAACAAGAGGAAAAAATATTGTGTCTTGATTTGTGTCAGGTTGTTAGATGGATACTGCAAGGAAATAAAAAAGAACCTACATATTTTTACATATTAAGGACAAATATTTAGTTAAAACAAATAACTGATGTGGGACTCTCAATTCATTTGAGGCTGGAAGCATTAGTTTGGAGAGCTCCAATTGGAGAGCTGATAGGGTTGGTGGGAAGGTGTCGCTCATTTAAGCCCAGTTTGAAATTACATGCCCTGCAGCCACTCCCCTCTGCCCACTGCCTCCCGTGAAGGGAGTCAAAGGCAGAGATTCCGAGGTGAGATAAGAACAATTTACTGGAAACAGCAATAAGGTAAGAAAACGAACAGTAACAACAACAACACTAATAACAAACAGTGTATAAAAGAGAGTGATTGCATGTAAAATGCTCATGAAGCCTGACCTGACCCACTGCCACGCCAACAAGGCAAAGAACGGCCCCTGGTGCCTCCCCACAAAGGTTTTTCTCCCCAGCCCCACACCTCTCCTATGAGGAAAGGCTGAGAGAACTGGATTTGTTCAGCCTAGAAAAGAGAAGGCATAAGGGTGACCTAATTGTGGCCTTCCAGTACCGGGAGAAAGCCAACAAGAAAGATGGAGAGACTTTTACAAGAGCATGTAGTGACAGGACAAGGGGAAACGGCTTGAAACTGAAAGGGTAGTTTAAGATTAGATATTAGGGAAAAACAGTGACAATGATGAGGTATTATAACAGGTGGGCCTGAGAAACTGTGGTTGCCCCATCCCTGGAAGTGGTCAAGGCAAGGCTGGATAGAGCTCTGAGAAATCTAGTCTAGTGGAAGGTGTCCCTGCCCATGGCCAGGGGGTTGGAATGAGATCCCTTCCAACCCAAACCATTCTATGATTCTATGATTCTGTGACCTACCTCACACTATTTTTAGACCAAAATGATTTTGCATCAGTGGCAAAGGAGGTGGGATAAAGGCTCATGGGCAGATCAACCTTTCCAAGATTCACACTGTAAGTGTTCTTGAACTGACTGTTGCTTGGCCCTGGGAGACCTGAGCTCAGAGGAGACCCTCCTGTGCCACCAACAAGCTCCTTTCTCAAAGGAAACCAGAATCCCACAGCTGACAAACTCTGCTGGCAGTGTGGAGCTGGCAGAGGCCATCAGGAGCTCAGCTGAACACTGTCCTGACCTCAGAGACACATTTTAAGAAGAAGGAATCCTTCTCAAAGGTTTACTGTTTTAATGAGACAGAAGTTGCAGGGACAGAATTGCTGTGAAGGGTGCTATTTTCCACATTGCTTTTCATTCCACTATTTATATGTAAAGACTTTTCCTGCTCTCTGATTACATAGCCTTTAAAATAAGGATACATTTCATTAATTGAGTGTAAAACTTGGGCTGGGGAAGGCATCCAAAGGGTATTTTTGTTTTACAGTTTCAGGCATAAGTGGGTGAGGGAGGTTCCAAGGTCTCACTACCTGAATGTTGCATTTCTTTAATTTCCTGGAGAAAGGAACCAAACCTCCAGTCTCCAAATATCTTTTCCATTTTAAAGTAATTTTCTTGCCTGTTTTCTTTCACCATAGCCCATCATTTTTCATATTTGCTTTTCTATTCACATTGAGGGGTGCCTGGCCCTAACCCTACACATAACCCCAACCCTATGCCAGCAGGCACAGAAAAGCTGCAGCTGCAAGCATCAGCCTTGAGGATGTGGATATGATGGTCACACCAGATGTGAAATCTGGTTACTGGCTGTGAACTTTTCTCTTGGGAAGGGTGCTAAGCATCCCTCCTTAAGCAATGTGGTGTGTCATGACAGGTCATCTCAGCACTGGGACTGCTTTGCTGTAAGCAGAACTGTTAGGACAGACTGGCAGTGCTATATCATATGCATGGAAAACAGGCCTTAAAACTACCTGATAGTTAATAGGCATCTAAACATATTTGACTGAAGCATTCAAATGTCTGTCAAACTACAGGAAGAGAAATAAAATAGTCTAATCATCTGGGGACACAGGTATTTACAGGGCTGTGAGACAGTGAACAGACATAATTTCTAAATAGCTGGAGCCACTTCCTATTGGGATCTTGCTAAACCAATGCAAACTAATTCTGGTGCCAATGCCAGGAAAGGGAGCTTCCCTTAGTCTGAAGGGCAGGACACCAGAGTGAATGGTCCAGAGTGAATGGTGTCTCTGTGCCAGCTCAGCCATAGCTGTTCCAAGCTGTGGAGAAATCACTACTCTTCTCTGTGCCATAAGCAAGAACGAGGCTTGAGATGACTGGATATTGGCCAGGACACTCCAGAAGAAGCAATTTTTAGGATGATAAAACTCATTCAAATTATCGCTTTTAATTACTTCTTAAAATATCTGCCAATGACATGATATTGTGATACAGCATCTTAAAATCTCCATCATGCAATTTCTGGCAGAATGGTGACCCTGGCAGGTTTCTCAGACAGGAGAATTTTGCTCAATATCTCTTTGCTGTGTATCAGTTTGTCGTGAAACGTTGAGCATGTGTTGTTTAATGTCATGCAGAAGCACAGCTTGGGTACTGCTTATGCTCCTTCACCATTTCCCTTCTCATCATAGCTTGCTCATTTCCTGAGCAAGTGTTCATTTCATGTGTGTGCTTGCAGTAAACACCAAGCAAAATCTACCCATTCTAACAGAATCTCTCTTGAAAAAACAACAGAATTGTAATTTTATGACTGATGAGTAAAAAATACCCCAGGAGATGTTGCTGGCAACGTCAAAAGCAAAACTGTGATGAATGATGACTTTCTGTTTACCTGCCTTTACAAAGAGTGTTGGGATACCTCTTCTAGCAGAAGTATCATGTCCTTTGGGATTATGGAGGAGATGTGTAAAACACTCACTTCAGATTTAATAGAGATGGAAGCTTTTCCCAAATAGTGAGTCAGATAGATAGATAGATAGATAGATAGATAGATAGATAGATAGATAATAGTTAGAATTGTCTGTAGCCACCAGAAGCAATGACTTCCATGCTTGTGATTTCTGTACGGTTTAATATGTTCAGAATAAAGGAAAGTGAAAATGTTTGGACTTTGCAAGATCCAGGAATACAGGCATCTGTGACACTGGTGAAAGATGAGTTCTAAATATAATTCTCTCAGAACTAGAGACAGATAATAATGACAACCAAAGATTTTTGTTTTCTAATAACAAATGGCAGCTGGACTAAGACATCGGGTCACCCATGCCCAGAACACTTACTCAAGTCTTTAATTTTCTAAAGTTCAGCTGGCAGCAAGGTCCTCTGTTTGAATTATTTTGATGTCTTTGGTATTAATCCTTGTGGCATGCAGTAAATATTATTTTTGAAAATGCAGTTCAAATGATTCATCCACCAAAAAAAATTCAAACGACATTTCTGAAAGTCTGCAAATATTTGAAGTGACTTGGAATCATTTGACAAATTATCTTCCAAAAACATCTGTGCTTAAATTCCCTGCTAAGGTAACACACACTGCTTCCTATCGACAACTTCTGCAAATTGCTTTCTTGCACTAAGAAACTAAACCAGCAGAAATGCCAATTATTCTAAATCCAAAAGACATAGCAAAAACACATTCTGCAAAATGACAACTAGCTAGTAGAATTTTATTTATAATGGTGAAATAAATATCAGTTAATCAACACCAGGGGCACAAATTCTATCCTCCATCTAGGTGAAATTTCAGCTGCCTAACTCATTATCAGCTTGCAGCAATGCCTGCTAATCTGTTGCAGTCACATTAGACAAAATACAATTAATCTGATATGGCAGTAATTAAATCATACTCCGGGGAAAAGATAGTGGTGAATTATAAGATATCTTTAGAAATTATAATAATTACTCCATAGGGGTTCTATTCTACTAGGGTTTAAATACTTCTAGGACATTGTAGAAAACACTTAATTTGAAAAAAAAAAAGCTGCTACAGATAAAAGTAAACAAAAACTAAATGCTGGGAATCTTATCAATCACTCACATTTCTGACACTATTGCAGCTCTTTTGCTTTAACTTTATCCCTAAAGTGATTTAGCTTGTCTATAGAAGACACTAGATTATTCAAGCGGATGCACAGCTCTAATTGATTGTGGCTTGATAGCTCTTGTGTAGATGGGAGGGCTGGCCAAGGCCAAGAACACTGAACCAAAGATTTTATTTCCTCTTGGTTTCTTTCAAAGCAACACTAAGTACTTAAAGAAATCTGAAAATTAGATAAAACATTGCTTCTCATGGAACATTTGCAGTGTTTTAATAAAAAGCAAATTCACTGGATTTATATAAGCATTTGGTATTTTATTTAATGTGTAAAGTGAAAGGGAAAAAAAAGATGTGTCTTCTGTCAGTGTTTATCGGAATGAATTTGAGGAGCTCAGATATTGCCATGCCTCATTTGGTCTTTTTCATAGAATCCTTTTCTGGCAAAGAAATCAGACTTGACTTTTTCTAAGACCTAGAGCCCTGAAAGAATTTCCCATCTTTTCCTTCTCTGGTACAACGGGCAATTTGTGACAACTACCACACAACTCTCAGACAAGCACTTTGTGACCCTGGTGATTCACTACTACTAACTCTGTCAGTTTAGTTTAAAATCACTTCAATTAGCATTTCAATGTGAGATGATTCCTCTTCATGATAAAGTCTGATGCAAATATCCATTTTGCTCTTCTGCTGTGTCATCACTTACCCTGAATTAATGTCCTTTTACACTTCGATTATCCATCAGACCCTCTAATGCTTTGGTTGTTCAAAGGTAAAAAAGGGTCAAAGCAAGTTAGCACAGATAGTCCAAAAGTGTGTAAGAAGTGTTTATCCAATTGTTTGCTTTCCAGCTCTACGAAGTAATGTATTTCTGTGGGATTCTTCTCACATAATTTAAGCACATTTTCAACCTATAAGAGCTGTTAGAACTCAAAACTATACCATTTCCTTATGAAAAATTGAACTTTTCTAACCCTCTTTTGTGACAAATACAAATAGAGAGAAACTTAAAATTAAAGAAAATATAGTAGAGTTCAAACAGAGTTGAGTATTGGATATGAAATTAATAAAAATTCCATGCTATAATTTTTTTTTTTTAAGAATATGAAAGAAATACAGCGCACTTTCTTCTGAGGCTCTCCTCAGGAGCCGAATGCTTTGCAAATCACATTCCCCTGACGATACAGGAGCATTTCACACTGCCAGCAGCTAGGCTGGATCTGGCTTATTAAAATGACACGATAATAGGTAAGTTCTAAAACAAGCACACCATTGCGTAGGTGAAACTCTGCAATTTATCAGCGCCTACAGTGTCTGTGAGATAGCACCAGCTACGCCAGAGCACTGCATCACTAGCCAAATAATGGACATCCAACACGTCCAGGTAGATAAGAAACAGGTGTGGGGCGAAGTGGGGACAGCCCCTGTCCCAGCTGATGTGTCAGCCTAATGCTGTGCTACTTCCAGTGTCAGCATTTTGATGCCAACTGCAGATCCATGTGCACTAGTGGTGCCAGCACTGGGCTGCTTCTTACAGCTCCACCAGGCAGTCTTCTGATAACTCCAAGGAGAGACACACATGTCTAACTCTGCCAGGAATACAGAGCCATGTATACACTTGTGCTGGGTGCTGTGGACTCTCCAGGAATGTACTTCTCTCAAAGGGTCCCCCATTGCCATCTAAAAAAAGTTGTTGTTTTTTTTTTTAATTAATGGTGCTGTTCTCTAGGCTGATGCATGATTCCAAACTGCTATAACTGTGCTAGATGGCAGGCCATCAAAACATCTTTTCACACTGAGAGATGGTTATTGGTTGGCCTGCACAGTGAATAATGTAGTGTTTTAAATTCTGAGAAGGTGATGAAAAAATTTTTTCATGCCTTAAATCCACACATGGGAAAAACCAGGGAAGGATGGGCATAGCAAACAGGGAATGGCTCATACACAGTATGCACAGATGCTGAGGTTTGTTCCCCACATTTCTTGGGCCTACTCATTTAATGACTGTTTAGAAGCACAAGTATCAAAATGCAGAGAGAAATCGTCTGCTTCAATATTTTTGACTCAGGAAACTTCAAAAGAAACCCTGATCAAAGCAGCACGGATAAATGTCTGTAATATTACCCTGACTGATCTCCTTCTGAATTGCTAACATACACATTACGTGCTGAGTGCACCCTTCTACCTCAAGGAGATCTAATATATATTCAAACATACTTTCAGATTGTCAAAGCTGATTTTTTCCCCAGTCTTTCTCCCAACTGTTACTGGGTTGCATTCACTGTTCTGGGAAGATCCCCAGATCATCAGGGCTGGTGACTGAAAGGAGTGTTGACTGCATTGCTCACAGCAGACCACATTTGCCCTGGTGCCAAACTGCACACCCTACAGGAATGAGTTCACCATTCAGCCATTTAATAGCCTCCCAGCTTGACTTGCTGTTCAAGATCTTTATATTTTTAGAAGGTTGTGGATGACACATGCAATAACACATTTATCTTTTTTTTTTTTTATATGGGCCATCAGGTAGCAACACTGACGTGAGGTGGATACGAATTTTCATTTGCAAATGAAGTTTCTGACATTTACTGCCATTGAATTCATACTTCTGAGTCATGTTTTCCCTATTTTCAAATCTTCCTTTCATTTTTAAATGGCAGTCCAGCTCAGTTCTCAGTACCAGTTCTGTACATCTGACTTGTACAGATGTACAAGAATACAGCAGCTGACCATCGTTCAGTCCTTGAAGCCAGTTGTCTATTTTACACTTCTTCCTTTTTTGCATTTCTGTCTTGGTTTGAAAAGACATGTGTCAGCTAAGGAAGGCAGGAGCCCTCCTTGAAATGGAAAATTTCAAGGTAAGGGTAAACCCCCTCCCTCTGAATTACTATAATTTTGAAATTAAGGGGCTCTCAGGCAAGGATATGGGAATAGAAATAACAGGTTTTTATTAGGCAAATTAAAATACAAATGCAATAGTAAAAAAAAAAAAAAACAAAACCAAACCAAAAAACCACTGACAGAGTCAGAATACAATCTTACACTCTGTTGATCAGGGTGTTGGTAGCAGTCTGAATAAATGGTAGCTGCAGTCCTCCTGGAGAGACAGATGTGGTTCTGTTGGAGCAGTGATCCTGTAGAAGGGTGGAGTTTTCCTCTGAAGGTCCAGTGGTGGTGTAGATGAGCCTGGTCTTCCTCAGGGAATCTGGTGGGAAAAAGGCTGCCTGTGGTGTTTGAAATCTCAGATTATATCCAGGTAGGAATGCTTGGCTCCTCNAGGGGATCTGGTGGGAAAAAGGCTGCCTGTGGTGTTTGAAATCTCAGATTATATCCAGGTAGGAATGCTTGGCTCCTCCCCCAGGTGAAGCATTTCACAGTGGGATGAGGTAATTTTATCAGTCATGCAGTGAGACTCAGTGGCCCACTAACAGAAGATATCTCCTGGAGGGAGAATGGGTCTTGGAAGGGATAAAGAAAACTGCCCTACCTGGTTTTAACAGGTGGCTCAATCAACAGAAGAAAACTGCCCCACCTCTAACAGATAGCAACAGAATACCCACCCCCAGCCACATCTTGCATTTGCAACCTCAGACAAGCTGTGGCAGCAGTGGTTTAAAGTGGTGGTTTAAAGCTGTGGTGGCCACGCAGCATGGGCTGGTGCTGGGGTGATTGACTTCAGCTCTGGCCCACAGCTCAGGGGGGAGCACAAGCTGCTTCACTCTTTCATCCCTCTGCAACACTCTAGTAAATAAACTTGGGCTTCCAAGTGGGAACCTCTGTGTGATACTGAGGGGCAGAAGAAAACCAAGCCTGGGCATAAGCATGAACCACATCTGCTTTCCTCCCAGTGATGGGCAGCAGGCTGCAGGCTGCCTGGATGTACTCAGCAGATTTAGCACACAGGGGGAAGCTCAGGTTTCTCCTTCATTAACAGGGTCAGTCTTGGCTTTCCATACCCTTCTCCAGAATGAATGGAACTGGCATCTATTCCCTCTCCTCCCCACAGCAAGGTGCCAAAATCTGTCTCTTTGAATCCTAGTATCTGCTATCACCAGCCAAGCTGTGCAAGAAAGTGCTGCTATCAGGACTTCTTTGTGCCTGGGCAGCTTCCCAGGCAGGGCTTCCCCAGCATGTCTGGGGCTTTGGTGTGCCCCTTGAATCACAGGTCCCTTTGAAAAGGGTCAGAAATTTCATCTGAGCCTTTATTCTGCATGAGACCCAAGCTTCATCCTCCACACTTCTTCCTGTACCCATATCCCTTCATCAAAAAGCAAAATGAGTATCACAGAAAGTGCTCTTGTGTTCAGGTGGCCATACTAGTTGGTTCTGGGATGCATGGATTGTCAAAGGCTAACAAGGCTTGTTGGTGAAAACCACTGGGCTAAATTTTCTGCTGCATGGCTGCAGCCCAGCCTGATTTGGCACCGGGTTCTGCTCTTGCCTGTTCAGCCTGGGAGATCAGGGACTGCACCTTTCTGCCAGGTCAGTGACAGGCAAGGCTCTGCCCCCTGCCAGACCCATCTCCAGAGGAGACCTCTGCCTGTCAGGGAGTTCAGAGATTTCAAGTCCAGTCTTCAGCTGACCTCAGGGGTGTGCTGGACTATTCTTGCCAGCAGCAGCCTTCTTTTAATTATATGTTGAACATTAGACAAAAAGAAAACCTGAACACCCTATCTTCAAAGTCTCACCATTTACCTTAGGCTTAAATTTTATGGTTTAATTGACTCCTGGGGAGAAACTTAAGTGTTAATGGTTAATGACTCAAAACAATTGCCCATTTGTGGAAGGGCAGAGCGCTTTGCTGTGGCAGAGTTTGCACCCCCCCCAAGGGGAGGAGATGAGATTTGGGTGTGTGGTGGCAGAATCTCTGATCCACAAGGCAGAACACAAGGCAGAGGGGTGAACATCCACCACCAAAGATTACAAGATGCACTGTGAACCAGATAAGATGTAGATCCTGAGAGGTGGGACTGTGCTTTTCACCACAGCAATTGTGTTCCCCTACCTCTCCCCTACTCCCAGGAAAGGTTGTATTTACACAGGACATCCACATTCACACATAAAGCTACACTGACACAACAGGCAGCTGTAATGTCTTAGGTGTCATAAACCCTGAAGTGTCCCCAGAATAATTTCTGAGATCTTCCACCAGAGTTCTGAAAGTTCCCCACCCTAGGAAGGTACCTGGGCATTCCCACCTAGACTGGAAGTATATTAACCCATTGAACTCTCTTTCACAGCTTCTCCCCACCCCTGACAGGTTGAGACTGCAACCATCACTACAACAAGACTGTGAACATCACTTTGCAACAATCAAGTCTTGTCACAGGATCTATGGCTGGTGATACCTTCTTTCTCTTTCTTTCTTTCTTTCTGTTTCTTTCTTTCTTTCTCTCTCTCTCTTTCTTTCTTTTTCTCTCTTCCTTCCTTCCTTCCTTCCTTCCTTCCTTCCTTCCTTCCTTCCATTCATATATTTCTGAGTGANTCCTTCCTTCCCCTCATATATTTCTGAGTGATACTTTTCTGCTTTTATATTACTGTATTTCCATAGATAGTAATAACTAAAACAGCTACATACCTGCTTTCCATTGCAACCAAATTGTTCCAAAATAAACCTACATATATTTATTCACAAACACTGATTGTTCAGTGTTGTCTCACTCTAATCCACCTCAAGGAATCTATTACCAAGAGCCTGGGCTGCCTTTGTCTTCAGGGATGGGTGGTAACAATCCCACACAGGATAGTTTCATCCAGAGAGAAGTAGTAACTTTATTTCTGTTGCAAAGTTTCTGGAACACTTTCAGGAGCTGGGAAGTTGGGACAGTCAGGGCTTGCCCCTGAGGGTGGGCTAGCTGGGCAGGCAGCAGGTTGCTGTGGGACCTGTCCGAAAAGAGGAGCACGGCCCCATGGCTGAGGACAGGACAAACCTGTACCCAAACCTGCCGAACCTGTGGCCTGCATGTGATCCTGGGGATCTTTATCTCGCTGTTCTGCAGTGGGGGATCTTTATTTTGCTGTTCTGCTGTTTATGACTGCATAAACAGCAGTCAGCACGCTCCGCTCTCCCCTGCACTCAATTAACACGTATTTTAATGGCTGCATTAACCCTTGTTCCCTGCCTCACTCCCACTCTCCAATGCCTCCATGGACCATCTTCAGGACAACATTTCTCAAATCACCTTTCCTCAAGAAAACTCCCTGCTTTGGGGAAAGTGCAGAAGGCTTGTGAGTTGCTGCAGTCACTCCCATCCCCACATCCCCCGTTCTCCATGCTGCCAACAGCTTGTTTGTATGGGGCCACACTGAGTGCGTTTGTTCCAATCTACGCTCCCAACGAGGGCTATTTATCAAGCCTACAAGATTCAAAACTGCAAGACCCTGACTTTCATAGTCATTTGCAGCGTCAGAAGCTGCTAATGGCCCATAAAATTTAGCAACTTCTCCATAAGCTGCTGGTTAATGAAAAATCGGTTAAATTGTTCACAGATCAGCTGGCACGGTGCCCTCTGATTCACAGGATGCTTTCCCTGGCAAAGGTTACATTAACTGTGTGGGGAAGCAGGGAAAGAAGTTGGGGCATTTTGCTGGAGGCTGTGACTTTTCCTTGGTGGGATAAGGGCAAAGAATCCCCACAGCAGCCATGCAGGATGGGATCCTCTCAGAGGTGCTGAGAGCACTCTCAGGCACTGCCCCAGTACAGGTGCCCAAGCTGCTGCTGTCAGGTTTAAAGTCAGGCTTTGTGGTAGGAGATGAGTTCAATTCAGAGAGGCAGTTTTGTAGTGATGGATGCACATTCAGTGAGTCCCTGTTCTGATTTTGAACAGAAACCACAAAGCTGGTTTTCCCCTTTCTGGGACAGCTGCACGCTGAGCAATGGGGAGTCCCTGCCTGCACATTCCTGCAGCTTTTGGGTTATGGAGACTGAGCAAAAGGACATCAGAGCACTTAGCCAGCCTCCTGCAGAGCCTATTTTGCCTTGTGTTGTGCTTGCTGTTGCTGCTGCTGCTGCTGCTGTTGCCTCTCACAGCAGCTGCTTGCTGTAGCAGTTTCATGACACACACTGTCCTGCATTTGGGTGCAGGACTCTGGCTGCAGCAGAGAGCAAGGATTTGGCATCCATACTGAGGGAGCAGTCTGATGTCAGAACAAATTAATGCTGCTCACCATACTGACATTGTGAGGCCTCAGCTGTCAGTGCTGGCATTTATGATGCTGTGTATTTTAACTAATTAAGCACTCACAGCCCAGCCGGTGCAACTCATCCATCTTGCAAATGCTGGATGTTTTTGCACTGGCATATGCTACAATAATGAGAATCAATGTTGCTAATGACTTTGCACAGCCCATTTTTCAGTCACCTTTGCAAATCCACATTATGCTGGGATTGCACGGAGGAGAAAACACTGGCCCTAAAATGTGAGAGATGTGTATCTGCAGGACAAACCCCAGACCTCAGTTGCCCTGGCATGGCCAGAGCACTGTGGCAGAGGAGCTGCTCCCATCAAAGCAGACATTAAACTCTGAGAAAGCAATTCCTACTGCAGGCACTAGAACAGTTGAGATTTCTGAGGTTAGAGCCCTTAGACATGTATCACTGAATTTTCAGTCAGTCTTTCTTTTCCTTGGGCAAGATTTCATGTTTTCTCTATTGATGAGTAGTGGCCTCTTTTTCTCACTCCAATCTGCAAGTTAAATCTTTTCCTTTTCCCTGGTGGGTGAGCAGACAAGGGGTCTGCCCACCAGGCAGTGAGGATGCTGGCTACCTTTCAGCATTAGGGGCTTGGAAAAGCAGGAGCTGCCTGAAGCAGTCAAGAGAAGAGAATTCCTTCCATCACCTTCAAAAGTGCCATACCCTCCTCAAGAGGTTTACCAGATGTTCTGATTAAGGCAGTTCAATTGCAGTGTTTAAAAGCCTTTTCCACCTGCTCCCCGCAAGCTCTTCTCTGTAGGCAAGAGTAGCTCTAATTAAATATTCCCTCCTGCTGCAAGGACTCCTCCCTCACCTTTCCAGAAAGCAGCATTGTGCAGACACCCCCTGGGACTGCTCTGCAGTAGTTAACTCCTCTCCCCTTTGTTTTTTCTTCCCTGCAGTGGAAATCAAAATTCAGGGGACTTGAAACCTGGGCAGTGCAGACAGGAGAGCACCTTCCCAAAGTCCTCCTTCCAGCACGGATCACCATTCAGAACCCCCTGCCCAGCCTTGGGTGCACCTGTTCTAGGTCTTTTCAGCAGTCACCACCCCCAGAAATGCTCTCAGTGTAGGGAGAAACCTGGAGCCCCACAGCCCTTCCCCACCCAGAGTGCAGTCTGACTCACCAGAGTGGAGACATGGCAGTCCCCAGCTCACAGCAAAGCCCCACGCTCAGGTCAGGAGGGTCTTCAGAGCCCAGCATCTCCCTCCAGCTGTCTCCTTAGGGGCTGATTCTGACAGGAGGGACTGGGATGTGTGGAAGGCACCAAAATCCAAGCAAGAGAGGCAGACAACCTAGATGCAAAATTTGCTGGAACAAAACTTGGACTAATCTTGCACTTGTAGGAGCTTCCTTGCTCTGGCACTGTCAAGAAGAAAAGCTCTAGCACTTTCCTTCTGGGGAGCCCTACATCTCTGATTAACAGATAATCAGACAGAGAAAGCCCTACCCCTCTTGTTGAAATAAATGGGTATTTACTCTGAGTCAGAGCATGCAGGAAGAACACCCCATAAAGGCCTCCATGCCCATCACTCCCTTTTCTCTCATATTCCAACAAAAATCAGGCATTGGTTTGCTTTAGTGAGCCCTAGAGATTCTGGCTCTTTGCCTCTGAGGGTCCCCCTAGCACAGAGGGGTGTCTGGCAGGATGAATAAAATGCCATCCTTGGCCTGAGCCCCACCACCAGCCCAAGCCACAGCCAGGCAGCCCCTCACCTCCATGCTTGTGCATCCTCACTGTCTGAGCCTCCATTCTTACTTCTCTTGACGGGCAGACTTCCCTGAGCTGCCCACCAGCTGCTGGAGCAGCTTCACCCCTCCTTGAAAAGGCCAAGATAGAAAATCTTCTTAAGCAAATCCTCTGCTGATAAGTGCTATTCAGATGATGGGATTAATATTTTCCCTATTTTGGAGGCACTCAAGCGTGCAGGTGAATATATGCCCATTTAGCATGTTTTTGAGCAGTAAATATGCTTTCCCCCTCCGAAGGGCTCTCTGCCTTTTAACCCTCCCTGGATGACTAGATGCAAGCCCGGGATTTTTCTGTCACAGAACTCAGCAGAGCCAATCCCCATAGTAACGGGGCATCCACGCATGAATCCAGAGCTGCAGCAGTCCGAGTGCTGCAGTGAGCAGTCTGGGCACACGTTCAGCATCAGGGTGCACATGTGTGTAAGAATACATCAAACTAATCTGTGCTTTCTCAGCCAATACAGTATGTGCACAAGACAGGTAAATGCTGGTAAGAACGTGACCTCCTTGATGTACAGAGCTTGTGCACGTGATGCATCCAGAAACTGTAAAAATAGCCAAAGAATTGGACACTGCTCCATCAGAAGTGCCTATCACAGCCTTAAAATGATCAGAGGATGATTTCCCAAGTTGTGTTGTTCAAACAGTTTATATTTGCATATTTTCCTCAAAAAACACACTCCTTTAAAATGGGACCTGCTGTAGCCTTACCAGAAATTTTCCTGGAAGGGCTACAAAACTGTGCAAATAGCACCACCAACTGGCAAAGCCACAGGCACAGGCATCGAACAATTTCAGTTTGCAAGCTTCCTGCGCAGAAATGCTGAAC
This sequence comes from Urocynchramus pylzowi, assembly GCA_013397555.1. Classification (NCBI taxonomy): domain Eukaryota; kingdom Metazoa; phylum Chordata; class Aves; order Passeriformes; family Fringillidae; genus Urocynchramus; species Urocynchramus pylzowi. Next base: position 1,192,590 of record VZRH01002121.1, read on the forward strand.
ACAAATCCTAGTGATAGTGTTTGAGAAAAATAAACAAATATAGGACATAATTTCTCCTTCTCCCCGCTGGAAAAAAAAAAAAAAAAAAAAAAAAAAAAAAAAAAAAAAAAAAAAAAAAAAAAGAGAGGAGACTGAAATTCCTTTTTAAAACAACTACTAAATAGTTTTGAGTAACTACAGTCCTTGCAATAGAGAGTTACAAACTTTGACTCAATACATTATATCTCTGCATGCTGATGGCACATCTACTTTCAGTCCTACCTCTTCAGCAATGGACAAAAATCAATGACCAGTTTGGGAGCACAGGAGGTGGGCCAGCATCTTTTATTTTGGTACTTCAAAGGGGTGGTGCATGTCACACAGATGCATATATGTGTTTTATATATTTATGTCTGTGTTTGTGTTTATCTGCCAGAGACATGGACGGGCAACTGTGTCCATCATTTTTAAAACTCCATTGTTTTTTAAGAACAAAGTATCCTATTTTTAAAACTCCAAGGAAATGAACTCCATTTTGAGACATTCTCCTCCCCTGAGCTCTTCCTCATGACTGATAAGCTGATGAGTGGCTTCACTGTCCCACTTGTGGGGCAGCTGTCTTCAAAGCTATTCATGTTCCTTCTATTGTGGCCAGCAGTTTCTCCTTCTTAACAGAGACCTTTACAGCCATGCTCCAAGCTGTCTATTTCTTCAGTACCTGTGATTTATTTGGGAAACAAAGCATCAGTTCAGAGGCACTGCAGTGACTTCAACACAAAGGTCCCTTTACAGCACTTTGCTGCATGTCTGGCTTTGTTTTACAAACCCCTTTTCTTCAACCCCATGCTGTCTGAAAAACATGGTAATAGAAAGGAAAAAAGTTCAACATTCTGGAAAGCTTTTGCTTATGACAGAACACACCTGCATTCTGTAATCTTTTAGGAAGCAGCTGTACATTTTGTTTTAGACCAATATCCATAAAGGTGGTCCACAGCCACCTGCTCTGCAGCCTGGCTGGACCCCTTCACCCTGATTGTGGCCACCCCACAGGGCATTAGTCATTGTGCAGTGACATTATTTTTGTTCTCTGAGAGGAATGTGCTTTTTGGTGCCTGATTTGAAATGAATAAAAAAGTCACATTTTAGAGTGTTGTCATTTAGAAGGATCATCTTGAAAAAGAAGATTCATTAATTAGTTACACTGGCAGTCTCTTTAATTAGGCGTTGCTGAGTATCTTCAGTCTTTGTGATCTTTAGCATTCCTAGCTTGTTATACTTTATTTACATATTTTTTGGACACATACGTAATTCTTAATTAACACTGTAGACCCTACTCCAGTTATTTCAAGATGTCACGTACTGTAGATCTTCAGACATGCTTTCTGGATATCTGCTGAATATAAATTACTCCTCTAATCAGACCAGAAAACCTGCATCCTGTATCCTTTTATTCGGGTACAAGAACACCCACCAGAGACATCCAGGGGAAGGTAATCCAGTTTCCAGGTTTCAGTATGGGAGCAAATGAAAGGCACTTACAAAATGAAACCTTTCAAAAGACATTTCTGTCAGGAATTTTAAAAAGAGAATTTGCCTGCAGGGAAATCCTCTGACAGCAGGCTGTCAAAGGCACATCCCACCAGGGTGGTCTGAGGGAGAGAGCTGAACAGCACAGATCATGTTGGGATTTCAGGAGACTCAGGCAAGCACTGTGCTGCTTAAAGCAAGTGGAAGAGAGAAGATAGAAGAGCAGGCATTCGTGTATCAGACATGAGCCACAGCCCTCCAACAACAAATCTTAGCAAAGAGATATGTGAGGAAATACAGGGTGCTTCTCTACCTTTTTGGCATACCCCTGTATTGGACCAAGCAACAATTTAAAGAAAAAATAATCTTTGCTTCCAGCTGTGACCTTCTTTTGCACAAGTTTGGCCAAATGCATTTCTGTTAATGCCTTGACCCTGATATCCAGCTTCCATCTACTCAATTTCTATTTTTAGAGAGAGAAGAGAGGATATTTTGCAGTGGAAAATACTGTAGAGGACAGAGAACTTGTAGAGATGACAAGAATATTATGTCTCCTCTCTGACTAGCTTATCTGATCCTACCAAAATTCTGTTTTATCCTTGCTAGATTGCTCTGATCTTTTGGCCCCAGTGTCATCCATTAGTGTTGTACTCTCTGATCTTTACACTTATTGGTAATGGTGATCAATATGCAATAATCCCAGCACCTTCCTAAAAAGCCTGTGCTCTCTATTTCTCAAGACTTGCTCCCATTGCTTTCTACAGATTTAGCCTCTTCTTTAATAGGTGTTTATCTCTCCCTGGGATAAGTCTTGAGCTTATAACTTAGAATGGATGGCTGCTGCCCTTACACTAACAGATGATGATATCAATAAAATGGGTGCATATTTTCTGTGCCACCTCCACAGCTTACACCACCCCAGTTCATAAGTGCATTATAAAGCCTGATGAATAGTCCCAGCAAAAGCTCTTCCTCTTATCCTCAGAACTAGTTTAAGGAAAGAGAATGTGATTTAGGTGAGGGAATTGATAAATAAATTGATAACATTTATAAATTATTGATAAATAGTGCAATTGATAAATCCTGCCCAGACATTCCTGCAGAACAGAGCTGGAGGATCTGAATTTGGTGATCTGAATTTAGTGATCTTCTCACTGCTGAAAGAAAAGAGGTCCTGGTTAGCACAGGGAGCTAAAAGAGAGTGTGACACTCCCACCCCCCCACCCCCCCTCAGGTTACTGGGATCAGTCAGCACCATAGGGGCTGCAGAACTCCACAATTAATTATGCTGAGGCTGTTCTCCCTCTGACTTGTTAGCCACAAAGTATAGCTCTTTACTGCAGCAAATCATTTAAGTTGTATGAAAAAAAAAAAAAAATTAAGCTCAGGCTTCTCACATATACACAGAGCTGCACCTGGCAGTTGCTTGGCAGAGGAAAAAGCAGTGGCTTAGTAAATGAGAGCTGTAGGGAAGGGGCCATTCTGTTATCTTTGTCTTTCTATAGTGTCCTGCATTGGAAAGCCTGGTCTGTGAGTGCAATGATAACACAAATATGTAAATATTGGTGACAGAAGCAATAAGGATGTTTCTTTTCTCTGGTGCATGGAGACATGAGGTTTTGGCAGCTGACACTGCTGTCTGCGGTGGAAACTACTTCTCCAGCTTAGTTTGGCACTGTGAAACCAAAGCCAGGTCTTGTTTGAATCAGAGATATCTCAGAAACTGCAAAATCTGGGCTGACAAAACCTGAGTGTTTCAGTCAAGTGCCTGTGCTCAGCATTGTGTCTCTAGGAAGAGACAGGTGCTGGTCTTGGCTTAAATTCCTTCACTGAGGTGAAAAGTTTTCACATCCTCAAAGCCTTTGGTTAAACAGGGTGCAAATTTGTCCCTCTGCACGTCCTTCCCGATGGAGAAGGGAGTGCCACATCTTCTGTACCTCCTGGAGGCACACCTGATGTCCTGTAAGAGGCTTCATCTGGTCAAAGACAAAGACAGGGGAGGGAGAAGGGCAGGTCCCTGCTGACTGCCCTGATTGCCCCTCTGCTGCAGTGTGCAGCTCTGCAGCACCCGAGGGCAGATTGGGCTGATCTTAGCAGAGCCTTCAACATTCTGCACCATGGATGGTGACTTTGTAGCCAAGTAAGAAGGATATGGACTAGACAGATGGGCAAGAAGGGACATCAAAATTGGCCTGTCTGTTAAAGTTAAAGGACAGTGGCTCCTGTTCCACTGTCTACCCAGGTACCAGTGGCAGGTGGCTCCCTGGGGATCGATACTGGGGCTGGTATTTCCCTGTGCCTTCGTCAGTGACCTGACTGCTGGGAGAGGATGCACTCTTAGCAAGGTAACACTGAATTAGAGGGCAGGTGGGTATGCAGAAGGACAGGGAGGACATTCAGAGCAGCCCCAACAAGCTGGAAGACTATGAGTATGGACTAACTGGAAGAAGTGCAGCTCAGGGCTACTGCAGGGGTTAAGGGTCAGGAGCACACGATGTGTGAGAGAAGTCTGAAGGAACAGGCTTGGTTTAGCCTTGAGAGAAGTGAACTGAGAGGGACTGCACTGCTGTTCAACCCTATTTGAAGTAAGTTCTAACTTCCAGTACCACAGAGAAGACAAATCCAGGCTCTTTACAGTGATACACAGACAACTAGGAAACATTGCAGCATGGGGAATGACAGATTGTCACAAGGAAAGAAATATTTACAGTGAGAATGGTTACACACTAGAAAAGGATGTCCAAATTGGTTTGGAGTCTCCATTTGCGGAGATGTTCAACCTAAATCATTATGGAGTCTCTGTTTTTATGAACTGATTTTCCCTTCCCATTAGAAATAAGTATTTAATCAAATGATAGGACCAGCCTGTTGCTTCTCAATATTGGATGTACTTCACAGGGCAAAACCAGACTAAAGGAGTGCAATGATTGTGCAGCCAACATTTCACACAACTTCATCTCATGGTAAAGAGAACCACTCTATCTTAGTCACCTGTAAGTGCCTCTAAACATAAACCTACATAAAAATAATATATGGCAGTGAATCTCAGAAGACAGCTTCTCCCTGTAAAATCTGCACATGACACATTGTCACAAGGCTTATATATGAAGATGATAGTAAACCTTTTTTCAGACTGATATACTACGCCGGTAGTCCTGAAGAGCTGGAGATTTCTTCAGTTGATTATCAGCATCCTACTATCTTGGGAAAACTCAGCTGATACTAAATATGTCATAGTGCAATCTGTACAGCCCAGCTCCCTATCTTGTCTTTACATTACAGTGCTCGTAATTGTGAATGAAGGAATAGACCATTGGAAAAATTAACTGGCTGTATCAAGATGAGACCCATTATTTTAAGAGAGAACACATATTTCAGAACACACATTTCAGAACACACTCTCTCTAACAGAGAATTGCTCAGTGAAAAGGCTTTTCTGATCCCAGGAGCCCAGGCTTTGGCAAGCAGTGTGGCTGCCCAGGTCTGCCCTAGTGACACTGGTCAGTGACACAGCACTGCCTATTGGTTTTCCTTAAGGAAAATTAAGTCAAATTCCTTCAAGTGAAGATGTGGTTGAACTACATCTGTCTGCAGGAATCCCATTTCTCTGACATTTATTTTCTTAGAAGGGTTTCCCTTGATTACTTGTTCATCTGTAGTGAAAGAAGAGACGTCCCCAGAAAAATGTAGGTTCTCTGGGGGAAGTGGGTTTTCTCCCCTCAAATCCTGATAGAGAGCTAATTTTTCATAGCTCCAGAGACACCCATTTAAGGGTATTGCTCTGCAGAAAGAGACCCGGTCCATCTTCCTCAAAGGGCAAGAGCCACTCTCCCAGAGATTTGTTTAAGCTACCTGTAAAATAAACATGACTTTAAACTGTCAGCACCATAGGTACTAAATCAAGAAAGAGGACAGGCGTTGCTAGGAAAAGAGGTTTTACAGTCTATGAAAATATTGCCTGTAGCAGGAAACAGAATGTGCTGTTTAATTGCTGTGCTCTCGGCTCCCTGCTCGTCCTGCTGCCAGCTGCCTGCTGCACACAGCAGTGTCCTGTCCCTGCCCTGGCCACAGTGCTCTTCCACAGGGCCTGAAACACCACCACACTTTCAAAATAGCATGCAGGATGACAGTGTAGGTGGTCTTGTTCAAATCTTCCAGGATGCCTGTTGTCTGTGGCAGGAGACAGGGTGAGCACAAGTGCAGTTGTTGCCACAGGGGCACAGTGATGAATTCCTGTACTGCTATAAACAACTCAGGCACCAGGGGCAACCGGGAGAGGTGGCTCCAAGGGGAGGAATGCATTTACTGTCTGAAATGCAGTATGGAGCAATATGGTCAAGAAGCTAGTGGGCTAATCACATTAGTGTGTGCTAGAGCTGCTGGGGAGTTATTTAAAATGACTTGAGATTGCAGCTGAGGAAAGTAGCTCTGGCGGAGTAGCCTGGGGAAGAGACTGTGTGTCAGGGCTGTCAACCTTCTTCTCTTGTACCAGGTGAAAAAATAGAAAAAAACACCCTGAAATAAGAACAGTTGCCAGGAGCATGTCTCTGCAGGACAAATGTGACCTAGGTGCCACCACCAGTGTGGTGACCAGCCACCTTCACCCTCCACTGTGCTTTTGGGACTGCAGGGCTGTGGGAGGCAGGGATTGGCAGGAGCTGCTGACAGCTGGAAACCCCTCAGCCTCCAGACCCTGGTGTCTGAACAATATGGATACAGAAGGGACAAGTCCCTAGGGAACACTCTATCACATCATGGAAAAGGACCAGGTTTTCCAGGTCCCAATCTAATACACCTGTGACCCAGGGCAGACTGTCAGAGGTTCCTCTGAGCCCTGGTTGCTCTGTCACCAGGAGAGGGGACAGTATTTTTGACATATGATGCTAAACTTCTATGTGAGTGTAACAGCTTGGAGATATTCAGATGGCAAGGGAAAGAAATATGTTATTTTTACTAGACTTCAATTCCATTGTAAAAACCTTAAAAAACAGGCACCAGGATAGTAAAACCAAGAATATTTGCTTTCTAGATCTTACCTTACAGAGCAATTTTGCTTCCTACCAGTGCCAACACCTGAGAATGTGCACTAGCCAAGGATGGCCAACTGGGAATGCCCTAAACTGGTCAGGAAATTTGGAATGCTCCTGTTTGTTCACTTGAGCATCTGAAGGCATATGCAACCCTGGTTTTTTTTATTGGGACATGATATAATTGGTAAATCATGTGCAAATTATTTAGCTATTATTGTTTACTAGCAAAATTTCAGAGCTCCACACACATACACAAAAGGGGGTGTAGTACCACCTCAGGTTGCTCTCTAGTGCTTAAATAACAACATGCAACTTAACAGAAGACTAAAACATCCCTTACCACTCACCATTTTAAAAAAAATACTATACAATACTATACAAAAAGATGTATATTAGCTTTCATGCTGCTATGGCCTGCGAGGGCATGGTGATGTTGCCCACCTGAGTGAGCAGGGGTCCCTGGGTTGTGCCAGCATAATGTGGCATTTCTGGTAGAGCACATTTGTCTGTTTTACAACCCTCTTAGTGCATAGCTTATTTCTTTCAGGCTCTGTAAATCCCTGATGGTTGTGAAAACAGAGGAGAGACTGGAATTATTTATACACAGAGACATTATTAGGACCAAAATTAATGAGAACAACACTATGGGTAGGAAAGATGAGATTGAAGGAGTACAACCTGCCACAGGGACCTGATTTAACTGTTCCTCTTACAGAGTGACTCTCTCAATGTGTGCACTGGCAATTTCATCCCTCAAGACAATGAAAACTAAACCAGACAGCGAGAAACCATGAAAAACCAGACTGAAAACTGCCCGTTGGTTACTTCCTAAGAAAATTGTATTCCCCACAGGACTCCCAGTAGTCACAGGACACTTCTGAGATTGAAGGAGGTTATTTCACTTCCAGTGTGATATTTGGGGCTACTAGAAAGCAGGATGAAATAGAGTATGAAGTACATTTTTCCTAGTAGCTCAGTAATAATGATGAAGTAGTTCAAGGTCTAGAGAATCCCAAAGTAAAGGCAACATATGGAAAGCCTGACCATTTCTTTTCAGGGAAGTTCACACCAGGTTCCTGCCCTGGGCACTGCTCCTTGCTGGGCAGGGTGTGGTGCCCTGCAGGGGACAGGTGTGTCACCTTGGCACACTCTGCCAGGGCCAACTTGATGTGCCATGCAGAGCCTTTCATTTCTGAGTAGCACCATGTGCACACCATCGTTTACACTTTTAAGAAGATGTCATCAAATACTGGGCAGCACTTCTGCAGCTGGGTAATTGAATTCAGAGCAACCAATTCCTGAATGGATAATTAATAGCTTGGCAACTTCAGACTTTACTTTTATTAACTCTTTCCCTAACGCTCAAGAAACAATCCTCTTAAATTTTATGAAATAAAGAAACCTCTTAGGACTTACAAGAATTATGTTACTTGTGCATCTTCCCAGTTCATTTGCATATCACACTCACATCTATATTTCTATCTATAGAAATTTCTACCTATCTGTATTTCATATGCAGCATGTTTTTCCTAGAAATGTCCTAAAACACCTGCCTTTAAGACAAACAATACCACTCACAGTGAGCACTATTTGCAGAAAGCACAGACACCATCCAACCTGGATAATTTCAACATAGGCTGACCATATAGAAGTTCACACACACACACACAAAAAAAATTGTGAATAGTGTTGCATTAAGGGGTGAAGGGGGTTAATAAGCCTGGGTTGGCATTAACAGGATAACTCTGTTGCCATTGCTCTCATCAATGCAGTAGTAGAGAAGTTGCTTTCCATCACAACCTCTCTTCAACATCTCAGATGAGCCATGTGTGTGAAAAAAAAAAAAAAAAAGCCAAAACCCTCGCAGCTCTTACCTCAGAAGAAATTTCATGGAAACTTTCATAGTTTTCTACTGGAAAAATTGTTTAAAGCTCTTATCTCAGCATTCAGATAGGTCATATAGTCTTGCAAAGCATAATTTTTTTGGTCTACTCTGTACAGCTAAAGCTGGGTAGTAAAGGTACATGGCAAATAAGTAGAAATATGTATAAGGGTAGTAAAAAAGTAAATTGCTTGATTCACTCTCTTGGAATTTATTCCCAACATTTACAGCAAACTGAATAATCAAGTGAGTAAAGCTGTACTTCAGGCTTAGTATAAATTCTGCATTAATCTGATTACAGAAATAATTCTTTTTCAGGGGGAGGTAATATGTTGACTGAGATATAAACCCTGAATATATTGGGAAACAGAAACCTGGCACAAGAAAGCATATATCTGTGCTGCAGATTAATTACAGGGAATAAGAAAACAACAAAAAAAAACCACTTCTGAAACAAAAAGAAAATCCAAACATGCAAACTGAGCATGAAATGGGATCCTGTTTGCTGAGAAGTATCACAGCAGAAACTCCAGAGAAAGTGGTTGACATGGTTGTCTTCACCAAGTGATCACACAGCCAAGGATGCCTTGCAGCACCCTGTGCATATCACCCCACTGTAGCAAGATTGCCCCTTATGGCTTCAGCAATGATGAAGGAGAACTGTTCAACAGTTTTTGTTTATAGGATTTCATCTCCTCTATAGTTGCTGTTTTTGATAGAATTTTTTTTTTTTTTTTTTTTTACTGCTGTTTTGAGAATTCTTAGAAGTCATGCAGAATGCCTTCAGGAACATTGGTTTGGGGTGAAAACTCCACAGGGCAGCAGTCGGGTAAGGGGAGGAGTGTCACTTCTGCCAACTGGGCAACTTCTGTCTTGGTGCCCTTTGGCTTCAGGCACAAAGCCAGACTCTGCTGGTGGCCCTCAACAGAGAGCACGAAGCCAGACCCTTTTTGGATGCCTTTTCTGCAGATCCCACCCTGCCTTGTGGGCAAGCAGGTCCACACACTCTGGAGGATGCCGTGCCTTGAACTGCACACACATCCCTCCCAAATCCTCTGACTTGAGTTTTTTGTTCATTGCCTTGTACTTGGTCTCTGAACAGTTTTGGGCAGCAGCAGCAGCATCCTCAGTTTGAACTGCCATTGGCACAGACTGGGCAGTGAAAGAAGGAAACAGGAAAAGCTTTGAAAATGCCAGCATGGGTGCACCATACCTTCTGGGCTGGTGGGCAGCTTCCTGGGACTCTTTATTCAATGTTTTCTTCAATTTTATACTTACTGTGTTTTCTATCAATTTTAGCACATATATATAAATACTCTGCTTACCTTTAATCCCAGTTATTTTCAGTCCCTCTCCTCTGGTGTTGTGGATCAAAAAGCCCTGTTTGTAGGCCAGAAATGGCTACAATGGTGTGGGGGTGTGTAACAAAAGTCCCATCCAGGATAGCTGAGCAAGGCCTGATGAGGCTCATACTCCTGACTCAAGCATTGTACAGAGCACAGCTCAGCTATGACATATGCTGGGAAACAGTCCTCAGACACCTACCAAGACTGCATCACAGACAAAAGACTGGGAAATGTGCAAATCAAATCAGAAAGAGGATAGCTCAGATCGCAGATCTGCCAGCTGACGGGAAGGCAGCCGAGCTGATGGCAACATACAAGTTAAAACCTCAACCCAGTTTTAGATGTTGATAGACATGGAGCAATCTCCAGAGAAACTGAAATGGTTGGATAAATGTCAGCATCACTTTGAGAGTCCCAGTCTCACTACTGATTTTTTTTTTTTTGCAGCCCAGAAAAAAGAAAAGAAAGTAATACAGTGAAGTAGAGGAGACTGCACCCATTAAAGCATTTCTATATCTGCTCTGCATTTTTCAGACCTCAAGGAAATCTCTATCAGGGAAATTTGAGACTTTTGCAAAGTGTATCTCATATAATGGTGGAAAAGAGCCTGCAATTTCACAGTAAGGCAGGATCTGATAATCTTGTACTAAATATGATTTATCTTAAATTATCTCATTAAATGCTCTTCTTATTATTGCCCATTGTTGAGCAGATATCTGGGGCACTGCTGTATGGTTCCCCATGAAAAACTCAGTGATGTAGAAAATCTGTGTATATTTTTAGTGTAATATATTTTAATGACACTTTTACTGTGGTCCTCAAGTACAGGATCACAGCACATGAACCAAGCTTGTTTGCCTGCTTGCTTGCTCCCTTCCTTCCATCTTGTCCTGTTCCTGTCTGGCAGGGATCATGCCAGCCTGAGGAATTGACTCTGGTTTCAGACCTTCTTTAGAAACATGATTCACAGCAGTTGGGAATCCATATTACCAAAAATAAGCACCCCCAGGATGACTTTCCAAAGTATTTTTTAGACCTTTGCATACTAGTCAAGGAAGCAAACTGCAGTTTATTCTAAATTCAAATGCTCTCTAAAACTTTGAGAAGCCTTGACATTACAAACACATCCCTTAAGTTTCAATGACACCTAATAGACAGGATAGGAGTCATCAATTAAACACACTTGCAAAATGCTTTCCTATATATAACTGAATATCCTAAAGGCTATTCAGACTGTGCTTAATTAATTTCCAGCTTTGTTGATCTCTCCAATACAAAGACAATGTCTGTTCATGACTAGGAACCATAATAGGGGCTTATTTTAAACTCTCAGTGTTTTCTTATGTCTTTTGTATTACTCAGAATCTCTCTGTTGTGAGTGGAATTAAACTACGCCTGAACTGTGCAAGAAAATACACTGCAATAAAAATAATTAACATTTCACTGCAAAAAAGTTTTAAACCCATTTGGAGCCAGGTAGCATCCGCCCAAGGCCCCAGTTTGTTCTGCCTTTTACCTATTCACCCAAAGCACAGGCAGAGGAGCAAGCTGGGGAGCCCTGAACAGCTGCAGCAGGGATGAGCCCCCTCGGGAAGGGCAGGTGGGCCACCACCCCTCTCTTCACAAGCTTTGATGCACAGCAGGATGGGCTGAGTTTGCAGAGCACCTGCAGGAAGGATGCAGATGAAATTTGTGGTTTATATCTCCTGTCTTTAGTCCTGCTTAGGGCTGGCTCCCCAGGAAAATCCTGTCCCAGGCCCAGCTCACCATCCCATTGGAGTGCTCAGCAAGCTGATGGCAGCACATACAGCCCTGGTGCTTTGCAGGGTTCCCTGATGTGGTTTGCAGGGTGAGCACGAGAGGACACAGGGCTGTGAAGTCCAGGCTGGCATCTGTCTGAGTCAGCTCCCAAGGGAAAGACAAAGGTGTCTCTTCCACTATTCTCCAAAAGCAGTCATTAATTCAGAGTCCAAACCACACCTTGTCTCTAAGAGACATGGCTGTTTGGGCTTCAAAAATCACGTGCTGGCAGGGACCAGAGAGGGAAAGTGAGCTGAGCCCTGCTGTGTTTTGGAGAGGAAGCTTCAGTGCCTTGAAGGGACCTGTGCCCCAAACTGAAAGCTTGCTGCATCTGTCCTACAGAAGTGTTTCATGTCCTTGTCAGAGCCTGGTTGGCAGCTCTTCTCCCAGGTAATGTGCCCTCTCACCCATCAAGCCACTTCCCAAGCTCTGGTGTATTCAAGAGATGCAAGTGTTCTCTTGATAGGATTATTTATATTTATATTTCATTATAAACCAGTCAGAAAAGTGAAAAAAAAAAACAGCTACAAAAATCCTGTGACAGTAAGGGAGCAAAGCAATTAATCACATTATGTTTTTATATTTATACAGCTCTGCAACAGTATCATAAAGAAGAAAGATAAAAAGCAGTTCATATAATTCACATATTAATAGCCCACATATTCCAGAAAGTGAAAAAAGAGAGAGCATAATATTGCCAGAGCACAGACATGAAAGGTCAAGGCAGATCAAGGTGTTGGCAATCATCAAACACAAAAAGAACACTGTAGAAACTTGTATTTAAAGAAGAATAAAACAACAATAAAGAATTTGAATGAAAAGCAGGTAGGCATTTCATTTCCCTGAATTAAAAGTGCTTTTAAAATGTGCTCATCCTCAGATAAAAAGAAGAGAAAGAGTGCAAAGAAGTGGTGTCCTTGCAAAACCCCAGCAGAGCTCAGACTGCAGTGCTGGCTCCTGGGATGGCCTCTGAAGTTAAGCACGACAGGGGGCTGAATTCTGCCTCCTTTCTCATCTTTGCCTGCACCTTTTGCTCA
>VZRH01002121.1:1205195-1335633 GCA_013397555.1 Urocynchramus pylzowi
TTTAAGTCCCAGGAAACCTCAGTGGAGAAAAGCAGAAGGATGTAAACTTACTGCTAAGTCATCAGGACAACCTCTGCTCGTCTCATCTTCAGCAACCTGATTTTGCAGGGCTGTGTCCAAGCCGTGGTCATTGCTATTCATCTCACAGCTGTGCTTCAGAACTTTCACCTGCAAATGGGATTACAAATGCAATCATTAGTACAGATTCCCCAAGAAGCTTTCACAGTATTACAATTAGATTTCCCATTCTAGCAGCATCTAAATCAATATGATATGATTAGTTACTCTCGTGGATTACATGCTGCTGTACAAAACCTTCACACACAGAAATCTGAGTAATTTAATCAGGCAATAATGGATTCTGGGAATGCTCCCACTGTCTAGAAACTTAAAATCATTCTGTCTCTATAATAATTTGCCATTATGCACCTGAAGCTAAATTGCCTGACATACCTGACAGTGGACAGCAGTGATTAAAACAGGTCACATCTCATCAGCCAAAGTGGCGACTCCCTCTGAATTCACTTAGAAAACTGAATTTGAGGGAGAAAAAAAAGCACCTTTAGTTGTTTTTCCTGGGCTATAACTTAGGTTTTAAGCTGTCTCTTTAAATATATCTATGTGTGTATTTGTGTGTGTGTGTGTGAGAGAGAGAGAGAGAAAGACAGTGTAAGTGATACACATTTCTCATCATTTTAGTCAAGGCGAGAGGAGTATATTAACTAATGCTCCTGGGGAAATGCAGACCAAGGCAGAAATGAGCACATCATTTTATTTCTCTGAAGGTGCTCAGCACTGCTGAGCAAGATATTTGGAAGGAGAACCCTTTCTGGAAAGGTCTTGAAAGAAAAGAGTCCTTGGCTGCCATTGTCAGCAGCTTAGAGGAGGGAGCAACATTGTGCAAAGGAACCTGAGCTGCTGATAGCTGCTGTTCAGGAAAGGAGTTGCACCTCGTGTTTCCCCATCTTGGATAAACAGCTCAGCCCTGCACCTCTGAGCTGCAGCAGCTCTCCTTGGCAGCCATCCTGAGACTGCAAACAGACCTGAAAAGCAAACCACTGTGCTCAGTGCTCCAAAGGCAGCTGGCAGTGGCAAGGGGAAAACTCACAAACTCATGCATGGAGAAACCGCTACAGCTTCATTTAAAAAATTGGTCCTGTATGTTTCTAGGCAGAAAATACTCAGAAATGTGCTGCTGTTCTTCTCTTACCCTACCAATATGCAACAGCTTATGCCTAAGAAATACAAGTCATTATGTTACTGCTGAGGACATTCTTTTTTCTTACAGCACAGTTGCATTGAAACAGTCCTGACCCCTCCTGCCTGGGGACTCCTGCTTTTGAGGAGGATTTTTCCTATGGTAAATTGATATTTCAAAAAGCCAGTTGGCAAGAAAAGAAAGAAAAAGAGCTATCCGTGAAACTTTCCTAAGCAATAATTGCCAGTGAACTCTGCCCTCATTATAAAACTCTACATAGCCTGACATAAAAAAGCCCCATGATGCACATACACTTTTCACCTCTGCGTTCCCCATAATAGTCTCAGCTATGTCGCTCTGCTCAGGTATGCTGACCAGAGTAACGTAGTTACAGTGTTACTCTACACCTTTTTCAGGGTAGGGTGTGGTCTGTGTGCTGAGCCAGGTGTGGTGTGTGCCAGGGCTGTTCCATGCCCAGAGACACCATGGCACTGGCAGTGCCACACGTTGTGGCACTGCCAAAACCCCGCTGGCTCTGCTGGGCATGTTATTCCTCCTGGCAAGAAGCTGTTAGACAAATCTCTTCTTAATTCTTTCTTGGAGGAAATCTGTGGAGGCCATTGACCAAAGGAATTGGTGCCAGGGGCATTTGGGCAGGGGGAGGAGGGTGCTGCCAAGTCCCTGGTCATGGCCACTTGCCCACCCATGCTCTGCAGCCCACAGGCCACCACTGAAAGGAAGGGCTGACATTTACTTCAAGTTGGAGCTTGGACCACTGCATTACCATTAATAAACAATAAAGCTATTAAGGCATATTAAAGCTTGGCAATGAACTTGTCAAAATGGATGATCTATAAATCAATATAAACAGCAGTGACAGGCAGTAATTGAATTCCAGTGGTTCCTCATAACATGCTAAATATGAAGGGACATGACATGCTGAAAATAAAGTAAGAAAGCTGAAAAATTGATAGCATTAACGTTCTCCTGGTGAAACGTGGCATCGCTTCAGCCCTTAATGGGGATCAAACTGTGAATACGTATTGACTTCTTCTTTTAAAACAAGAAAATGGCCACATAAATGTGAGACTTCCCAATTTAGAAATGGCTGCTCAAAAAGTTCAGAGCCGCGCTGGATGTCACTGCCACAGAGCAGCAGACAGAGCCCTCCTCCGATGGGTTCATTAGCAGGACTTCTTGCTTTACTTGGGTAGGAAGAAGGACGGGTTTTGTACAATCCAGAAAGCCTCTGAAGTTGATTCATCCATTTTCATCTTCCATAAAGGACCAGCAAAAGCCCATTGGGCAGGAGAAGTTAATGCTAGCATGCTGCCAGGCTCGGGTGGCTACGTATCTTTTAAATTCAAATATAACAAGCCAGGCCTCAAATATCAGCGGAGATCGAGACAATCAGAACGGAAAGAAATTGGTGAAGTCGCAGCAAGCCTTTTAATGTAGATTCAAGTGACAGCAAATAAATCATGACAGCTTCTGTAGATGGAACCAGGGCCTCATTCTTTATTTTCTCTTGATGTGCTCCACTTAGTGAAGCCTTTCTTAGACGATTTTTTCAATTGAGCCCTATGCCACTGGAGTTCAGAAAATGCTGAAAGGGAGGGTTCGGACATCTTACTGAGAATTATTTTCTCTGTGCCACCTCACTCATGGGCAGAGAGCACTTGTATTCGAAAATCATGGGAGATATTTGCATTTCAAGGGTGTTTCTGGGCACAGACAGGGAAAGCTAGAAAAGAACTACATAAATGAGTGCCCATGTTTGAGTGGTGGCCTGGTAATAAGGTCCTGAGTGGTTGAGAGCAGCAGAGATGGGACAGGGACTGGTCACCAGTGCAGAATCAGTGCAATAGCCAACGAGCAGTGGGTGTGCCTGGCTTGGCTTCCACCACTGGGCTAAAACTGCTGCATGGATAAAGTCCATATTTAACAAGTGGTAGAGCTTCATCAGGGCCACTCTGCACCATTGTGTCTTGAAAACAGCCCATTTTCGGAAGAGAGACAGATGTAGGGCAGGGCATTTTCTGAAAGTTACTCTGTTTTGACACAAAATTTAAAATTAAAATGGAAACAAACTGTAAGAAACAGATCAAGGAGGCAGCATTTTTTCCTTTTAAATATCATTCACTCTTTGGGGTCAAACAAGACTCATCTGACCTATCTGATGTACATTCTGTCTTCAGATTTGCTGAGCATGCACTGATGGAACATGAAAGGTCAAGGAAACATGTGATAAAAAAGTCTAAAACCTTAAGAGACAATCTGTAGGAATATAAGATATGCATCATCCATACCTTGCGTGGACACTGGTGAAGCAGGTCTCAAACAAAACAATTTTGCCTGTGGGGATATTGAGGGTGCCAGTATCCAGCATCCCTGCCAACTCTTGTACACCATTTCCCCCCATCCCATCCTAAACTCCCCTATCTGGAGCTGCGTGTTACCTTCCTGTGCCTTTAAACCTGCAGGAGCTGGGGAGCATGATGTGCAATAATAGTACTGGCTTTAGCCAACAGGACAGCTCTGACACATGGTCCACTGAAACAGATGAACTTGCCTTGACTTTTCCCTGCATCCGCATAATCCTTAATTTTTCTTATGTGGAGATTTTTTACTGTCATTTAAAAGATGAGAATTTAGTCAACTGAATGCACTGCTGATTAGTTCAATATTGTAATTGTGCTTCATGAACTCCTACTGCTTGTGTGTTACAGCTCTCCAAATTCCCATTAAACTATTAATCTAGGTTTTATGATACTTCAGAACTGAAGTGTCAAAAAACTGTGATGTAAGTGGAAGAAACCACAGCGGCAATTTACAAAAGAGCCCATGTGAGTTATTATGAAAGCAAAAAGAAAACAAAACAAGTGAGCCTGTTTGCAAAATCCAGTGAGTCTGCTGACCTGTGAGAACAAGTGAAAACCAGATATGACATGTCAATAGTTGGCTTTTCAACACTGCCTACAGCATGTCACCACGCTGGGTTCAGGGCTATGTACTTGTTCTTCAGTGCCAATGCAAGAAATCCAGCCCTCTCCACTCAGATTTCCTTTCTGCAGCACCTGTGGGGGAAGAGAAGCAGCCTGCTATGGTTGTGTTAATACACTATTCACATTTCCATTTGTTGCTTTCTCAGTCACTGTGCTCAGAGAAGGGTTTTGTACCATAGGAGAAACCTTTATTCCCCAAATACTTACATCTCAGGGATATTACAACATAAGCATCTCAGTCACTGCTGCATTTGGAGTACAGTCCTTGTGTAGTGTAATTGTACTAGACCTGTTTTGCTCAAGCAAAGCAGGACACAAACCTGCTCTGCAAAGTCAGGGAGCAGAGAATTGCTCACCCACCTCTCACTGCTGTGCACAAGCTCCCTGTCCAATTGTCCTCTGCAGCAATCCTTTAAAATTGTTTTCTAAGACGCACTGTAGAAAGAAAAATGGCTTAAAATAAAGTGACCATGCTCCAAATGAAGGCTTATAAGGAAGCGTGATAAATCTGTTCATGCTTCTTCTGTACTTGGAACAAAGCCAGGAAACAAGTTGTTTTTTACGGGAATGCACCACCTCATTTTCTTATGATATAATCACCTCCTTGCAGGGTACTAGAGAGGGATTTCCCAGGGGGAACAGGGTAGTGAGAGAGGCATTAGGAACGTTTCCAAAAGCTGTAGTTCCCTGGACAAAGCAGGAGATTTTCTCTTCTCAGCCCCAACCCAAGTCGTAACCCATTTGTGACCCTTACTCTTTATCTATCCCTAATCCTAACTCTTGCCTTATCCTATTACTAGAGGAAGAGAAAGACTGGTTTTGTTTTGGTTTGGTTTTTTAAAATTGTTTTCTAATGTGAGTCTGGGAGAACTTCCCAAGCCATGTTTAGGGTTAGGGTTGAAAGAGAAATGCCAGTACACCAATGCAAGTGAGGCTGAAATGGGGTTGCAAAAGGGAAACAGGGGCTTCAGAGATGGTAGCTGAGAGAAGTATTTAATATGGGCAGTATGGGTAATGGCCAGAGGAAAACTGCCAATGGTTCAGCTGCAGTTGGTTTAAGGTTAATACTAAGTTTAGGGTTAAGAGAAGAGTAAAATTCAGAGTTTTATTTGCAGTGGGGCTGGAAAAAACAGAAAAGGAGATCAAAGAATGCAGCAGCAAAATATTTCAAGTTCATCTGTCACACTAATCCTCACCAGCTACTAGTGAGGTAGTGAGGAATGAGGGACATATTGCTTAGATGCGCCTCTGAGCCCAT
Organism: Urocynchramus pylzowi; assembly: GCA_013397555.1. NCBI lineage: Eukaryota > Metazoa > Chordata > Aves > Passeriformes > Fringillidae > Urocynchramus > Urocynchramus pylzowi. Next base: position 1,210,657 of record VZRH01002121.1, read on the forward strand.
GATGCCTCCTGACAGACCAAAACACCTCCCAGGGGTCAGGTGGCCTTTCTCAAGCACTGGTCAACACAAAAAGGACTGAGATTAAGAAACAAAGGTAGTTTTCTTTCACTATTTTTTAAAGACTGATTATTCACAAACTGTATTCTCTGTAATTTCTGACCAATAGCCAGCACTAGATCTGGCTCCTGAGTCAAACACACCACGTCCTTGAAAATATGATACCAAAAAAGATGTCTTGCTCAAAGTGCCTAAAATGGAGCCAGACAGAAGTAAATAATGCTACCCAGACACAAACTGTGCTGAAGCACAATTCTGGTTGCCCCTAGGTTCATTATTTCTCCCTTGTTTAAGAACAGTGGTGTTTGGTGTCACTGGTCTCTGGAGGCTGCCAGCCACAGCTTCCTACTGCTCACCTGCAGTACCAGGTGCAGAGGAGTGGCACCAGGCTGCTTCCACTGCTTCCATGGCTGCTCCTGCATATCAAAGACCTACTGACAAAAGCAAGATATTTGATTCTTGCCAGCAGAAAGCACTTGCAATCTTTTGTTCACTGGACATGAGGACAAATAGCTATTTACTGTGAACTGCAGACTCATGCAGGAATTAAATGCCTTTGATGGTTATGAATGTAAACACACATATCTTCTTGAGATGGTTATGAATGTAAATACACATATCTTCTTGAGATGAGACTCACAGATTCCAGGAATTGCTTCCTACTTGACGTTTTGGGTGAGTAGTCAACTCCGAGCTGGAAAAACACACAGCTTAAAAAGCATCCTTCCCTTCCTCTCCATGACTGCTAGGCAAGGGATGGGGAAAGCAGGCTGAGTCCAACTGTGGCAAAACCCTTGGGAGGATGTGCAAAGCCATTTTTTGATTACGTAATCCCTCTGCAAGCCCTTTCCCATTGAAATACGATTAAAAGCAGTGGCCAGGAGGAGTTCACCTTTAGAAAATGACACTTACAAGAAATCACTTCCTAAACAGATAGTTGCCTGAGTCCCTGAAATGAAGAAGAGGTTTGATGGATAAGAAGGCAATATTAAAATGTCTCCTCACATAAGAAACAGAATGAGAGCAATCATCAGAATTTATCAGCCTGAGAGGAGCAGAGTGTTTTCTTGGCACTGAAGGAACCCAATACATAAATCAAAACCAAAGCATGGACTCAAAAAAGAAAGAGACAGATGTCTCTGCCATATAAATACCACATAAATGAACTTTCTGGAAAGGGGATCCTATTTAAGCACACACCATAGTGACATCTGAGAATGACATAACAAAACAAAGCAGTGCATGAAGCTGGTATCAGCTGCAGCCTTTTTTGAAGGATAATGACCCATCTGCCAACCATGCTTTGGGGTTATGGCTTTGTTATTTCAGATCTCCTTCTTTGCAGAGCCCAAATAACCTCCTCTTAACACCTGAATCAACACCCATGTGTTTACAAATCGCCCATTCTTAGTTCATTCTGGCCAAAATGTGGTCCAGACTCATCAAAATCCTGCCTCCTAGGGCAACAGGAGCTTCCTTTGAAAAGAGGAGTGAACTGTGGTTTAAGGTGAGCTATGTCCCAGGAAGATACTGCTGTATCCATGACACATCCCAATGCACAGCAGTGATATAACACTGCCACAGCTCCAGAAAATGCTCAGAAAACAAGAGATGCCCTGAGAATGCCAGGCAGGACACCTCTCTTTTGATAATACGCCAAATATAAAAGCACAACCATAAACTCTCTTTTATGAAGATAAATTGAGTCTTAAATCAAATCAGACTTGAGCCCAAACATGACTTTTACATGGCTGCCAAATGTAAAATATAAAGCATGATTTCAGTTTCCTAATAGAGACATACAGTCTATGTAGGTCTTCCTTGGATTTAGAGGGCAGAAAGGAATAGTGCCAAGACCAAGGTTTTGCAACAGCAGCCTGGATGAAATACACATGGGAAGAATGGATTAGTAGCTCTTCATGTTAGAATACACTCTAAGAGCATGCAGGCATCACTGGAGGAGGTCAAATACAAACCTCTCCTTGGGAACAGGTGAGCTGACATCACAGCCATCCATGTTAACCCCTGGCACTGGTTAGCCTATTCCCCACTCCCTGGAAAAGCAGTCTGCAAATAGCATCAGGCCTGACCTACTTCTGCCTGCTTGGCTGCAAATTTCAGTGATTAGAGCTTTTCTGTGCTGGGTTTCTTCCACCAAAATGTCAGACTTTTCTTTCTTGCCCTTCAGAGGCATTGAGTAAGCCCAAGGTCCCAGAATTGGTTCCTCTGAGCTGGAGAGGAGAGGGAGAGATGAGCTGTGGTGTGGGAGGGCACCCAGTCTGCTGTGTGTTCAAGACATCAGCTAAGTGGCACTGGTGGAAAGGAGTGATGTTTTCAAGGCATGGCTTGCACATCTGGATGAAGGGAGACTGCTTTTCACAGGCAGGGAATAGCTTTGTAAAGAGATGTGGAAACCTGAGCAACATGCTTAACAGCACATTTATTCAGTGAGAAGTTTTATACAAATGTCATGTCTGTTGAACTCATTTTAGTGCTCTGAAGGCTGAGAGATGGATTGAATAGGTAAGGTCATCATCTAACTCCAGAAAAAATCTTATTGCTGCAGCTCAAAAGCACTCTGTTCTTTTTACTGCTGAGCTCTGCCTTCCGAGCAAGAATACCCAGGGAAATCTAGTGGAATACAAAAAGTTTTGTCCCTCAGCTCTCAGATGATACATGTCACCTCTTTGTCCCAGTCATTAGGAATTAGGCTGCAATTGATACAGTCATTTGGGGAGTTAGAGTAAGATAATGAATTAATTAGTTTTAGGGGATTTTTTCATTGCTGTGACTTGACCATTAATCATTTCTTAACAGGACTTTTTAAATCCCCCTACAGTCATACAAATTGAACATCAAATTTAAATGGAAGAGTAACATTACATCCAAGTCAGAAGTAAGGGAAAACCTCCAACTGCATACCTCCATGAGATAGAAGTAGCTGTACCAGGTTAATATTAGGAATTTCCCTATTGGTATATAACACAGAAAAACAAAAACAACCAAGTTGTCCTAAAATGAAATATGCCTCAAACTGAAAGATCCATCTCCTCAGCTCTTTATTGTCCTGTTTCCAAAATGCAAGTGAGAATACAGGTGCAGGACCTTAACAATGTATATTTTTCTGCCATGCTGCATTCAATGCTATATACAATGCTCCAGCCTTGAAAAAGAACATGAGCTGCAGTTTAAATTTTTCCTCACAGCTATACTGGCACCAGGAAAATCAAAGAAGACTGTAAATGTGTGGATTTGGGGTGTACTTTCAATATATAGATCTCACTATAAATATATACATATCCTAGTATTTATCCTAATTCTCTTCAATTTTGTACCATAATATGTTTATTAAATCAATACATAGAAACGATTGTTAGGCAGATGGCAGAGTCTGGTCTTAATTTGACAAAGTAGTTGAAAAAGAAGGATGATTCCTCTTTGAAAATTATAGAGAATTTCTTTAATGATTTTGTAATTTCTTTATGTTTCAGCAAAATTCATTACAGCCTTTTTTTTATACAATTCCACAAAAAAGAAAATTAAGAGACAAAAAAACTGCTTATTCAGACAAGAGACAGAATGTGGATTTTTGTATTGCTGGGGAGTCTTGGGAAAGCTTCTGTAGGGACCACTTTTGCAAAAACAGCAAATTCATTCATATTTGACAGGCAAACTACATCTGAGTAACGAAAGTACATATTTATGCACTGTTTGCACACAAATCCTCAATTACATGCTTTAAAATCAGTGGAGCACTTCAACTCCTATAGCTATGTATAAAAGGGCTGAATAATTTTATGGTCAGCAATAATAGCATTTTTACTTTTGCAAATAAAGGAAACTTGGGTCAAGCAGAAATATGATTGCCACAGGCATTAAAAAGCAACAAGCACATATGTGTATGTGCAGCATTGTGTACTCAATCAGGTCTATAATGCTTGGATGAATGTATCATCAAATCTTCTGCTAATATTCAATTTCACATTAATTTCCTTCAGGTGAGGTCTGCTCTGTTGATTCCCAGAGGCAGGAGAAGGCACTGCCACCCTGAGCAGCCAGACCCCAGCACTGGGTGAGGAAGGTTGCAGGCCATTTGGGGCCATTTAAGGAGGAATTGGTTAACTGACACACTTGTCTGTCTCTCCTTGGCTTTTGTAGGGAACAAAGCAACTCCAGAGGAGAACATGCAGGACACCTTACACTGGCCCTCTACCAAGGATGTGGGGAACCAGTGTGAGGTTTGAAGGACTTGCACCTAGCCCTCCAGTCCTCTCCTTGGCAGGACATGGAGCTCAGGTGACAGCCCTGTTTGGTGCTCCCTGGGAAGGGGGGTGTCCTGGCTTCTCAGCTCTGTTGTATGGACATGACTGAACCACAGGCCAGTAATGTGTCCTACCTGGCAAATGCCTGTTAGAGGGATGTAGATTGCTCAGGCATATTAGACAGTCATTTAATGAGGCATTAGGACACACTAAAAAATCTTCAGAATATCAACCAAGAATGTCTCAAGTGGACCTGATTCTGCCTTGACAAGGGAGAAGGACTGGGTAATGCCTAAGGTATCAGCCTGGACTCTGCCCCTATTTCAAAGTGTGGTATTCACAGGTCATGTCAAGTGAGTAACTGAGTGCTGACTCTGCAGCCTAGTCCTCAGTAGAGCCATCCAATCCTGTATCCCTCTTTCCTATTATCCCTCTTTCCTAATCCCCTTGGTTGCTTGCCACTGATGTTCTCTACAGATGTGTTTGAAGGGGCAGAGATGTATGGTGAATTGCTGCAAACTAACCTAGAAGACACAGCACTCTTGGCCTACTTTGAAGAGGGATTGATTTTTAGTGATTTTCACATGGGCATCAGGGCCCCCTTGGGTCTCAAGGAAGCTGGAGGATCTCCCCACACAGCAGAATGCCTAGGAGTATAGCACAGGACAGAAGCACATGAGACATTTCTCTCTGACAGTATTAACTCTGATAATAATGTCACCAGCCCAAGAGAGAATATATTTCTCTTTCACAGACTGAAATAAAAAGTTAGCATTTTGAGAGCTTTGCATACATTACAGGAATTAGATATACTGCACCACAAACACTCCTGTGCTGCACAGGGCCTCTGCAGTGCTTGGGATCTCTGTGTCCATAAATCAGACACTCTGGAAAGCAAAAAGAGGGTGATCTGTCCTTCAGCACCACACAGTGTGGGAGATGCAGTTCTCTCCCAAAAGCATCATGGCTCTGCAGCCCAGAGCTACCTGTGGGAGCCAGAGTTTGCACCTTCAGCACTGGGGCCTCAGAGACGAGGCCCAGGCATTCAGCAGCAGCTTCTTCAGCAGCTTTTGCCATTTTGAGCAATGTCCCTTCCCAAACAGGTTCTGCTCTCTTTTCTCTGCCATTCCAGCTGCAGCCAACATGCTCCAGTGAAGCCAATGGAAAAATACACATTTGTTTCCTCTGCACTGCTGTGCTTGGAGCTCTACCAGGACGAGGGAGCAGATCCACATGCTCCCTTCGTGTGCCCAAGGAACGCTGGTCCAGAGACTGTAACTGAACCTTATCAAGGAGCTGAACTTTAAACTGAAATTTCTTTGCTGTCCTGCTCCAGCAATCATAGAAAGGCACAGAGGAGTAGCTGGTGGCTCCCTTGGCACTGGACTCGGTCTCTACAGTGCAAGTCATCTATTTCTTTTCCTAAGAGGACAGCAGGAGGCCACAAGTTTAAGTGACTTGACTTAGTTGCTCACATGCAGAAAGAATTAATTTGCAATGGCTGTAAAGCAGCAGGACAGCCAGGTGCAATCATGAATCTCGGCAGCTCTTCATATTTATATTAGGCCCTTTGCAGCTGCTCTGGAGGCGCCTCACTAACTCTGAACTCCCCCTGAATACCAAGTGACTATGGCTGCATGCAGTGCACTGTCCCTCCTTTCAAGAACACACAGACATAGCAGAAAAAGATAAAGTAATCAAAGGAAGTGGTAGGAAAGTTTTTCCATTTGGAGAAAAAGGGGGTTCTCCCTCAAGAGCAACGTGAGAGGATGGGATAGCCTAAATCAGGTCTCTTCTGCAATCAAGTCAGAGCTGTCACATATCCAGGAGCAGGACAGCACAGTTTGTAACCCATACCAGGAGCTGGGAAACTTGTTTTTAAACCAGTTTTAGAAGTAGAAAGCTATTTATGTCTTTGTACATATACAGTGTATGCAAGGGAGACACACCAAGAGAAGAATATGTACATGGACCTGGGCATGTGCCTTCATTAAGCAAGAGAGTGGTGATGGAACACCAATGCTATGAATTTAAAGAGTTTGGATCCAGCCTCTTCCCAGAACTTTGTTACTTGTTGCACTGCTAGCACAAGTAAGGCTGCCTCAATTAGGTGATTCATGTCCCATTCCCTAAACAGCTGGCCAAATTTTGCACCAGACTTATGTGATTGGGTTATAGGTCACATTTGTGCACCTTCACCTGTGCTTGTGTTCCAGTGTCTTCTAGGTACATCTGGGCTACAGGTGGCTTTAATGCGTTCTTGAATATTTTGATTCTTGTTTTTCTTTGTCCTTGCACCATGGGATAGCACATGTGGGTGTGATGGAGTCATCCAGGCACTTAGACACTTGGCCCACACACAGCTGGGTGGATAAGTTGACCTTTCCTTTGCTTGAAATCCACCTCCTGGTTACAAGTGGTTAAAAAGTTTATACCATAAAGTTTTGACAGAGTGTATCACTTTCATTGAAAGTTTCATAAGGAGATTTGGCAGAAAGGGGACATTTCTTAAAATGAAACATGGATGGGGCTGTGATTTAGTACATGAGACATGAGCCTCTGCCTGGCAGCATCTGCAGTGAAAGGCTCTGTGTAGAGCAAGGTGATCAGCATGGACCTCTTCCAGGAAGGAGGACTCAGGCTCTCAGCAAACACCATCACTAATACATGTTACATCATGGTGTGCAGCAGAACCCAAAAAAATTTAAAATTATGGTGAAAGGAGACTAGTGGCCTCTGGTTGCATCTCTGCTGAGAGTGAACTCTCTGCCCATGCTTGTGTTGCAGCGTGGGCTCAGGAGGCCTCGTAGGGACCAAGCTCCAGGCCAGACAAGGTCTGCCCCATCCCAGGGGCATTCAGGGGGTGCAGCAGCACTTTAAAACATGTCTAAGGGGGTCTGGGGAAGAAGACACAGGCTGTAAGCTGTTAGCAGAGAGGAATGGATGCCTGGTCACAGAACCAAGCTGCATAAGCCTGAAGTGGATCCATAAGTGTAACTTTATCTAAGACTCAGAGAAGCTAAAGAAAAGTTCAGTGTTACAGAGTCAGGGTGAGCAGCAGCCAACATGATTGAAAAGCAGGCAAGCAATAAATGGGGTAGCTGCTTATTCTGTGCCCTGGAGACACCAGCCAACCTGGCTGGCCTTGGCCAGCAGCCTGAGAGATGCCAGGTGTGAGCTGTATCCCTCTCACTCCTTGGCTCTCAGTATCCTCATTTTCAGTACTTAACTTGATGCTCTATATCAACATGCTGGTGCATTTCCTCACTTATGTGATGTGCTTTATATCAGAAATCTTATACTCCTTTCAAGGAATATAAAAAAGTAGCACCACAGGTTTGTCTTTCCAACGTCCAGTACGTGCATCCTCCCCTGATGCTGCAATGACATTCAAATATGATACAGAACTGAAGGAACACTTTTAATTTGAGTGAAAGTTCTTTATCCCATAGCCTCAAGGGACCTATGTCCTCCTAAGCTATCCCTCACACTAGCTGTGTATCCAGCCCTGCTCTTCTCCTTCTAAACCTCCATCATTTTATTATTTTATTATTTTATTCAGTGTTTTAGGGCAAAATTTCTCAATGTGTTTACTCAAAAAAGGCTAAAATAAACCTCAACAGCCTGCAAAGGTCTGGAATTTCACTACATCTATATAAAGAGGAAAGAAAGCAAAGTATGTGTGTTTTGATTTTTGTCCTCAAATTCTTGCTGCAGCTCAAATCCCCTGCTTAACTAACTTGTGTCATCTGTACTTTTCATCTCCACCTGTGCAATCATTTGCAGAAACATTATTAGCTGTTTGATTTTTTTCCCCAGTTTGCTTCCATAGCAACATCCATCAGGGAGAGAACAGCAGGAGCATATGGGGAAGTTATAAAGCACATTTTCTACAAGAAAAGGAGGCCAAAGCATTTAACAGACAGCACTTAGGTTTCCCTTAGTAACTGAAATTCCAAAATACCTCTCTTGTTTCAGTATATCCTAGTATCAATTAGGCTGCTTAATGATGTACCAGTGCAGGCTGGAGGTAACACTTGGGTTGTCTTTAATTAATCAAGGTACTGGAACATTTCTTTGAGATTTAAGCTTATTGCCAAAACAAATCCATGTTACATTTTTGTGTGTGCGTATTTTACAAGCAAGGCTTGGAGTTGTTAGACAGCCTTTGACATGCTAAATATTGTGGAAAACTTTTTGCATATAGTTCCAAAGAGAAATGCCAGAGCTGAAAATTATCTGTTTGAACAGGTTGAAATCTGTCACCAAGGAATAGCTAGAAGCTGTCAGGTCAATTTTAGAATAAGTATACAAAAAAAAAAAACCCAACCAAACACATCTCCTTCATTTCTCTCCTTACCAGTAGCAACCCTTATAAGCTGGTATTTTATTAATGAAAAATTGTACTGCTGTTCCTCTTTAGTTTAAAATACAGTCCCTGAAGCTCAATATGAAAACACTAAGAGCTGTTAAGCCTTTTTTAGCAAATAAAATATTGCAGTGATCTCTTGACTAGATCCATGTTTATGCCAGTATATACTTAAAATGGAGATGTTGATGTTTTGGGGTGTTGCATACTGCATAAGCATAAAACTGACAGGGAGACTGATGAGACTGCAGAATAGGATATTGGTGGAGATCAAATTATTTGTGTCTGGACAAACACACTGGAAGATGTTGCACCAAGGAAAGATGCACCCTGCTGGCAGGCTGCTATTTGTCCCCAGTCTGTCTGCTGCTTTGGAAGTGTGGCCAGTGCTGGATGCAGGAGGAGACACACCACAGTTCTCCTGAAGCCACTGAAAATCATTGTGAAATGCAGTTTTTTATTACTTCTTTACGTCTTTCCCTATCAATTCCTTGCTTTTCTTCTTCTCATATCCAAATTGTTCCCTGTTTCACACATGCCACTTCAGTCTTCCCCCCTCCCCCCCACCATCTCCTTTGTCTTCACATCTCCTGTTGTCTTTTCTCTGTGACTTCTTCTCTGCCTGGACCATTTGTTCACTGCCATCCTTAGAATCAGCCCTGCCACACCCAATCTCCCAGACCATGCAACTGCTCTTTCTGCAAACAGTTTAACAATTCTCTCACACACCCACCAACTGAACACTTCTGCTCTTTTCCAGCTCTGTATGTCCTCACCTCCTTCAACACCTCCAGCGGGTTCCCATCTGAGCGTAACGTGTCTCCACCATGCCAGTGCCACCTTCCCACCTCCTGCAGCCCTTCTGCCACCCAGGCACCTCTCCCTCTGTCCCTTCACCTGGTGAGGGCAGAGCTGGAGGAGCAGGAGATGTCTCCCACTACAGCAAAGGAGAGTAAAATCTGCTCACACGTTTCCAGCTCATCTGGAAGCCTTCTGTGACCCATCACATGCTCAATGCCACTTTGACAAACCTGGACCAGAGCCCACTGACCTGTCCAGCTGCCTCCATCAGTTCTGTAACCAGAGAAGGCTGCTGCATGAGGACCCTTGAAATCCTGCTAAAAATCAAAATTTGCCAGGAAACTCAAGCTGGCCATGGACAACTACAGAGGGATATCAATGGCCTGAGGCCCCTGGCCAAACTGAATGAACAGACTCAGAGTTACTGGGGTACACGGAGCTCCGAATGCTGGAGGTTGCTCTTTGTGAAAAGTTTTGTTTTTTAAAAGAGGCAAACGTGACTTTGTCATCTTTTTACTCTAATGTCCTAGGCTGCAAGGGTTTACTGTATAGCAACAAACTCTGCCATTTTGTAGGTGAGTAAAAATAACCCACTTCCCAGTCCACAGCCAAGAGGAAAACACTAAGGAACCTAAACAGGTAACTGCACTGGCTGTAACTCAGTCATGTACGAATTTTTGGCATTTTTGATGTGTGCCAATGTTTCCTTAAAAATTAAATCAACTCACTCCCCACCCCCAATTTGGAAGGAAGATCTCATTTCCTGCCATTTGATCATTTGCTTGGGTTTAAAGCAGAACCTTTGAGAAACCGTGTATGTGAAGTCTAGTTCTGCCTGATGGGAGACAGTTTGAGGTTGCCTGAAGGATGAGCCCTTCTCTACCACCTGGTTCTCTCATATTACAGCAGATCCCTCAAATCCAGTTTCTATTAAGGATGGCATAGGCAGAATCGGTCCTCCTAGAAGTTATCAAACATATAAATAAATAGGAAGCAGTATTTCTCTCCCTTTATTTAAAAAGCACCTGCTGCATCAACTAAGTTGTAGCATAGATAGAACATGAAAAATTAGAGCTGGCAGAGGATAAATTGGAGAAACAACATTTCAGTTGGTCCTCCTACAGGAGCGACTCGTCAGACTAACCCCGAGGATGGACAGAGCCAGGTTCTCCACCCTCCCTGGCTTTCAGAGGCAGCTCTGCAAACCCCAGCCACAGTGCTGTTGGCCCAGCCTTAGCAAAAACAAAGACAGCACAGTGCTCAGCAGCCAAGAACAGGGAGGCTGAGACAGCCAAGGCTGGGTAACATGGCATTAGGCAGGAGTCCTCTGTGTGTCTGAAGGCGCCAGGTGGAGGGGAGAAAGCAAATTGGCTTTGTTCCAAAGAAGCCCCTGAACTTTCATTGCTCCAAGGGGGTTGTAGCCAGCATCTTCTAGTTTCTACTTCTGCCAGTGGGTATTTTTTATTGCTTAATGTTAGCAATATGTCATGCATTCTAAATGGCATTTAAATATACATAATATAATTACAGATAAACTTTGGAGACCAAATGAACTTCATCTCTTTTTTACTACAGAGCCGTAGAAATAAAATAATGAATAGGACTTTCTTTTTAGCAAATTAGAATAAGAATAATGATGTTATTTCACTGGTATTATTACTTTGTCATTATTATTAAGACTTTTAACCCCTCAAGTTAAATGCTTATGCTAGCTCCTGCTAAATGCTCTACAGAAAAAAAACAATACAGGGCTACATTTAGACGGTCAGCTCTAAAGACAGAATTCAGGTCCAGACTAAGTCAAGGTGCCACATTTAAGCTGCATGTTTAAGCTCATATTACACTCAAGAGGAGCCCAGTCAACAGAATCAGTGGAGCACAAAGAGTGATTCAGCTGTCTCTAGCACAGTCACATCTACAGTGATTCACAGACACCAACAGCCATTTGAGGTGCTGTAGGCACCTTGCTGGCATTCCTGCAGTGACCTCCCAGGCTTGCTGCCATGCTCACCAGCTTAAGCAAGTGTTCCAAGTAACTTGGGACATCTAGAATAATGCAAGTGGCTCTTTTTAGTCACCCTCAACACTTGGGAGGACAACTTGCTCTCAGGACTCAACTAACTGTATTCAGTTGCCTAAACAGGGGCTTTTAATGATATTTGAGGTGCTCAAGAATCTTATTCTTCAAACAAAGTGTCCACACCAGCAGCACATGGTTGCTCTGTGCTGTATCTGCCAGTCTGGTGAAGCTGTTTCAGACACACGCAGAACATTTCAAACTGTCCTCGTGTGACACAGGCACTCAAATTGCACCTTCCACTGCCTGTCCTGAGGATGGCACTCCCCAAGCCCTATCTGTGGACTGGTGTCTCAGAGAGCTCACTAATCTTTGAGTACTGGAGTCAGATGCTTCAGAATATCCACCCTCCAGCACCTGCAGAAGCCCATCCCATCCCAGACCAGCTTAGGTGGGAAAACTGACTCCATCCTGGTGCTGAAGACAAGTATTTCAGCTGATAAAGTGTCACACTAAAGCTAAAGTGCTTTAGTGTCCAAGTCTCCTGCTCAAGCAGCCCATCCAGATCCAGTTGCTTAAAGTCCACCTTAATATGAGGTTACTGTAAGATTGTGATGGACAGGTCTGAGATTCATCAGCATGAGTGCAAGTAAATCAAACTGGAATAGTAGAGTTTTCCAGGAATGACCCATCCTTGAAGGCAGAGTAACTGAGATTCTTCTTAATAGATCCCTTGGGGCAGATTAGAGTGAAACACCACCAAATGACAAGTGTTTATAAATATGCATATGGCAGGACAATTTGCTTGCAATGCAAAGTAGGTATGTAGCTGTTTTGGTTGTACTCTGTAGAAATATAGCAATATAAAAGCACAAAAATAGCAATTAAGAAAATGTATAAGGGAAAGGAAGAAAAAGAAGGGTTAGAGTAGAAGGATATTGCCACCCACGTATCCAGTGTGAGACTTTATTGTTGCAATTTTGATGTCCATTGATCGAAGTGGTGGTCGCAGTCTTGATCAATGAGGGGAGGGGGAACCCTGCAAAACACAATGCTCAGCAGGTTCAGGCTCAGGTGGGAATGCCCAGATACTCCCCCTGGGGCAGGGAGTTCTACACTGCCTGATGTAACACTGTAGATCACATGCAATCCCACAGTGGGAGGTCTCAGAAATGAGTCTGGGGGTGCTTCAGGGTGTTTGATGGTTTATGGAGCCTCCTAAGACATGACAGCTGCCTCTTAGGTCATCATAGCTGAGTCAGTTGTGCCCCATCAGAAGGGATGAACACCTTCAGGACTGTGTGAATGTTCTGCATTGGGGTGCAGGGAGAGATTTACACCTGACCCACTTGTGTAAGAGAGGACATTGGCATGATAAAAAGCACTATCCCAGCTCTGCAGGGTCTGCTTCGTATTGGCCTCTTCCCTTATCTGGGTGAAAATCCAGCTTGTAGCCTCCAGTGGTGGGTGTGCACCCCCTCTGCTCCTGGGCTGTGACTTTGCACAGACAAAGCACCTGCTGATCTAGCAAATGGCCAATTGTTTGAGTCACTAACCATTAATTTTTCAGTTTCTCACAAGGGATCATTAGCAACTTGAGCACTACTAGTTCCAGAAGACAAAGGAAGGACTGGGAGGAATAAGGGTGAAGTTAGAAGACAAGACTCAACTCCTCCCTTGAGTCTAGAGAAAAGGGTATAAAAAAGTGGAGCCAAAAAGCAGGGGAGACCAGTGTCATCTTTATGAAGAGGGAAAAATCAGATCACTGCTTATGCTGCAGGAGGAAAAAGGCAGGGAAGGTAGGAAATTAGCCCTGACTGAGAATCTGTGAGGTGTGTGGGTTCCCAGCAGTGGCAGAAACAGAGGTCAGGTAAGTGGGGGTGGGGACTTCTGTAAGGTGAACACTGGGATCAGGGATGAGGTTCCAGGTTCACACTCTGGATTTAAAGGACACAAATACTGCTAAGTTAAGTATGTGGTGTGTCTGCTTTCATAAATTAAAAAAAATTAAAAAAAAAGAGGAAGAATTGTGAAAAAGAAGTACTTGCTTTACTCCTGCAAATAAGTACAAAAACCTCAAATGTTAACTTTGTAATTTAACTCACCCTCTGCAACCATTCCTAATCCCCTTTGAGGCTCACCACTTTTAATATTTTAAGTAACTCTGCAAGGATTAAATAAGGATTTGGTGCTTTTATCCTCCTATGGATAACAATGTGAGGCTCTCTCACCTGTTCATTGCTGCACTCACTTCCTTTCCTCTCTGTGTATGTGACAGCAATGCTTTCTATTCCTCTGTTTGCAAAATACTGACATGCTTAACAGCTGTTGTTCCTCAATTTGCAAAAAGATCTAGTATTATTCCATAAAGCCACCTAATTTGTCAGCTCTTACAGCTCCACAGTCCTGGAATCTTTTTCTCTTCATCACAAGGTGTTTGCATACCTCAGGCCATATCTAGCCTCCTTATGAAAACCAAAAGCAAACTATGCCTGTTTGTTTTGTAATGTATCAGCAGCCTGAAATTTCTGTTATCTGAGCTGATATTGCAAACAATCCTCTCAGTCACAGACCCTGTGGAAGTGCCTTGGATGGCAGCTCTGCCAGGAGCATCACCCTCCCCACTGCTCCTGGGTAAATTCAGTGAGAAATTTGGGGATTTATCCTTGGGGGAAAGTGCCCAGCAAGTGCCAGTGTTCAGATGCCAGAGCAGCACAGCCATGCAGGCATGCAGCCCCTGCCACCGTGGTGTCACCACAGCTCCAGGTGCTGAACTCCAAGCTGAAGTCCACGTGGCACAGCACCATGACCACAGACAACAGCCTCCATCACCAGCACCCAGATCCCAGGATGGTGGCTGCTGCTTTGTGCACGATGCTGATAGTGGGAGGACTGAGCTGAGTTGCAGACCAGCTGCTCCTAGTCTTTGGATGAGGAGTGGAGCTGTGCATAAATCCCCACCCACTTTGCATTGGAGTGTGGACCCCATTCCTGGCCACGTTAAAGCTGTCTGCACCTTATGCTATCCCAAAGCCACGTGTTTAAGCTTCACAGGCAGCCAATGTTACTAGAAGTTCTTCATTTGATCCTACCACACCTTAGGAATGGATCTGGAGAAAGGTGCAATTTCAGTGAGCTGCCCAAGGAGCACAAATGAGCATAAACAATCTGCCAGGCCACATCCACAGCCAGGAGACCCAGGCAGAGAGTTTAGAGGAATGCAATAGGAGAAGAGAACACTACTTGGATGCCACAATGTAATTCTTGCCCTGTACTTGCAGCCCAAGCAAGGTAGCACTTGTGCTCTTTGCAGTCTTACCATCAAAGAAATTCAGGCAGGATCTTCAGGCATCAGAATTTCCTCTCCTGTAGTCACAAGGGAGATCTTGCACACTCTCTTACTGACTTAGGCTGCCACATCAGGAAGATTCTTGCCCCCCCTCAAGCCCACTGCAGCTCCTCATGCAGAGGTGTCTGTCTCCAGCCCCATTGCTGGCTCACGGATGGAACCTGCTGCTGCCCCCCCAGTTCTGCTTGCCTGGTAAGGGGCTGGGGGTCAGTCCCCAGCAGTGACAGCATGTCACCCACCAGGGTCCCTCTCAGCTCCATCCCTCACTGAGAAGCTCTGTTTCCCCAAAGTCTGGAGCTGGTGGTGGTACCCAAAAGCCCATCATCACCAGAACCCAACATACCTGAACACTTCACACACTACAGCAGCTACTAAGCAGCTACACGACTGCCCGTTTTTAGCCGTCTTCTTTTCACAAAGTCAGATGAAAATACTGTTTATTCCTCTCCAGTTGTTGCCTGTGGCCACCTCTGCCACGTCCCTGCCAATAACCAGCTGCTTGCTCTGGTCTCTTTCTTGGTTTTGGAGCTCTCCAGCACACGGAGAGGCAATGAGAGGAATGTGGGGCTGCAAAGAGCCACTCATCTCACATGACAATCATACCCCACCACGGCACCTCTGGGCTGCAGAGCTGGCAGCTCCTGGCAGCAGAGCTGTCCCACACATAGAAGACATTGTGGATGTGACAAGGAGTAAAAATAGTCTCACACAATTCAACCAACTTCATTTTGCAGTCTTCGTGAAGTGTCAGAATTGAATTTCCAGATACACCACTCCACTATGGTGAGAGATGTAATGCTTCAAGAACATATTTTCTTTCTTGTTCAGATGCAGAAAAACCTCACAAGAGCAACTATTCTCATGGGATTTTGCCCAGAATTGGTAGAAATCTCAAGAAAACAATTCCATTTTGTAATATCTCTGACTCTCCTGTTCAAAAATCTCATGAGGACATTTTCCAGGACAGCTGAATTTAAAGCTGAATGCAACCTAGGTTAGTTGTCAAATCCTAGTGAGTCCACATAATTTTTTTTTCTCCCTTCCTTCTCAATAATGGCTTGGGTTACTGAAAGAGAGCAGTGCTCCCTGCTCTAATGTTTCTGCCTGGTGTTGTGCTATCAGGAGATTTAGGCACAGGTGAACTCAAGCCAGCTGCAGGATAAGCACAGGGCTGCTTCCTGAGCCACACATGGTGGGACAAGGGCAGCTCAGAAGATGGCTTTATTCAGTCCTGATTTTTCACAGCTCCACAGCCTCACTGTGATTACATGCAATTAGGGAAAAGCTGGCCTGGCATTGCTCTGCAGCAGCAGGAGAGCACAGAGGGCCTGGAATCTGTGACTGCTTTGACCAGGCTACCTGACAGCCACACACCTCTGGCCTTCCTGTTTGGGTCTCACTGCTGCTCCACTATGGCATTCTTCAAAAGCAAAACCAAATAAGCATTTTAGCATTTCAAGTTACCCCATCACTAGATTCACCACTGCTACACGGCAGGACTAAGGCACTGGGATTTGCTTATATTCCCAGGGCTTTCAGTGTGGGAGTATCCTGCAGGACTGAACTGTCCCCCACCCACCTGTGGCACAAAGGGAGCTGGGGCACCATCACATGTGGTACAGGTGTGCAGGCAGGATTTGTAGCTGATAGTGCACATCAGTTTTAAGGGGGAATGTTGTTTTGGGGAGAAAATAAGAAAAAAAATAGGAGAGCAAGGAAAAATAAAGGAAAAGGGAGAGTGCATAAGGTCCTTTGCAGTACAGTAACAAATGGCTTGGAGATTGATTGGTAAAATATCTTTGCAAAAAATAATTGGGAAGGGAAGATCAGGGAGTAGAAAAACACAAGGAAGGGAAGGAGACAGGCTGCAGGAGAAAAGGAAATGAACAGATCTGAAGATGTTATCTGTGGCTGAGAAACCCCACCAGTCCTGGCTTGGTGCCCGTGAAAGTCCTTGCAATAAGGACTAAAACATTCACAAGCAAGAGACAGGAATGAGAGAAAAAGAGGGAAATGCTGGATTTTATAAATTTTGTCATCCAAACCTACTCTAAGGAGAACTTGGTGAAACAATGAGCAGACCCCCAAGAAGCAACACTTGCCTGCATGTCCTGCTGCTAAAACTTGCCTCCTGTAGTCCCAGTGAGCTGCATTGCAAAATAACCAGGCACAAAGTCAGCTAGTCCCAGCCATGGCTATGAGGAAGAATTTGTGGCTTAGCACTCCAAAATCTGACTCCTTTGGATGGATTTTCTGTTTGCAATGTTCAAAAATAGCCCATGTGCACCTCTCCATGCTCCCCCTGTAGAGTGGGTGGACTGCGGGTCAGGATCTGCAGTGGGACACGAGTGGGACACATACAGCAGGTACAAGGCCAAGGGCTCTGTTATTATTAGGATCCTCTGGGTAAACTGTAGTTACATTAAGAAAGAATAATGGTATCACATTTAGAGACACCCTCAATCCAATTCTAACAAAACTAATCACTCTCAGCTGGGCAGAAGAGCAGTATCAAATTGCTGTTGCTCATTGATACAGATTGGCAGGGCATCCCCCCCTTTGGTGCTCACCAGAGCCCAAATGTTACAGAGAAGTTTTAAAGATCTGCCTGCAGCCTCCACCTGCAATCAGCACTTTTATCTCAAAGACATATCTTGTCTCTATGCCATTTCCTAGAGTTGTCAGGTAATCACAGCTGTTTGTGTTCTCCCAACAGATTTCATGGCTACAAGGCTTCAAAATGAAACAGCCGGGCAATGAGGCGTTTCTCTGGAGGAGACAGGTTTTGACTAAACAGTTTAAGAGTTTTACTCACAGTAGAAGTAAAATGGGTTGTGTACCAGTCCAAAGCCTGCTCCAGTTCAACATAAATAAAAAAACCATTACCCTATCCAAAAAGGACAGGAGACAGAAATCTCATAGAGGGCATTAGAAATAAAAGGTCAGAGCCATCAAAACTTTAAAGAAAAAAAAATCAAGACTCATCAAAACTGCTGTGAAGTTCTGTACAACACAGATCCCTGCAGTGCAACCTGGAGAAAAGATTACCCCAGTTCTTCTGTCAGAGCAGGTGAAAAATGCAGAATAGCTTCAGTTAGGGTGTAGACCCCTTCAGCACCTCATAGGATGGATCTGGCCCCGGCTAAAAGGCACAAAATGAGTAAAATAACATGGAGTCAACTGGCAGTAATTGTTTCCATAATCTTCTCTTAAGTCTCTGGAGCAGGTCTAGCTGCTTCCTTGGCCTCATTCCCTGACCCAGAGAGAGCTTGGCCCAGAGAGCTTGACCTGGGGAAATAAGAATTTCTTCCTTGTCTCTTCAAGCCAGAATGTTTTGGCTGGAGCTATCAACCAGATAAGCAGCCAACAGCATTTGAGGAATTTGTGCCTAGGGTGCTACACTTTGGACATGATGTGGTTTGGTTTTCGGCCCTGAGGTCTTGAAAAGGTAATTCCCTGCTTGAAGGCAAATGGCAAGTGTGACAGCCTGGGAAAAGGGAACATGGGAAGATCATTCATCACCATGGAAATGACTGAAGGATTGAGGGCTGCATCCAAACTAATCTCACCAAACTAATCTCATCCAAACTAATCTCTCCCTTCCTAACAACCAGGAGAAACAGACAGATTTAGGGTAGAGTAGCATTTGGATCTTTCTAGATCTGTCTCACCTGTCTGGCCATTCAAATGTCTGTGTGGTCAGATCATATGTGTCTGGCATGTATAAACTTTTAAGCAGTGATTTGATTTCCTGCTTTCTCCCATGACTGTAAATTAGTGTTTTCTCCAGCAGTCTCCTGGGAGTCACCTGGCATGGTCAGAGAGGTTAATCAGACCCTGTAGCTAGGATCTGGCTACCAAGCAAGGTGCAAGGAATCACAAAACCAAAGCTTTGCTCATATTTATCCAGGCAAGATTTGTCTTGACAGGGAAAAAAAGGTCTAAAATATAGTAAAAACAGATCAACTGCAAAACACTTAGGAAAAAATGAGATACGTTACTTGCATTTGATGTATTTTAAATGTCTGAGAGTAATGAACTGGCACCTGGCTCAAATGGAAACAAAAGGTCTTGCTCAGGGGGAGTGGAGGAGGAATAATCCTGATGCAGATGTTGTTCTCAGAATGTAAACCTACTTCACACTCCTGTAGGTTAACACACCCTCCATGAAAACATCATTACTCTAAAAGGGTTTTATTTATATTAATACAAAGGGAAACCTTCTGTTGCCCAAAAAAGATGAAAAAAAATTAAACCAATTTGACATAGACTGCTGTAAATAGCAAGAATAGAGAACCCAAGGTGGTCATGGTGATAATTTTATCATCACAAACCATTATCTCTACATTCTCTGAGGTGCACATGCTGCATACATGGAATAGCTGTGCATGGCCATTGGCTTGAGAGTAGGAACCTAGAAGCTGGGAAAAAGAAACAGGTAACCAATAAAGAAAAAAACCCCAAACACTTGTGCATAAAACCTTCAGCTCACTGCTAGGCAATTTTATCATCAAAAAGAATACACATGGCTCATCCTTACAGTGCCTCTGCAACTCAAGAGCAGGGATTAGGAAAAAAAAGGAGTAATCCTCTAGATAAATGTTTACTTCCTTTTCTCTCCAGTGACCCTGTGGCCCAGGCGGCGGGGAGCCCATTGCAATAGGTAAAGTAAGTGGTGCTTCCCTGGCTCCTGCTGGCAGCTCGGTGAGGCTCAGCACTGTCTGCTCACGCAGGTACAGCCTGTTTGAAGTAACTGCTCCTCACTGCACAAAGTGGCCAGGTGCTGTGACAGCTCGCTGGAGCTCTCCAAGTCATTCCGGCAGGGCTTTTCTACCATTATCCTCCCACAGCCCCCAGGGATATGATTAATTCATGGAGCATCACTGAAGGCATCTTTCTATGGCATATGGAGTTAAAGTGTCCTCTTCACAGAGCTGCCTGGGGACAACTGTGGAATTTGTACAGACAATCCCACTAGGTAGTCAATCTTGTAAAAGCACTGATATTACAAAGTAAATACAAGTGATCTATTTGTTTAAGGTTATTACTGTGACCGACAGGGTATTAAAACAATCTTTCTACTGGCAAAAGATATCAGGCCTGCATTCCCATTTGATGTTCCTAAGCAAGCTTTTCTTCTTTCTTTCTCAGCCACTGAGCTGTGGGGTGTTCATCAAACTCGACTGATTGGAGTGCACCACACAACCAGCCCATTGAAATTCAATTCAGATATGGGGTTAAATCATAAAAAGGAACCTTAGCTAGTAATAACACTTTGATGTGCAGATGTATAAAAGTTTTAACTTCTACTTTCTTCTGAAACAAATCAGCTTCAAGTCATGCTTTTTGATTCATATTTTAGCTTCTAATACATCCAAAGCACGAACACTGAACATTGCCCTCTGTGGTCAGGAAACTTACAGTGGGTGATGTATGAAGGCTTCCATTTCACCCTTTTATCGAGGCTGTATATGGACACTTCCCCACAACAAAAACACACTGCCTGATGTTCAGAGCAAAAGGTCAGTCACTTTATGTCTGGCTGCTTTTCACAAACACGCCATTTCTCTTGGAACTGGAAATTTCAGCTAGGAAAGGACATCACCTTCCTAGATGCATTTGATATTCTGGCAGCAGAGACACCTAAGGAAAAAGTCTCTGGACACAGAGCACCCAGACACGCTCCCCTCCACTCCACGCTTTGCAGACCATGCCTCACTCCCCTGTCCACTTTCTTTTTTGAAGCACACAGTCTATGCAACTCACAGTTTGCTTATCTATCTATTTTTGCTTTACATTTATCTTGTAACATCCAATAACACCTGTGCCAGCCAACAGGAGCCTCAGAGAGATACTAGTGCACAACCCTCCTTCAGGCCCCTAATTCCTGTCTTAAAGATGACCTCAGCTTTAAGTCTGACACACAGCCTGTGAGAAGATGCATCACCAGGGAACCAGCTCTCACTTTGACCTGTCAAAGTCTCCAGGTGTCAACCCCAGCTCTTCAGAGCTATGCACATAAAATCACCTGGCACAAGCCTCTCACCTGGGTTTGTAACAGCAGCCAAGGAATCAAATTATAAACCTCTTTATCTACCTGCCCCATAACTGCCAGTTTTCAAGGCCAGCCTGGATGGGACTTTGAGCAACCTGGTCTAGTGGAAGGTGTTCCTGTCCATGGCAGGGTGGTTAGAACTGGATGGTCTTCAAGTTAGAACTGGATGATCTTTAAGGTCCCTTCAAACCCAAACCATTCTATGATTCTATGATACCTGACCATAATGCAAATGCAATCCTTGGTGAGTCTTGTCTGGTCCAAGCCTTTAGTAGAATCAACCCATACAATTTTCCCAGCCTGACATTTGAACTGTGTGGGCTCTGAAAGTTGTTCATTTCTATATCCACACGAGGAAAGAAAGATGGGTCCTTCTCTGCTTTTGAGTTATAACCCTTTCATTTACACTCTTCTGGAGTTTTCTGAAGTCCTCAGTGTGCTTCTGGCTTGGTGTGGGTCTTTTGGCTGTGTTCAAGTTTCCTGGCTGGGCTCAGTCCATCTCCATGTCCTTTCCACTACTCACAGAGGGAAAGGCACTGATCACTCTCCTCTGTCCAGCCTTGTGTGTGGTGGTGCCTTGTCCCTTGCCATTGCATGTACCATGGGACTCTGAGCCACACTGCTGCTCTCTGCTTCTACTCCCTCACCCAAGATACAGGAGTGTATACTACTGGCTTTATCCTTGTGCCTATCCTTTTTGAGAAGCTCAAGGTTTCATTATTTCCCAGAGTCATCTCCTTTTCTCAGGAAAGAGAGCAAGGAGAATCTTTGTGGTCTTTCTTAAAACAAATAACAATTGCAGTATTAACATGGCATTTGAATAACTCTGTGAAAAACTTGCAAGTTAGAAGTCAACTCTAATTTAATAATCAAATGCTATTAGAATGTCTCTGATTTAATTTTCTCTCTTGGTGCTACACCTTTTAATGGAGAAAGAGTTCCCCCTTCATAGCAAAACCAACTCTTGCCTCTGCTAAAATTCAGCCTGGTGCAGAGCTGGGTCACTGTGTCCTTCTCAGCTCCAGAGGGATGGGGGCTTACACAGTGCCCTTGTTGAGGATCCAGGGATGTGGCATGTGGGAAATCCCAAGAAGGATTCACAGTTCTCACACTCCAGTGTGTCCCTGGGCACAGTCCATTGAAAAGCAGCAAGTGGGACTTGGGGGTCCTAAATGCATCTTGGTCCCAGCAGGTCTTTCACCCTCTGCAACACCATCCCTCATTTATGCCTGAATACACAAAATCCAGGTTTTCCCAGTGGATGGTCAGTGGCAGGTACCTAACTCACCAGCCATTCATTCCAAGCTGAAGCTCTGGCTCAGGTTAATTTTCCTGGCAAGTCTTAACTGTAATTTAAATTTCCTACCTATTCAAGCTGATCAATCTGTACTTCAGATCTCCTGAGCATTAATAAAACAGTTATGAGAAATTTCAGGATAAAAGGTTAAGTCTATAAAAATATGCAACTCCTTGATAAAAATAACTCCATCAAGTTTTCAGAGACTAAGAAGACAAAGGTGCTAATTTCTGCATTTGAAATAACTTTGGGACTGTCACTTGTAGAAGTCACTGGAGTAGCCACATTTTGAATTGAATTCACACAGTGAATTCACACAGTGAATTGGCTGCCTTCAACTTTCCAAAAGTTGTCCCCACCCACTGGCTTTGCAGCAGTGTCAGTTCAGACTTTCTACTTGACAGGCAAGGAAGCATCTTGAGGGAACAGGAGACATTCTTGGCCACCTCTTGGAGCTCACCCCCTCCCATGACCTTCAGTGCATGACCTTCTCCCAGCAGGAGGGTCTCAGCTGGAAGGGCCACCTTCACCACCTGGACAGGTCTCTGCAGGGTGACAAGGACAATCCCTCTGTGTTCACTGGCCACGGCAGTGCCACTGATGGGAGATCTTCAGGCCATGTAAGGCATCTGAACCACTCCTAATGTCTTCTGCCAGCTGGGATGACCCAGTTTATATCCCCTGTGACTGGGGAATCGCTGGGGCTGGCTCAGATACAGCCACTTGGCATTGCAGACAACCTCAGTAGGGTAGAAGGAAGCTGTTCTTGTCTCTCTCCCCTCCCAGTGGGGAGAACCAAGGCTGCCAGTGTTATGAGGTGAACCCAATTAAGCACAGTTAAAATATTCCACAGCCATTTAAGAGCAACTTTGTTATTAGTGGCTCGCTTTTGGGCTGACATTGTGAAAAAGTTGATGTGTTAGCTGCCCAGCAGATATACAAACCCAGTGGAGTCTGGAGGAAACTTTGAAGTTCTATTAAAACCTAGATCTTTTGCTTTTGCTGTAAAATACTATAAAAAAAATGTTTATGTAGTTCCTCAGGAGCTCAGAAATAATTTTTAAATAAATCAGCTTAAAATAAACCAAATAATTCCTTGTTATACGTGATACCATATTCATCCTCATATAAGCAGCTTTTCTCACTAAGCATTAGCTTGCATTTGCGTATCAATTTTAGAAAGCCTGGCTTCTTTCTGTCTATCAGCCTTTAAAGCCTTTTCCACTGCAGTATTTGCTGGACAGTCAGGTAAATGCAAGGCAAGCATCCTTCTAGCTCATTACTGCTGATTACCCTGCTCTGGCTTGGCTTTCTTCTCTGCCTGCTCTGCAGGCTTGGCCATTTCTGGGAACTGCCATCCTTCTACACAGCAGCACAGCAAAAGGAAGTTACTTAAAAATGTTTTCTTTTGTGGGGGAAAAGGATGCTGTACAGTGTTGCTCACAGAATGTGGTACTCCAGAGGCACCTCTGGGATTGGACTCAAAAGTGTAGAAAGGGTCTGTGCTTAAAAGCATGCAAATTTACATCAAAATCTGTGTTGCTAAGGGTGGTGACAACCACTGCAACAAAACCCAGCGTGGGGGGCTTCCTGCCTGTTTTATTCTTGGTCACATACTAAACTCCCTCCCAGCTCCCAGTGGTTTGTTTCAGTTTTCATCTTACGTAACTAATATTTATGGCTGGTCCAATGTCTTATCCAGTCTTACTGGTTGGTCCAAAGGCTTATCCAGTCTTACTTATTACAAGCTATATTTTAATAGAAATCACTTCTCAAACCAATAGTTTAATGGAAGGGAAAAGTGCTCTCTCCTCTACAGCCTGTCCAGGTACAAGGCTGCAGGTGCCCGTCACACATGGCCACACAGTGACTGCAGGTGGGGACTCGTCAGGTGGGGACAAACTGTGGCTGATGCCAAGAAAATAATGCCTCTTTCCAACCACCATAATTTCATATGAGATAGCTCACCATAGGATGGCAATCCTCTTAGGTGTATCTTTTTTTTTGCTCCTGTTTGTGTTAAAAATGAGAGCAGAAGCAGAAGAGTGCTCCAAGCATAAGCATATACTGTGGGAATAGAAGTGGCAATAGTAGTACTTAGCCTTTATGTATAGGCTTTTCATCTGCACGTTTCAAAATCCTTCACAAAAGGACATTACTGTCACTCTCCATGTTCTCCTGAAAGGAGAAGGGACATCACCAGGATGTCCCACCAGCCTCCCACAGCTGCCAGCTCTCGTGCTGTCCTCCTCACCACTTGTCCTGGTGTGCTTGGCCTCTACTGGGCTCCTTCTCATCACCTTCCTCCCTCAGGTGCCTACCAGAAAGGGATCAGCCCCAAGTGGATGGGAGCAAACTTTCTGTGGGGGCTGCTGCCAGGGCTCCCATGCTGGATGGTGCAGGCAAAGGGCTCTCTCCATGCAAAAGCATCATCCCAGCTTCTCAAGGTGGGCTGCCTGAATAGCTGTTTCTCTGTCTCCTGCTGGTAAAAAAAGGAAACAGTCAATTAGTGCAGTGCTGATAAAACACACCTCCAGGTTTGTTTGCCTTTTCTTATAAATGCATAATATACATACACAAAAGTAAAACATAGAGGAAATCAATCCAGTTGCTTTTTTCTATAAGGGGAGCAAGGAATACTCTCAGAACCATCTTGCATTCATCCCTTCAGCAACTACATAAACTTGTGGGGTGTTGAAGCACTGCCAGGAGAGGGGCAGTCATATTGCAGTGAGTTTTGTACTGCCTTCAGGTCTTCCACACAGACAGATTCCTTCAAGGTGTTTCGAGGCAGTGAAAGGCTGGAGAGCTGGTGCTTAAAAACACTTTAAGGTGAGCTGTGGTACTGAATAAGCAAAGAGCAGTAGGGAGCCCCTGGCAGCTGCAGCAGAATCTGGGCCTGTTCTTTATAGGACAAAAATGCATCTTGTGTGTTTTGTCCTCGTGAGCTGTGAACGCTGAACAACACCAGCATTTCCATGGAGATGGAGGCATTGTGTATTGTTGAAGAAAGGATGTGAATTTTAAACAGAAATATGATAGATCTCCAAATGCTGCTCAGGAGGCAAGGCACTGTTATGCTAAAAAGTGTGTTTTCCAGCCCTCTGCCATGGGCATGGAGGGCTGACACTGTTAACTCCTTCAGTTCCAAGCCCAGTAGGCACCAGCACAATGAACAGACTGTCACAGTTTAAAATCTGTGCAGAGAGAGCAAGGTGCTTGTCTGCCTGATCACTCAGCCCCACTTTTTCCATGATAAAACCATTTTCATGCCAGAGTGGCAGAAAGTGCTCCCCCTGAAAGGTATTCAGAAACTTCAGTACTCCAAGGGAATGAGAGAGTAAGCTCAGCATCCTGAAGGACAAAACCACCACATTTTGGATTTGAAGAAGAATTTCATATGAGGAGTTAACAAAAAAAATACATATCTTCAAAATATTTCTATGCCAGCCTTCCATTAACTTCCAGAAAATGCAAGGGAAACATGTTATTCAAACCAAACAAGTATTAGAGCCAATATTTTTTTGTTTTACATCTTCTTATGACTTGACACTTAAACTGTGCTTGAAATCAGGAGAAAGCAGAGAAAGACCCAGGAAGGTGACTTGGAAAGTGGTTTCACTTACTTCTAGCTGAAGAAGCTCTCTCCTCACAAAAAGGTCCTTTAAGCTTTCTTAGGAATGGGCAACCTCAGAAACATGAAAAACAAGGTGCATTGTGCACCTGCAGAAAAAATCTTGGCCCACCACTGTGGAGGTGCAGGCAGCCTTGCAAAAGCCCTGACCTGAATGGGAGTGGAGCAGTCAGCCAGGAAGCACATGGGAGGGATGCTTGGGAGAGACACAGGGAGGCAGTGAAGGTGGCCAGCTCTACAGGGAGAAGACAGAAGGTACCTGAGAGAAGCCAGATGGGAGCAGATGTGTTTGCTAACCCTGTCACAAGGAGTTTAGCATGGTGGGAGGCAGGGAGAATCTCTGCTCCCTGCCCAGGAAAAGCAGGCTCTCTGCTTCCCCAGAGGTCTGGCTGAGGAAAGGACCCTGTGCTGCCAGTGTCCTCCAGACCCACAGCTCTACTGTCACCCAGGACAGAGTCCTGGAATGCAGGGGTCCCCCAAGGAACAGGCACTGCCATGAGCAGCAGCACCAGGAAAGACTCCAAAGTCTGTCATCTACCTGCAAAGAGCTGAATGCCTCGTGAATGTCATTATGAAATTACTTTCTTTTATTTAGGACCAGAGATGGAGGGAGTGGAATGGGGAGTTAGCAACATAACCCCATGTGCTGCATTTCTCTCTATAATAAGTAAGGAAACTCTACCCCAGCAATCTTCAGGGCTCAGCATCCTTTCATCTTCTCAGAGAGGTATGCCTGAAGAACCAGCAGCCCTTCCTGACCCTCAGGTCACAGCAGCTTTCCCAAGCTACTCCCTCCTGCTCCTCAGGATGCCCAGCTGCATGGGTCTGTCCCCATTTCCCCTGTCTGGTTGTAGATGGAAAATGTCACACCATTAATTACATGGGGGCAGGTCAAATTCTTGTCTTTCACTGCTCTTCAGATGCTGCAGGAAAAGAAGCATTTTACATAATCTTGATTAGACAAATGGCCCACTGAAGGCAATATTCATTATAATTCCATATACATTAGAATCATTAAAACACAGAGCTGGCTTGTCCACACACACAAATTTTCTAGTGTTAAATCATGGAATTTTAGCACTTAATGATGTTAGGAAAAGTCAGTATGGGAACAAACCACCAAAAGATCTACTGCAGGCCTGAAATTCACAGTAAAACTATAGCTTGTTTTCTGGGTTAGGGGTTTTTTGTGGGTTTTTTTTTCACTCGACCCACAATGTCTGTAAACCACAGACTGAAAATTTCTTATCATTGTTGTAAATAAACACACTGTGTGGGAGGGAGAAAGAAGAAAACACCAGGCTGTCATTTGGCATGAGACTTTTGGGAGAAGAGGGATAAACCTGGCACAAGGCTGGGGGGACCTCCCTGGTCAAGCAGTCAGCCTTGTCCATTTCAGCAGGCATGTAATATGACCTTCATAAACTGCCTGGATCCACCTTAAAGTTGTTAAGGTAAATACATGTCCTCCACTAGGACACTATGG
Organism: Urocynchramus pylzowi; assembly: GCA_013397555.1. Classification (NCBI taxonomy): domain Eukaryota; kingdom Metazoa; phylum Chordata; class Aves; order Passeriformes; family Fringillidae; genus Urocynchramus; species Urocynchramus pylzowi. Next base: position 1,237,984 of record VZRH01002121.1, read on the forward strand.
TTCTTATTCTTCTAATAGACTGGGACACTTCTGGTAATTTCCAGCTTATGTTTATTAAAGACCAGCTTACAGCCCACATCTAAGCTGCCCTTCAATCAAATATCCCTGAGGACCATTCCCTGAATATTGAATATAATCTCTCTCTCTTTCCATGTTTTACCAGGCTAAACACAGACCCTTTGCTGCCTCTTGGATGGCAGCTTTCCCTTTCCACAGACAGCCATAAAAATGGCTGGGGCTTGCAGGTATCCCTGCTGGACACTGGTTATCAGAGCTGCATGTTTGCTGCCCAGAGGATGGGTATGGATTTGAAGGTGGTCTAGAAGGTCAACCTTTGTTGTGGTGCACTGTCAATGCAAAAGTAGCCTTGTGGCTTGAGAGGCTTTGATGCTTGAGGAGGACAATGATTTACCATCCAATTATTTTGGCAAAAATAGTTAATTTCCCTGGTGATATATTCTCAAACACAGCCAAGGGAAAGCTTAAAAAGGACATCCACCTTTGTGACTGTGGCAGGATGGGCTGAATGCACAGCTCTCTACCACCACCCACAGCTGTGGGCTCTCCCATTTCATGCCTCCCAGGCTGCTGCCTAGCTTGGCTTTCATGTGGGTGCATCCTTATCCTCCATCCGAGTGAAATTTGGATGTAACAAAAGGATTCAACATAATGCAAGTTTCAGAGCAAGTGACAGGAGTACTAAAATCTAAGCAGAGCATAAACATACAAGGTTAGCATGATCAAAATGAAATTACCTTCTCCTTATTGTTCTTTATAGACCACATATTGACCATGAAAGTGAACTGCTTTCTGTAGCATGTCCAATTGACTTTGGGAAACTTCCTTAAATCAAATTGGAAATGTTTTGAGATTTCTCAAGAGAATAAATGAGAAATAAATAGCAAAGCAGCATTTCACTGAAGTGTCTAGTCACCAGTCATCATTAGATCTGACAGACAGAACAAGATGTTTGGAAAACTTATTGAATATGGCCTGTTATCTTGCTATGTATCAAGGCTTTTATCTGACATATCTATGGTATTCTTTATATAAAAAGAACTCTGTTGCATTTGCAACAAAAATATCAGTTTATCCTAAGGACCTTGTTGTCTACAGTATGTTGTTTCTGAGCCCTATACAATTTATTTCATGGCAACATAGCTCTCTGTTTTAATATTGCTGTGAAAAATCAGGAACGTTGCTGTTTATCTGGTGAAGGGCAGACAAAAATCTGCTCTTATTTACACTTGAATAAATCTAAAACAAGTGTTGACTTAAGCTGCTAATCTAGATACCCACTGCTGTACCAGAGGAGAAACTCCTCCACTGAATGCTCATTTTTTTCAATAATGGCTGTCCCTGCATGGCTGAGCCCAGACTCCTGATGGATAATGTACAAAGATTTTGAAAAAGTCATTTTTCTCCATCCTAGATCTTCAGCCTTCCTCTGACCTTTACTCCAGCCTTTCTCTGTGTGTTAGAGACTCAGAAACTTCAGAAGCCTTTTCCCAGGACAGGGGCTTACAGGCCATGACCGAGGCTCTTAAGCTCTTCTGGATGAATTATATTGAGCTCTTGGCATGCTCTAAGCTTTTCCAGACTTTAAATCATTCTTGCAATATTTTGGTGTATCCTCTCCAATTTATCAGCATATTTTTTAAACTGGGGATCCAAGAAGAGGTCCGTTTGTTCCAGTAAAGCTCTTGCTAATGCCTCACAGAGTGATAATTTCCCTTCCCACTTCTCATCAGTATTTCCTTCCCATGCAGCCATGGATTACTTTAGCACTTTAACCACTTGGCTAGTCTGGGAGCCCATCAGCAGCCAGCTATCCACTGTGAAAGCATTTCTTGGCCACGGCTTGCTGAAATACAGTCCTAAGTCCTGTCACTGGTACCTGCACAAAAATATTCCAGCTGTGCAGCTCCATCTCCAGCAATTCAGCCCCCTGTTAAGATGTGTGTTACCCGAGGGAGCCCGAGCTGCTGTGCCAATGGATAGCTCTGAGGGGCTGCCTTTTGTCACTCTCCCCCACACAAACTTTTTGCAGTCAAGTCCACTGGGGTGTATTTGCACCCTGGCTGCAGAGAATGTTGATGAGAGCAGGACCATGAGCTGGCAGCTTGTGAAATCCCAGTGAGCACACTCCACTGGGAACCTGGTTTCTTAGATATAATTACCTTCTGAGACCTGTCCATCAGCTGATTTCTGAGCTTTTTGGTACGGATTTGTAGTGCTTTGTGTACAGAAATGCTGGGTTTTTCAGCAGAATGTTATCCATTATCAAATGAAATGCCTTACAGTGTCAAGCTTGGCAATGCCATTGCTTTTATCAGTCAAACTGCATCTCAAAGAAAAAGCAATATCAAGTTCAACAGAAATACTGCTCTGTGCTCATTTGCCTATACATACAAAAAAGCAATCAATCTGCAAAACCTTGGCAAATAAGAAAATATATTCAGTTATTTAAATTTTCAAAGAAAAATCTTTTGTTCATCCAGTTTGCAATGTACCTGAAAACAGAAAGGTTTTTTCTCCTTCCTGATATTCAGCAACTCCTATAAAGTCTGAGACAGCCAATTTCACTCTCAAGCCATTTAAAGCAGATGGATTGTAGCCATGCACAAAACTCTCTAATGAATAAGTAAAACTACAGTTACTTATTATATTATATAATAGCCATTTGTAAAGAACTGATCATCGAAGCAGCTGAAGTTTTCAGCTTCTCCCTGCCTTGCTTTATTTAATTGCCTTTGTCTGCCTGGGTTTTGTTGGGCATTTACTGCCATCCAGTGCTTCTCTGAGATATGACTCCACCATCCACTATTAAGAGCTAGCACAAAGCAGGAATATTTGGCTCTTAACACGCTCACTGACCTCATTTGGAGAAGTGCTACAGGTATTTTACAGCAATAAGCCATCGCTGTGCTGCAGCAGTGCCTGAAAGGCTGCGGTGCCTGACTGTGCTGGCAGCTTCATCCTGGTGGGACTGGGCTGTCACACCCTGCAGTCAGACCCTGGCTGCCTGACATCCAAGGGGGCTGATCTGAGCTGCTGCTTCATGGCTGTCAAAGAGAAAATGTTTCATGATAAGAAATTTAAATAATGGTTTGCTTTGTTTTTAAGATACTCACCTTCTGTGATTTTTTTTTTTTTAATTCACTACATACAATTTGCTTTTGTGTTTTGTAGCCTGCAAGTATTCAGTGTTCACTGCATCTGCTTGCCTGGAAGATAAAGCNTTCGTCTTCCGTGATTTTTTTTTTTTTAATTCACTGCATACAATTTGCTTTTGTGTTTTGTAGCCTGCAAGTATTCAGTGTTCACTGCATCTGCTTGCCTGGAAGATAAAGCTCCATACTTGAAAAGCATTCATCTTACTGGTTTTTGTTGGTTTGTTTTAGTTTGGTTTTTTTTTTTAATTTTGGTTTTTTTAATTTTTTGGACCAAACCCACACTTCATAAGAGCTGTTTATGCAATGTGTAAGAAGGTTAAAACAGTATAGATTTTAATTATACAATATCCAATTTTTTTCATCTTTTCATGAAATGTTGAGTGACATTCCTAATGAACTATCCATGTAGGAAAAAACCCAATGCTACTCCAATATTATACTCCTTTTAATAAGACAGAATGTCTTAATTCCACAAGGAATAAATTGGATCAAGCTTTGGAAAGGCCAAAACTGTTACTTCAGATCTCATGGGGAGAGAGAGAGAAGTCAGACCAAGTAAAACAAGAAGTTTAGTGAGCCAGGGAGTCAGGCTCAACCTTGATCCTGGCCAAGTTATTCAGACCATGTTTTGGAAGCTCAGTACACAGTCCTTGTTTTGGTTGGACATGAGATACCCAAATAGTTTCATGTATCCAACCATCATAGTTGTACCAGCTAGTGGCACTTTCCTTGCTGCAATAAGATAATACATTGTGGTAAAAACATACTTAGGGTGAAATGTGTGTTTGCTTATTTAAACTGATTTCTATTTTGCTCTATATGGTGATTTAAGGGAGCCAGAATTTGTAGTATGCAGCACTTAACCACTATTTTTATTGTGAGAGATCAAACCCTGGAAAGGCTGCCCTGAGAGGTTGTAGGGTGTCCACCCTTGGCTGAGTGGATGTGGTCCTGAGCAGTCTGCTGTGACTGACCCTACTCTGAGCAGGGGGTGGACTAGAAGGTATTCTGAGATGCTTCCAGCTTCAGCAAGTTGGTTTTGTGTGGTAGAATATATAGCTTTGTTCTGAAACAAAATGTTAGGTAGACACAGGAAAAAAGTAGTACACCAACAAAAAAATTATAGCCAAACACTTTAATTATGGTCATGAGCTAATCACCTTTCACTTTCCAGTAAGATAATGAATCTCTAATGACACAGAAACTCATAATAGCATTCATAAATATCACATAATTATATTTCCTACATAAAAAAATGTTCAAGCAGGTGCTTAAGTATCAGAATAAGCCTACTGTGATCAATACTCAGATTTAGACTAAGCATGCATTAGATGAACAAATAAACTTTACCCCTTTTAACACATTCATTGCTTGGCATCTGTATTTCAGACCACAGAGCTGGGTAGTAAAGGGCAAAAGGAAAGTTATATGTACTAGAAGTTGGTGTTTGTCCAGGTGAGATAGAAGTGAACTGGGAAAATGAGAGCCCAAAAAAGGGAAAAGCTGACCCAGAGAACACTTTCTGATACAACCATAATTCCCCATGTAAAACTTCTAGCACATGCAGCTGAGCTGCTCCACATATCCCAGGTGAGTTTGGCCTCAGAATGGAAACATAGGTGATTTTTTTCTTCTACAGCTGTGTTTAACCAGGAAAGTTGGGATATGTGAAGCCTCTCAGCTATCCTGATCCAGTTTTCCTGATCATCTTTCCTTGCCTGGCCCAGCACCCCAGTGGTCACCCCATCCCCAGGAGCATGGGTCCCAGCAGGCACAGCTCTCCCTGAGCACCAAAGCCTTCATCTCCCTTACCATAAATCCCCCCTACATGTACACATCCCCCAGCTTTCCCTTTCTCCTTGAGCAGAATCCAAAAACCTCCACAAAGCTCAACTGTGCAATAGGAAAAGAGGTGGTGGTTTTAAACTAAAGGGGGATAGATTTAAACTATGTATAATGAAGAAATGTTTTATGATGAGAGTAGTGAAACCCTGGTACAGGGATTCCCAGAGGGGTGGCAGATGTCCCATCCCTGGAGATATTCTAGGCCATGCTGGATGTGGCTCTGAGCAACTTGATCCAGTTGCAGGTGTCATTGCAGGAATGGACTGGATGGCCTTTAAAGGTCCCTTCCAGCCCAAATTATTCCATGAATCTGTGATTCTCTGATGTGAACACTCCTATCACCACACACACCTGAGCAGAAATGCTGTACTGCACCTGAGTGCTCTTGCCTCAGCTGCTGTCCCACTGCAGCACAAGGAACTGCTGAAGGCAATTTTTCACTATTAGATTTTGTGCTGCAGTGTTGCATTTTATTTTTAGATGATAGTAACTAAAAATCTTGGCCTCAATTTGTCTCCATGATTTAGAGAATTTTAACTGAACTTTACAAAAATTATTTTCCTCTTTATCATTGTTTTTAATTCTGCATTTCTGACATAGTTGTGATTTAAAGAGGTTTAATAAGGCTCACTTGGCTTTGTAATAGATTCCAAATCCAAATAGTTTTACACTCCTCAGATGCCTCAAACAGTGATGGCACAGAAATGCTGACCCATTCTAATGGATCAAAACTAAACCTGTCCCAAAGACTTCCACCCTCATCTAAAACCAAGCACCAAAAATAATAAAAAATTCAGCCAGGATTTTGCTGAAAATTTGTATAGGAGACCTGAACCCTGGGGGAGCAAACTGTTTTTTAATCTTCAGTGGGAAACGAAACAACTTATTATTGAATTTTTTCTAATTATCTCTTTATGCCTTAAAAAAATCCCAGGCACCAAGAAATTGCTTGAGTTTTGTGATTCACAAGTGTAGGAGGGAGTTTGTTTGTTGGTCTCACTTTTTGTAAAGGAAAGTGAGAGTCTGATCCTATGGCTGGACCCACAGCAGCTTTACCACTCATATACTCATGTATATCAAAATGATGCTCTTAATTTTAGCCTGGCCACAGCTTGTCCAAAATGAGAGCACAGAGATACAAATGAGCTGTGATATTGCTTTATGCATGGCTCTAAATTAAAAACTGGTAATTTTAAAGTTTATTTTAAAATCTTAATTTATTTTTAAATATTTATTTTAAAATCTGTAACACACTGAATGCTGAATTTTACAAGATCATTTCATCCTTCATTACTTCAAAGTTTCATTAAACTAGGTGCCTGCATTTTCAGTGTCTCAGCCCCCTTTTTCACCATGCCTTAGTCTGTTACTCACCCTCTGAGGTTTGTCACTGTGTAACCTACCTGATTTTATGCTTCACCACCTCTGAAGAACTCTTGACCTTCTAAATCTGCTGACATGAAAATATTTAAAGGCTACAAGGCCATCCCATCAACATCCTTCCTGTACTGCATCAGACTCAGTGTCTTCAGAAGCTCCTCATGTCACTCAGGTTTTAAATTCTCATTGGTTTATGCTTTCTTCATGCTTTTAGAGACTTTGTGAATCATGTTAATGCCTCTCCCCACATTTTTAACTTTGTTTCTGGGTCTGAAATGAGCATAAATATGTGATGGATGCTCCAGAGCCTTGGCACACCTGGGCACTAAAACAAGTGAAGGAAAGGGAAAGAAAACTTGCTTTGAGTTTAGCCATAAAGAGCATTTGGCTGCATCCTGTGTGATTGCACCCAGAAATCTCTTCAGCCATTTCACAGTGCCTGATTTGGCAGAAATCCCACCAAACCTAAGATATCAGTTGGGCCCTGTCTAATGTGAGAGCAACCTGGGAGTCAACACAGCTCTAAAGGTAACACAGCACAGGTAAATTCACCACGTAGAAATGTGGTGGGTTGTTTGAGTCTCATTTTTCAAGGTGGGAACCTGGTGCCATTACCAAAAAAGTTTGCAATGCTCCCAGCAGGAGCTTTCTATCAAAAGAAGGTTTTTATTCAGCATTACTGTGGGTAAATGATGGAGGTGCTTACACCAAAGAGAGGATCCTCAGGCTCCCAGACCTTCATGTGCTCCCAGGAGGCTGACGAGAATCCACAAGAAGCTGGGTTGAGAGAAAGCAAAGTAGGTTGCTTCTAATTGGCATTTCTTCCCCAGGATTTTTGTCTGTGAGTTAGCTAAGCCTGAAGATTAATGCTACAGGGGAAAATGATCATGAAGGGAATTAAAACTCATGGCCCGAAGGACTGCAGCTTCAGGAACATGTATGTGCTGTAGATTGCAGCTTGAAACAAAAACAGCAAGATGTTTTCAAATTAGATGGTGTTTTTTGAGCAATTTGTTCAGATTTTTATGTGTGCTCACGTGAATATTCCAACCTGCATCAGGCCAAACAACAAATGTTAAAGAACTCATTTCCCCCTGGGATATAAAACCTAATATGTACTTGGCAGTAGAAAATAAACAATCTGCAGTAGCTTAGAGGCTTAATTAAAAGCCAGCTATACCTGTGGCAAAAACTGGCAAACATTGAATTTTCAATGGCTTCTGTGAGCAATTCAAAGCAAAAAATCAACCAAATCCAAACCTACTTGATTTGATAGTGTAAAGAGAAAAAACAATTCTGAAGAGCAGCCAGGCTTTGGGAACACAGCCTTTACTGATGGAACCCTTGGAGATAAACACAGCTTAGACAAGCATTTAAGTGATACACAGGATAGAAAAAGTTACCTTAACAAGATGTATTTTATAGAGCTGTGTGTTTTTACTACCAGCTTGCAACTAAAGACTCATGAATAAAAGAAACAGAAGTGCTTCTGAAATGGTGGAAACAAAATGTATTGCCACCACTGGTGGAAGAGCCAAGGGATCTGAGACAGTCCCTCAGCCCTTGCTGTGCAGACGTGGAGCTGCTGTGCAGAGATGCAGCTGAACCCCTCGTGGGAAATGCAGGAAAGCTCTGCTGAGATCACAGTGGCAGGATTTTAAAGAAATTACACTAAAACCTGCAGAGTTTAAGTTTCTTTTACAGGAACATTTGCTGTGAACCTTCCAAGAAAGACCCTCACTTGCTCTAAGCCTGGCTCACAAGTGAAATGAAGGCTGTCCTTGCAGAGCTCAATGCTATTCAGCTGTCCTCAATGCACATTCCAATAAGAAGCCATTAACAGCCTCCAGCAGGACAGCAGATGAACAGGAAACAGTTTCTGTGAAACTCTCATCCTTGCTGCTGCTCTAGAACACACTCCAAGGCTCATTCCATTCGTGTGAATGGTTTCTAAACAGCCCACTTATTTAAAACTCCATTTTTGCTGAGCTAAATCTCCCTCCTAGAAAGAGAGCCAGAGTGACATTTATAGTAGTGCCACAGCCAGAGACCCCCTGCAAGCACAGAGCTCCTTCCTGCTGCATTCTGGCTCCACACTGATGTATTACCAGGGAGAAAATGCAATAGCAAATCCTTTAAGCCTTGTTCATCTGTTAGTCAAATAAACAGAGAGGGAAGCTGGTTAATTTGGTAACAGGAAGTCTTTCCTCACTGAAACCTCACAGGCAATAAATAACCACTCAGTGGGTTTTTGTTTCTTCTCTTCATTGCTCTATGGCTCTGACGAAAGATAATTCATCTGGTGTTACATTTAAATGAAGAAAAACATATATATTTATATATATATATAGTCATTTATACAGAAGTTATATGGGGGGAACCTAAGATGTTTGCAAAGAAAGGTAATAATGGAAAATAAAACACACACAATTTATAACTGACTTTAATCCTTTTTCTCCTTTCTTTTGGACAAGCTCATTACAGAAGGAGAACTGAATTTCTGCAGTAGCTGCCTTTGCTCACAGGCCTCTGATGAGCAATCAGCACTGTGCACTGAAGCATGAACCCTATATGTGTACAGAAATTCACAGTTCAACAAATTCCCCAGATCAACCTGGAGATGGAATAACAACAGAATTAGATGTGTTATTAGAGATAGTGACCCAACACCTTCATTTCTTGCCTTTCATTTACCTTTCTATTTACCTGCATCCAAAATGACAAGCTGAGTCTGCCTTCACTCAGTCCCTTCTGCAATGAATTGTTTGATGAAATTTCTGCAGGCCAAAAATATTATGGTTTTCTTTTTAATTTTGATATTGTTTTTCTTGCATTGCTATTCACATAGAAGCCACATATGGATGGCAGAGATAAAGAAAAATGTCACATTGTGCAGGCTTTGAATTAAAATAAAGTTCTTGCATCACAGTTTTTTTTCATGGAGCAAAACACTTGAAAGATCTTGCATTTCTTCCACTTTTCTACGAGGGATTACTCAGTGAGTTCATCTTTGCCAGTGAAAGCAGCAACAATTTTGGAGTGGAGCAGGTTCAATAATTTTAGTAGCTCTTGTTGTCTACACAGTAAACTTCTTATCTAACTGTGCCCCCTCCACATGAGCCTGCCATCGTGACCCTGGTTATGGCAATTTCCAAATGGCAGCTCCAGATCCTCTCTGGTGCCTGAGCCACAGCAATGGGCATCTCCATGGCACCAGCAAGTGGCAGCCAAAACACTGACATCTCTGGGTCATCAGGGTCATCAGCAGCCTGCTGGAGTAGGCAGATACTGATATTAAATTATAAGGATATATTAGGTTCAGAATTTTTTGTGTACCTTTGCTTACCTTCTTTACACCAGTCAAATCAGGTGTTGTATAAAAACAATACATGTATACTCTATATATAAGTGTATATGTATAAAATAAGGAAAGGGGGGCAGTCTCAATTTTGGATTTACTAAAATTTTGGATTTACTTCAAGCATCTCTCCTACAGAAGGAGGACCGAGGAGCAAGTGTTGCACTAGCAAGGCACGGCTGGGCCATGATGACACCAGAGAGATTTTCAGGAACATGCTGCCCAACTCCCAGCTTTTCAGAGCCTGTTTTCTGGAGAGGGATTTCTCACTGCACATCACATGCTGACACAGGCTGTCAGCACTGTATGTGAATCAACAAGTAACACATTTACCCCTAAGTAAAGGGAAGAAAGTCAGGCAAAAATACCATAAAATCAATACCTCGCTTTTTCTAAATTGAATTTTATTTTATTTTACAACTCTTTGTAGCTGGAACCAGTGGCAGACAGACTCTAAAGCCAGGTGCTGAGACAAGAGTATTTCCAGTTGTGCCTGTTGTGCCTCCTGCCATAGAAAGGCTGCTGTAAGCACCAGCTTCTTGCCTCTGAAATTGGAGTTTCATCACTTGTTGGGTGACTCAGGATATAACAAGTTCCACATTTTCAGAAGTGAAAAAGAATTCGGCCTTGAACAGCAGGTGATATTTTTGTATTTCAGCTCAAACATTTTTTTCTTAACAGGGAAAGGAGAGGCTTTTAATTTTCTGGGAGCCTTATAAAAATAGTCACAGTAACTTTACTTTGATAACTCCTGCCTGTCATATCTGGGACTTCAGACTCCTCTTGCCTCATACAAGTCTTTAACCAAAGGAGCATCAGCGACACCAGCAGCACAGAGTCTGCCACTTCATCTATTTCATTATTTTATCTTAGGTCTTCCCCTCCTCTGCCAGCTGGCCAATATTTTTAAGATTTTCAGTCACTAAAATATCTTTTAGAGCATATTTCATTAAACAAGAGGTTTTGGAGTCATCCTTGATGTATAACCTTAGCGAGGACAAATATTTAACGGACCTAGTTTGCAAGGGGATGGCAGAGCAGGGTGCTCCCACCCCTGGATCAGACCTTGCCACTGGCCAAGGGGCGATGTCTGTCACCTGCCTGTGTCAACTGTGCCTCTCTGGTATGGCATCCAGTGTCCTTTGTCTTCTCCCAGCTGGGTGGGAGCATCCTTACTGGTGCTGGAGGGCACGACAACTCCTGCTGGCACCAAAAACCAAAACCACCCTGCTCAATGATACTTACAGATAAGAATAAGAAGGATCTAAGATAAGAAACACATTTACTTTATTCACTGAAGGGTTAAATACACTTCAGTGAATCATAATTTGAAACAGTCTCCAAAAGACTAATGGAAGTGCAGGTTGCCTGGCCAGTCTCACCAGGGCTGCTGGAGGGTCCCTCTCCTGCTGCTGCCCCAGCCCTGCACAGTGGCCACCCCACGTCCCCTCCACAGCCACGGCCAGGGGAGCTGACCCTTCCTCACACTGCACAGGCCAGCATGTGTGCGATGCCTGCTGTTCATTCAAAGGCCTCCAGCCAAAGCACGTGTCCTGGCAGGCAGAGAGGCGTCCTGTGGGGGTGCTGGGGTTTCCTCCCTGTCTGCTCCCCTTCAGAGCCCACACTGAGCTGGGGTCTCCCTCTGCAGCTCTGCCAGCTCACTCCCAGCTCAGAGGTCCTGGCCCACAAGCACGGCACCAGCGCTGCGCTTCCTCAGCTGAAGTGCTCAAGGGACCCACCATTCAGCTGACTGCCTCTGAGGACCTGAGGGCCCAAAAAGTCTGGGAACTGATTTAACTTTAACCTGAAGTTAAATCAGTTCACAAACCAGGGAAGTTTCCCTTCCCTGCTACTGCCTCAGCTGGTCCAGATTCCTCACAGGGCCCAAGTCTGATGTCACACCAGTGGTGGAGGATGCCCCTGAGGGTATTTTAATTAGTTCAGGCTGGCTTATTCTACATTGTGGATCACAAAGGCCTCATAGCTTTATCATCTCAGAGCTCTGAGCTGATGTCTTTGATAGCAGCTTGCATCAGATCTGTTTGCCATTAAATCATTAGCAGCCCATAAAAATTGAAAATAAATCAGGCTACTATTCCCCAGACTTTGGTCATTTCCTAATCTCATGGAACACACGAAAATAGCTATGCTAATGACATTGTTATGAATTTGGTTTTCCTGCTCATCATTACAATTTTAAAGTGGCTTAAATGGACTAGTAATCACCATAGCAACAAAGCAGCACTCAAGGGGACTACTATCAAGAGAATTTGAAGTCTTAAAAGAGTAGGTGTTTTTTTTACGTCTTTTCAATGAAATCTAGAGGGTTTTTTTGACTTTGAAGCAGATACCAGATAACCTGAAACAGATATCCAGATAACCTGAAACAACCAGGAAGAAAATATGCACATTCTCATAATAGCACTGAGTATCCCCAAATCTACACTTCTTATTTATTGATGCAAAGTTTAGGGGACATGAATAGGGAAGCAAACAGGAATTAGTCCACCAGGAAGGATTTAAGTATGTGTTGGGATAAAAAATGCATTTCAGTTGCAAAAAGACAGTGTTCCTGAGAAAGCAAATAACTGAGGTCTGCAAGAAGACCACAGAGGCTTGCTGTGCCTCAGCCTTCAGGTATTTTTTGAGAAGGTCCCCAGAAGCAGGGACCTTTCCTGCTTCTACCTTCTCCTTCCATTGCTAAACATTCAAAGACTCTTAAAATTACTTCTCACAGTATATAGCACAGTCTAACATGGTTATTTTAGTTGTTCCTTAGATACTGACAGCCACAGCTAACTATATTAGAGACAAGATATAATTTTTTTAAAAATATTTGCTACTGCCTAGCTAAAAATATTTAGATCAATAATGACATTATCTGTTGTCTCTTTCCTATCTTTTCCCGTTTTCTGGAAGACCTGATGTGTCTCAGGAAAAAGCAAATTGAGTCAGAGATGTAACAAAATTGTTACTGTAATTTTTTTTTAATATTGAATCAGATCTACATATATGTCTCACAAACTCTCTCAATAAAACCTGCTTCTGTGAAAACCAACCCACCTGCAGCTGAGGCTGGAGTGCTGGGATGTTCCATGCACCCTTCACCAGAGCATGGCAGCAGGACTGGGAAGCAGGAGGGAAGCCAGAGGCCACTTTCTGCTTGGGCAGATATTTACCTTTACTTACCTTATTTTGCTCTTTCTCCCCAAAATGCCTTGACATCAGTAAATAGGCAATTGACAGCAGGTACAGGCAACACACCTGCCTACATGCAGGCATCGTTTAGCAGCCTCAGGGGACAGGGTTTGGCAGGGCACAGCTCCTTCCAGCCCTACAAAACACAGTGCTTTCTGCTCAGGAGGGGCTGCCCCTTGGTGTGCCACAGTGCCACACAGCTCAGGAGCCATGTCCTGACAGCCAGAGGACAAGGCAGCCCCTGTGGGGTCCAGAGCCCAGGATGGAGCTGTGGGTGGAGGGTGGCTGGGGAAGCAGTAGGTAGCTACCCCCAGCCATACTGGCCAGCCCCTGCACTGATCAAGTTACCTATTAAAGACAACAGATATTGCACTCTTGAGGGCAAAGACATTTTCCAAGCTATTTTCCACCTGTTTTCCTTGTTGGAGCCTAAGGAACCAGCACACATCCAGCTGGAGCTGAGGCCTCTCCATCCCTCTCCTGCCTACCTCTGCCACACTGCTGTGTTGGGGGTGTGGGATAACAGTTTACTTCAGCCTTTAGCCTCCACCTTGGTACAAAAGCATTCCAGTACTACAGAGCACTTGGATTAACAACATTGCTTCTCTTCTTGGAATGTGCACAGTTTTCTTCTCACAAAGGACTTAGGTGCATGCCAAAAACTTGCATCTCCGTGCCACTGCAATCACTAGGCACAGGGACCTTCTCCAAGACCTGCTCACTGATCTGTAGCCAGATGCTATTTTCACCTCATTGCTGATGAGCAAGTAGAAGCTGCCAATGAGATCTAAAGCAGCACACTTAACTCCAAGTTCCTTCCCTTCATTTTTAAATACCAGCAGAGGGAACCAGCCCAGGGCTCAGGGAGGATGCAAGCTGTCTTCAACTATGTGCTGAATGCTCTCTACCTGGAGAGCTCACAGGAAAACACATTGTTAAAAAACCCACCTCAGAGGCCTCAGAGGTGCCCAGGTGAGCAATACTGTGGGTGATGGAGACCTCCAGTGCAATCCTTGTATCCCATGGGGATGAGCAGCTCTTCCCTGTTCTGTGCCTGCCACCCCCACAGCTCAGCAGGCTCACCCAGCAGCTCAGCATGTTACCCACCACAGCAGACAACAGAGCCTCTGCTTATTAGAAACATAATATTAGACAGACCACAATGCTGCTTTTCCCAAAGAAAGCATCAAAACCAACATCTGATAAATAAGCTTCATTTCCCACAGGGGCTTCCCTTTAAATTGATTAGAAACCTCACTCAGCAGCTGTATTTCAGCAAAAAAAAACTAACAAAGGGAAAGGGCATTTCAATTACCATTTGCTCATCAATAATAAGAGCAAATGGAGACCAAGGGTGCCCTGAGCCCAGACTGGCTTGGCATAGCAAGTCCCCCTGGCTCTGACAGCCGTATTTCTGACCTGCAGGCTTAGCCCCCAGAAGGAGAGCCTAGGTAGTTCCTGCACTTCAGGACCTGTACAAACCAGTATGAAACCAGACAGAAGGTTAACCTAATAGAAGAGGATGAAAGACATGGCACAGGGGGGACAGTCCTTGTAATGGTGTCCCTCTCTCTTCACCATGGCTGCTCTCAGGACCCTGACACAAGGAGAGTCTTCTCCTGTCAGGTGCTCAGGTCTTCGTTCATCGACTCATCCACCCCTGAGCAACCCGATGCAATCACCAAAATAGCACTCCTGAGAGCAGGGGAAAAGTGTCTCTCATTAGGGCTTTCTTGGCAGTAACAAAGAAACCAAACACCATAATTCCTAAAAACAAGAACAAAAACTTAGAAGTAACTGAAACCTGACACCTATATTTTGATAATATATCCCCCACCGAAAATGTTAGCAGCAAGGAGGATTAAAATAGTGTTATAAAGTATTTCAGCCATAGAATAACATAAATAGCTTACAAAGGACTTAGTGTGGGGCTTACAGATCAGCTTAGCAGAGCTGTCACAAGAACCCCTCACCCTCAGCAGCACTGAGAGACAAGCCAACCCAACATTCCCCACCCTGGTCTGGTGCTGGTGGGCTCCGCAGCTTGGGCAGCTCATGCTCTCAAAAAGCAAGAGGACAAAATCATGAAGACAGAGATAAATACAGCAAATGCTGGGATCTCTGGCACCAGTGCAAGGACACAGTTCTGGGGGTGTTAAAGTGTAAGATAGAATTCTTTGCAGACTGAGGATATGGGGTGTTACAGGAGCAAGACATCCCCCATCTAATGTGAGTTAGTCCTATCTTGGTTTTAAAAATAGCAAGTGTCTGTTGCTAACACTTTGTTACCTTCAAAAAATGTATACTCAGGCATTTGTTGACTGGGATCTGGGAAGCCTGAGCTTTCTCCCAGCAGCCACCACTGCTGCTACAACCCACAGCCCATCTTACAACTTAAAGATAAGATTTTTTGCAAAGATACAGGACAGCAGCAGGTTTTTCACATGGCTTAAAAACCCAATCCTGCATCTTTCTTCATTTTATAACACCTCAGCAGTGCCACCACCTACCAAGCCACACAGTGGCCCTTGGCCTCTGTGGGACCATGATGTGGTGGAGGCAGCTTTGGGAACAGAAGTGGGAAAGCTGCAGGGGCACGATGGCTGGGTGGGGCTAAGGGTCTGGAAAAAAGAGGGCTAAGCTTTGCCAACCTTCATGTGAACATATCTGCTGTGCACAGAGAGGTTAAGTTTTTGGCCCATTTTTTCAGTGCACACAGCTACTTGCAGAAAGAAGGTAAAACTGAAGAGTAACATGGGCTAAAAATGCAAATTAAATCAAAACCTTTTTAAATTTAAATTTAACATCATCCAAGATCCTTATTCATGGTTTTTAGGGTGATTGCCACACATCAGATAACATGCTTTCTGCTTCTTCTGCATGGAGGCTGTGAAACAGCCATCCCCTCTTTGCTCCTGCTTCCAAGGAGGATGAGCACAGCCCCTGAGACAACATGCTCAGACAAAAAGCCCACAACCTCTCCTGGCTGCATTTCCTGCTTCCTCTCTAACCATCCCTGCTCTTATTGAAATGGCCTCAAAAATTTGATGAGAAATGGCCACTCCCTCACCATTTTTTTTTTTCCAGCTCCAATTGAAGTTTGAGGGAAGGAGCTGGGCAAAAGTCAGTGCTTGAAGGAAGTGGATTTAGCAGATTAAACATACCTCTATCAACAGCATTCTAACTCTTTAAATATTTGCACAATCAGGTTTTGTGCAGATTGCACACACAGACAATTTAGCTCAGTTTCTTTGTGTTATTCTTTAATACTATATGCTCAGGATTAGCCCTTAACATTTATCCAAGTTATACTCAAAAGTTATCTCTGAAATCTGATGGACATTGCAAACCTGAAAAGGGGAACACAGAGGTAACTGCACGTCAGATCCCTTATGGCCACCAAAACCATACCTGGGCTACAGATCCAGGGCAGCCAAGCCAGCCTGTAACAGCTTCCTGTGCTTTTGGGAAAGGTGGATAATGCACTGCTCTTCTCACTGCTCTCACATCCTGAGCTGGGCTCCTGCCATTCCAGGAAGGTTTGGTGAGCCCCAGCATTGGCATAAGACAGGAAGCAGGAGGCAGGGAGCTCTTAGTTTGGCATGAAACTACAGTCACCTTAAAATGCTTGCTTGAGCAAAGCTCAGGTTTTTCAAGGTGTTTACCCAGTTGGCCATGGAGCCTGGCACACCTCTAGAAGCAAGTGTTGACAGGCTCCTGTCATCTCCAAGTCAGGAGATGCACAGTAAGTCTTCACTCAGCTGTCCACATTGTCAGGAATATGAAACAGCAAAATTACTTAAACAGTAGAAATAAATCTTGAGCAGGAGTTAGTAGAGCAGCAAGTTCAAGATGTTTGTTGAGGTTTAGATGATTTTGTGTTTATTTTATGAGAAGTCACCAAATACAACTGGGATTTGCAACACAGTGACCTTGCATGATGACCATAGTGGTCATGTGGTCATATTTGAAAATATATATATTAGAGCAATACAGTAAAGCCACATTTTCCATATCGTCTTTATTATATATATATATATATATATATATATATATATATATATATATATATATATATATATATATATATATATATATATATATATATATATATATATATATATATATATATATATATATATATATATATATATATATATATATATATATATATATATATATATATATATATATATATATATATATATATATATATATATATATATATATATATATATATATATATATATATATATATATATATATATATATATATATATATATATATATATATATATATATATATATATATATATATATATATATATATATATATATATATATATATATATATATATATATATATATATATATATATATATATATATATATATATATATATATATATATATATATATATATATACTTTTATATATATAAAGTCTTTATACACTTTTTGGCATATTTAAATGAAGAGTCTCAACAGATTTATGCAGCTTTGAAGAGAGCATCTCCCCTTTTTCAAAAGCCCTCCTGAACCCTGCTCAGCCACAGATGGTGTGAGGAACACCCACAGTCATCACAAGTCCAGTTTTGGACTCAAAGCTGCATCACCCTCATATCCCATGTGTCTTCCCTTCACCATCTCAGCCCTGCATCACTCAGGTAAAGTTCAGGGCTTAGCTGTGCTTTGCTTTCCTTGGAAAGTGCCCAGAGCCACTCATCTTGCAGAAGGATTTCAGCTCAGACACAGCTGCCACCACTCCACGAGCTGTGCATCAGGGCTGCTTATTTTGGTAAGTCATAGGGGTCAACACCCCCTGAGAGCAATGTGAACCTCCCTCTATGAGCAGGAAAAGGGCTTTCTAAGGCATCTCCCTGCCAGGTGAGTGCTGGGAGTAATGACAACATCCTGTGTGGCTCTGGAAACTTCTAGAGCATGTCCACTAACCAACACCACCAACACACTTCCTGCAGGCATCCAAAATGCAGGGCATTGCAAGAAAAACACATCTGAAACACAGGAAAGCTTATGAGAGTGGAGAAAGATATATATACATATTGACACTTCATGAGAAATGTCTAATGGAGGTTGCTGTTAGCTCACACTCCAGGGCCCATCAACACTTTTTTTCCCAAATAACATCTAGAAGATTTCATCTTTTTTACTTTTTTTTTCTTTTTTGGCAAAGAGCTTATTTTCAGCCCAAATACTTCTTCTATAGATTCCATTTCTACAAATATATAATTTGCATGATATTTTTAAGGATTGTTAGTTTCAGAAACAACTCATGACTTATGCCTGTTGTGTGGCTGGTTAATATTTGTGACAAGCCAAAGACATTTCCGGTCAGGGGCAACATTTTTTCATGAAGCAAAACCAACACTGAATACAGTTGCTTTGTTCACAGACTTTATACTAGGAACCCTTCCCAAATACTTAGCTGACATAAGCAACCTACAGAGAGGATTTGCAGAACTTCTTACTGACTGAGCCATGATGGGTTAAAACCTCATGCCCTGTGCTCAAGAGACTGGCATGGAGATGCCTCAGCAAATAGCTTAGGCTCAAACATTCCTTCCCAAACACCATTTTGCAGCAGGCAAAATCATCTACATCTACATTTGCTCCTCTGCAGATGCATATTTTGCTCAACCAATGCTTGCACCAGTAAAACTGGCTTTTTCAAGAAGAGATTGTTCGTTTTAAAGGGCGCACTCAACAAGTTAAAGCATCTTCTTTCCCAGTCATGTAGATGATCAGGAGTAAAGACATGACAAATTAGCTTGGGAAAATGGAAGCCACTGAGTAATCCAAACCAGCAGATACAGCAATTTAGCTCCAATTTATACAAAATGGAAAATGTAAGAGGTGAAAGCAGCTTTAGTGAACTGGTGACATGTTCATTGGGACATGGTCAGTCAGTATCTCCAAATAATCAGGAGTGAAATTACAGTTATTTTTGTGAGAGGAAGAAAACTGGAACAACACTGAAGGAGAAAAACAAAGGTCAGAGGAACCAGTGGAAAAGTTCTGAATTCAAAACTGTCATAGGCAGCAAAGAAGAAATTTGGGAAATTTAGGAATGAAAAAAAGATATTATCAATAATAAATAATATATTATTTATATATTATTTATTTTATATATTTATATAAATAATATATAAAATAAAAAATATTTTATCAATATTTGGTATCGAATAGGGAAGGATAGTGAAAAAGGAAATCCAAATAAGATCATTATCCATATGCAACTATACATCACAGAAATTGCCAAAGATGGAAGGAACTTCAGTAGAGAATACAAAAGCAGAAATTTTGCCTAATGCACATCTCAACTAGGCTGTGCAGCTTTCAAGGTACAGAAAAGTGCTGGCTATTCAAAAACCAGAAAAAGGTATTTATCTACCTCTCATCTCTCTGCTTCCCAGTCAAAGCCAACCTGACCAAATACAGAATCAGTTCAGGCTAAATCTAGTATTAAAGACATATTCACAACTACATCATTCAGACACTGCATTACACCCACCTAACTTCTGGAGCGTTCACAGCCCAGTGAGGACACTGTTGCTGCAAGGGACTGATCCCTTTGCAATATCCCAGCCTCTCTAAGACAGAAAATTAACTCCTCCCATCTCCTGTATTTCTTACTTTTGAAATAAAAATATTCAAAAGTCTAAGATGAGCCAATAATTAATGTACTAGACATTTAGTCTAACCTAAAACTAAGAACAATTTATTGAATCCAGGAATTCAGTAGAAGAACTCAGACTTAACTTGAAAATTACTTTCAAGTAATAGCAAAAAGCCCCTCAGCTTCTCCAAGGTGAATGCTGTAAGTGCCCTTTATCATTAATCCAGGACTGCCCAAGGCCATGCCTTGCTCACGTGCCCTAAGCCACCATGTGTGGGTGACACTGCAGGCTGTGGCTGGAAAGCCTTTCTGCAGGAGGAATTGGAGTTACAGGGAGAGCAGGTGAACAGCTCATGCAACTCAACTATGTTTTTCATGGGCTGTTTGAGTGACTTTGACACAGCAAGCAGTGTTTTCAGGAAGTCCAAGTCCCCTCACACATACCATGTGTCTATAGCCAAAACCAGACTTCCAGGCTCCACATTTTCCTTCCACAAGACTTCAGGCAGGTGGGACTGAATCCAACCTCTGCAAGTACTGGTGCAGGTGTAACCCATCTTGTACAAACATTTAACAAAAAACACATTAAACCAGTCCAAGAGGGAAGTTAAGTATTCTCTGAACAAGTTAAGTATTGTCAGAACACTTAAAATACCAGCATAAAACACCATTATATCGCCAGCTGCATTGCTGCCACCAGGAGAAAACTAAACATTGAAATAAGGAGAGCAGCACACATTCACGTGTGGAGGATCTGTCCCAGACTGATCTATTCCAGCCGAGCCAAACACTGGGAGCATTGCAGAGACAAACAAACGGGTCTGGATTAGATGGCCAGGCAGCTCAGTCCTGGGATTACACCCCTGAACGCAGACAAAGGCCTGAGAATGCTGTGGATGTGAGTGCAGGACAGCGGGACAGCGGAACAGCTTCCCTGGAACACAGCAGGGTACAGGTGGCACACAGGCACAGCAGGGTGGGCTGCTGTGACCAGAGAGCTGAGGTGGCACAGGGGCTGCGGAACAGCTGCTCCTGAGTGGGAATGCCGCTGCTGCTGAGCACGCCTCCTGCGCACCCTCGCACGGAAAGGGCTCATTCCTTCCTCCAGTGCCCGCCGGCAGCGCAGGGGCGAGGAGCCCTGGCTGACAGGAGCTTGTACTCCTCCCAGCAGTCTTGTGCCACCCATGCCTCCCTGCAGTGGCCTCTTAGAAATCACTGCTTGCTTTTTCATTCATTAAATTAACTATGTAACTACAAAGGGACTGATGTATTCACAGAAAAGACTATCCAAAAACATACCTACACTCTCCAATAAAGTAGTAGAAATTATTTCAAATGAAATTCAAGTTCTTTGGGCTTCAAAAGTAATGACACCCACCCGCCTCCCCACAGAGATAGCTGTGAATCTGCCAAAAAAGCATTAATTCAATTTGTTCCAAGAAATCAGGTATAGTTTTGACAGATAAATAATTGAAGTTTGCAAGAAGCATTAGCACAAAGCATTTTTAGGTTTATTTAAATAAAAATTATAATTTATACAAGACTTTTTAAACAAACAAGATTTTCTTAAAAAATGTACAGGGCAAATAATTTCATTATTTCAATTATTCATACAGTATAAGTCTTCTGTCGAACAAAAGTTACACTGATAATGAATTATTTACAATTTCAAAATATAGACTCAAACTTCAGACATAAAAATTTTAACATCCATTATATTTCAATGATTAGTAGAAATTAAACATCTGCCAAAATGTACAGAGTTCAATAAAAACTACCAATGTTTTCAAACAGGTTTAAGTAGCCAAAAAACAGGTACATCCTTTCATCTCTTCACAGTCGGGTAAAATTCCTTTTCTCTTTTGTCTGCAGAACGAGGGTAGAGTTTTGCTGCTGGCATCCTGTGTGATGTTGCTACTAATAAATAGCTTGTTTCATTCAATCTTGCCTCACAAAAGCTACAGTGCACAGAAAGGCATGATTTCATATTTCAGCTTGTTTCGCTTTTGAATTTAAATGGTCAGTGATAAAGAACTAGTCAGTTTTCATCTCCCTTTTTTTATTGTCTTTAAAAGGGACTCAAACTAACCAAAGAACTTCTAAAGAAGTTAAATCCAATTACGCGTGAATGATCCAGACATCCACAGACATGAACAGAACTGCAAATATAAACAGCAATCAGACAGAATGACAAGAACATTACTTTCAGCTATTTAGAAGCACTTTACATTAAGTGTTCCGACCCAGCCTGTTTCTGAAGTGCACCAGGCTGTACTGCAAAACTACGTAGGAAGATTGGAATTTAAGGTGGGAGCTTCAGTGTGATCACACAAGTCAAGGATCCACATTCACTCAGTGCCCATCCCCTCCTGCCCTCCAGACCCCAGAGGGTGCAGAGGGGAGAAAATCCCGAGTAAACACTCAAAGGTCACCTTCAGTCTCTGAAGTCAGAGAAGCCACGGGAGCAGCTGTGCAGCAGGGAAACCGGATAACCCAATGTAAAGTGAAATTTGCAAAATATGTACACAGATGTCTCTCAATTATATTACAACTCTATTAAAAAACAAACAAACAAAAAAAACCCCAAAAGAAAACCCAAAAACAAAGAAATCCAGTCTGTTTTCTCTCTACTAGAACCAATGTTGCATTGCAGTTTGCTCTAGGTTTGCTGCTTTAAGGATCACTAAAGTTCACACTGTTAAAGCATGGATTCATTTCAAACATCAGCACATTAGATTTTTATAAGACTTTTCTAATTTCTTCATTCAGAAAATAAATTTTAAGAGTATATTGTACACATGAGGCATTTCAGTCTGGGAAAAGGATAATGATATCTTTTCTCCCTCTCGGAAGCCTAGGTATGGTTAATTGTCCTGGCACCAGCAGTATAGATCCTATAGCTCCTCCAGGAACCAGAATCTAGGACAACCCTGTACATGAGGGTCACCAGTGAAGGGTGGGAGGGGGAGGAGGTAATAAGTGCAAGTCAACTGATTTCCTACTGAAACTGCTGTTATGATCAGAGTGAAGGTATAAATTACACTTGAAAAATGATACAAAAATAAGAAAAAGAGCATGCTCTCTGTAAAAAATATAGTTTTCTGTTTCTTCAAAAAAAAAAAAAAGGATAACATTAAAACACACCCAAGGGATTTTTTTCTTAAGACAAAATGAATGAATCTGATTAAGATATAACATTAAGCTATTTTAATGCCTATTTTTCAGTCACACTTGCTATTCAAGGAAGATTCTAGAAAGAAAAGCCAAATTATAATATGTAGCAATTACAAAAAAGATATTAACTGATTTTAAAGTCGTTTTGATGAGAAAGATTTAAAATCAATAATTTTTACTTAAACATATAACCTGAATGTGTAAAATTATGAAACCACAAACTGTCAACCTACATCCACTTTAAACGGTGGCAAAATGGATTTCCCACCAGTTCACTCATATCTGAAGTTTCCAGGCCCTGAGCTACCTCATACCAAAGGTGGTGTTAGAAATGCACCCATTTTCCAGGTCATGTACAGACATGTTCCAGTACTACTCTAAAGTGAGAACTTGAAAATTGCATTTTAACCATTACAGTCGTTTCTTCCCCGTTCTTGCTCACATTTCCACCCAGGGCACACCCCATCACTGTTTTGCTTTACAGTACTCAAACAAATTATGGTATTCAACACTACTGCTTCATATAAAATTTGTATTAAGTTCTCATATCCTACCTTTTCATGGCCAGACTAAAATAAGGTTTGTACAGTTTGACCTCCACCTTCTTCATTACTCCTGCACTTATTGACACACTTCAATTTAAAACTGTGCTAAGAGTTAAACACCCTTTTTTTTATGTTTGCTACCCCTCTCCCTCCTTCATTTTACCCCTTTCCTTACAAAGAAAGGAAATTCCTGTTCAAAAAAAACAGAGAAAAAAATCCATGAAATTAAGTCTCATTTTACATAAGAATTTGCATCTCCATTGCTTTTTTTTTAAGGGCCATTCATATAATGTCTGGAGACATCTATACTACTCAACCCAAAAGACATAGCAAAGGAAAAGACACTCTGGAAGGCTTGGCATAACTCCTACTGTGCTTTCATGAAAATGCAAATAAAATTCTAAACCTCTCAGATGGGTGCTATTATATAGAATATAAAAGCTTTCAAATATTAAAGACAAAGGTCAATATGTGCTTTGCTGCTAGACAGGCCTGAGAGAGTTTAGAGGAGTGCAGACTTCCTGTTTCACCTGGCAGTTGTGTTTAATTGTTACTAAAATTTAGTTCTGCAAGGGGGAAGACAGAAGCACACCAACGCTCCTCAAATTATGCTTTGAGAGGAACTAGTGCTTTCACTTGCTAGATTATAGCATATTTTTTTATCACAAGGTAACTCAAGAGAACAGCCAAATTAAAAAAAGATCACATCTGACTTAGTTTAATCGTTCCCACCTCCCCAACACAAAAAGCCTTCAAGTCTTTAACGCATTAACATACAAACGCCTTGTACATGCAACATGTACAACAGCTGAGCCCTTCTAGGACAAGTACCTATAGAAATATAATTATAAGATGCCTAATATTTTAGGAACAACATTTTGGTGCCCTCTTTTATAAAAAGTATCTGCCTGCCTTCCTTCCTCTTGCTTCAGTTAATGAGGAAAGGAAGATATAGTTACAAACTTTCTCCTCCAATTCACTGTACAAATAATTTAAACATCCCTATGCAGGAAAATTTGAAGTTAACCAAACCTTCTGTAAAACATCCTTCTGCAAAGCAAAAATTAGCAAGGAAGAGTTATTTTAACTGTAGTTGTACATATAGAAATACTGAGAAGCTAATACTTCCTTCGTGTTGCCATCAGCTTCAACAAAGGACCCAATTAAAAACTCCAAGCTGAAGAAGGAGACTTCAGGCTGCTGCAGTCATCATTCTCACATCTCAGGGAAAAACAACTAAGATAAAGGAACAAATGAATCCCTAGTGACATCAGTGGAGATAAAGGGATCAATCCATTATATAGGCAGGTCTCTGACCATCCTCCCAGCTTTTAATGTCAGTAAATAAACATTAAAAGTGCTTAATGTGCAAGGCTGATAGTGATGATAGCACTTTCACTGTTTTCATTTGGTTTTTTTGTCTTTTTTTTACAAAAACCTTAAAAACAAACATGAAGGCATATATAAAATACACTTGGTTTATGTAACAGATAGAATATAAACCACCAGACAAGAAAAATTATTGCAAAATAGATGAGGATGTTCATTTTTTTCACTACCGAGTCATACAAGAAGGAAGTTTCCTTTAGCTCTTCCAAGATAAGGTACTAGCTTTCACTGCTGGATGATGCAGATGTTATTTTCATGTATTGGCTGAAAATTGCCTCAAAAGCTTCATCTCTGTGTACCATGGCACCAAACACCAAAGGCTAAATGACAGAAAAAACCACATCATGTCAGACCACAAAGAAAAATAATTTCCTCTAGGAATATTTTTGTCAAGTCACTGGGAACAGATTAATTGTAGTAGAAATGCATTGATAAAGACAAAATAATCCTTCTCTCAATTAAATCCTTGACCATGTGGTTTATTTTCTAATATTTTTCACTTCCTTAAATCTTCACCTAAGGGTCAGGCCCTCCCACCTGAAAGCCTCCTCCCCCATGGATACTCTCAAGCCAACAGCTTTTTGTTTCAGACTGCATGCTCCTGATGTAGGGTGCTGGGGAAAATCTTTCTGAAGTGTTAGAGTAAAACACTCCAGATGCAGTAGACCAAGCTAAATATTTAATTCATTAAAATTCTGAAGACAAACATACTGAATAATAGACAAGTGAAATTTTTAAAAAAGGAAAAAAAGCCAGCCACTGGCATAAGGGGACAAAAAAGCCTTTATGCTGGTGCTAACCAGAGGAGGAAAAGGAGGTAAGAAATCCAACACAGCAATACAGATACAGCCAGCTACTTACTTTCTGTGTAGATGGTGTTGATACAGCAATACCCATCCCTGATCCCGGGAGAACAGAGAGCACTTTATACTGAAAAAAAAGCAAAAAAAAGCCACACACAAAGACATAAGATACCTTCTGTACTGAACAACTGCAAAAGTTGCTGCAGAGGTTACACAATGCATCACTGGCAGGTCCCCTCAGCCATGACCAAGAGACCTCTACTAAAACCAGGATGAAGCCAGCTGCCATTCTCTGGAGTCTCATTCTCCCGGACTCGCTGGGTACAGCCTCACCCAGCCAGCCAGGACCCTTCCTCCACCTCCTCCCACTGCTGCAGCAATGCCCACCCTGCTGGAAGCAGCCCCAGCCCCCCTGAGCAGCAGTCCTGCTCCAGCCCTGGCGGATGGGGCAGGCAGGGCTCAGCCCAGCTCTGGGCACACGTGGATGGGCCTGAGTGCATCACCCACAGCCTCCCTTACAGGTGACACCCACCCACTCTTCAGAGGAACAGCATGCAGATCAGGAAAAGCTTCTTTTTCAAAATTAGATAGAAAACAGGGTATCACAGAGTCATCATTAAGGTTGAAAAAGAGCTCCCACTTTTGACTGACCACCACGATGCCAACAAACCATAGCACCCAGTGCCACACATGGATTGCTTGCTTGTTGTTTTAGAAAGAAAGTCCATACAGATAATAAGGAATACAGTTGGCTGAACTTGAGAGAAAGTGTCATTCAAGTCAGACCTGGGTTTCCCACCTCCAAATATAACCACAGTACATTTTTATGCTTGACTGCATGATCCCTGTCTCATCTTCACTAAAAACACTACATAGATGCAAAAGAAACTTTGTGGCAGTAAAGGCCTACCAAACAACAAAGTAAGCTGATGTATGATGTTTGAAATCCATTAATATGAATTATTAATTCCAGTAGGAATGTTCAATTTGAGCATAAGCTGTCTGCTTTATAGACATGTCATAGAAATAGAAGGAATTAATTTGAAAATCTGGAGGTACTTATGCAGTAATAAACACCAGGCTGAGGCATTTTTTTGCTCAACCTATTTAATCTGTGGTAAGGATGCAGCAGAAAGCAAGGGAGTCTGTGTTCAAGACAGGGACAAGTTGAAAAATGGTAACAAAAAGTGATGTTAAAGGCCATAGAGAGTGGTGCAAGGCACCAGTAAAGACATTAGAAACCACAGGCTGATAATCCTCAACCACAGGAAGGACAACATTGCCCTTGCTATGCTTCCACTTCTTGCTTCTGTTACTGATGGGTCCCAACTAGATGAAACTCCAGCCCATCCCAGTCTGGCTATTCTAATGATCAACCTTTCTCCACTGACAACAATCCTGCCTCCCTCTGAGGCACCTACTTTTAAGATGGTGCATTTATCAATATTCACACCCAAACTGAAGTTAGTAATACACAATTTCTGCTACCAATGGATCTTCTTAAGGCCTACACAGCTCTGGTCAACATTGGAGTTAGTAAACAACATAACTTTTTTTTTTTTTTTTTTAATGCAGGAGTGCAAGGGTTTAGTAAGCTAGTTTGTCTTCATGCTCATAGCAAGTTTGTTTGTGCTGAGTCTGAAAAAGCAGTTCTGTGAAACATTCATAATCAAAGAATTACATTTCATTTATACAAATTATCACTGGTATGCTTTTCCAAAATAACAAAAGCACAAATGTAAAACATGACTAGCTGAACAGAAAACCAGTTTTCTCCCCTATATACAACACCAACCAGACATACCTTCTGGATATCTGTTATGTCCGACAGCTTTATAACTTTATTTCTTTTTGATGAGCCAGATTTTGAGCTTTCAAAGCACAAGTAACTGAAAACAAGAAAAGAAAGTGCTCATTTTGATAGAGTGTTTTAAAATAAATTTATTAAATACCCTGCTGTCTTTTATGAAGTTTGAAATCGCACAAGTTAAAATAACTTTCAAAATTAAAAAAAAGACATTCAGTTCAGTTATGGCTTCTAATTTAGCACAAACATTTCTAAGTTCTAACAACTGGCTGGTATGTCTGAAACAGTATGCGTACACACACAAGAAGCCGTGTATTTTTATTACTGCACTGAATGGTTAAACCTGACAAGCATTTTAAAGACACACAAGGGACATATATCCTTAAACTGTTGAAATACCAAATGTCAAAAGGCTTATACATCTTTCACCATCCTAAAAGAAGATTAATGAGAAACACTGTGTTAGTTTCATGTTATTGTGGTGCAGACAAAAGCTCAGATTTCTAAACACTGGAGAGCGGCCTCCATCTCTAGGTGACATTGCATACAGATGAGCTTTACTTCCTTTCATTACACTCCAAAGGAATTTCAGTGCAAGACCCAAACAGTAATGACCATAGCTATTCAGTCCTGGGAGGCTGGGAGGTAAGTAAGGAAATTTAAAAAAACAACCACTCACCCATAAAAATTTGAATCCAAGGCTTAATTTTCAGTTTTCTTTTTTGTTGCTGTTATTTCAAGGAAGCTACACATTCAGCTTGCTTGAAAAAAGGCCCAAGCTAAGAATATTTGTCAAATAGCTGTCGATAACAATTTTCAACGTTCACTTAGATTTTAGTTTTCTTTTCTAGTATCTATACAGTTAGTATGTTAAGCTCATCAAGAACTGCAGCTTCTAACAGCTGTCTGTACAGAGCTACTTTGCATTCCTATGCAAGCCTTTCCTAGGCAAAATCTCATCTGCTAAGCATAACCAGACACCAGGTTCAGCTCTCCCTCTCCTTTGACGCTTCCCTGAGGTTGCAAAGCACCTTGAAATGGCATTTTTGTTTCATAACATTATTAAAGGACCCTTTTTAGATTCAAATGCCTTAATGTCTCGAATTTCCCTCCTAAGAAAGGCATGGAGTGCAATGACTCACTTTTCTGTGACATAAAGAACTCCATTCCTGATGTAGTCTGTAGGCATCTTCCGATCTCTGTTAATCAAGCAACAGCGCCAGCCATTTTCACACACTGACAAAGTCAAAACAAGAAACGTGACATTAAGAAAAAGAGAGAGAGACTGGCACTATCCCTGACAGTCTCCTTATACAATAGAAAACACTGAATATTAAACTTTAATATTAAACTTTAGATACCTAAAACTAAAGTGCTTAGAAAGAAATGCCTAAATCAGGTGTTCTAGACACCATAACATCTGTTTTAACACTCATTTTGAAAAAAAAAAAAAAAAAAAAACCACCTACACAATTATTCCCTTTAACATGACTACTGGATTTGCATAATCATAAAAGGAACAACCATGCACATAAAAGGAACAACAGACTGTGCACTCTTTCAGAGATCTGCAAGGGTATGGAATGAAAGAGACCTTCTCCATTCATCCTAATTTAAAGCAAGACCTTTAAGTCAAAAGCTTACACCTATACAATGCACAAAAAAAGAATTCAACTTTAAACTGTTCTTGGCTTTTTACAAAATATTCTACTAATGTAGCCTTCTTGTGGCATCATACCTGGCAAAGGACGTTCATTCTCTGACAGGTTAAAGATTTCATGGAAGTTTCCTCTCTTGGTGGTATGAAAACGACTCGTGTCTTCATCTTTGCTAATTCCAGTTGGGGCACTTGAGCCCACGTAACTCCTGGAGGCTGCTGTTTGAGGCTACAGAAAATGAAACATAATTCCACAATCTGAGCAGCAGCATTTAAGCTACACTCTCAAAAATAATTTAGC
Source organism: Urocynchramus pylzowi (assembly GCA_013397555.1). Lineage (NCBI taxonomy): Eukaryota > Metazoa > Chordata > Aves > Passeriformes > Fringillidae > Urocynchramus > Urocynchramus pylzowi. The sequence continues at coordinate 1,267,252 of VZRH01002121.1, forward strand.
TAACTACTCTTTCTAAAAAAAAAAAAAAAAAATCTATAATGCAACAATTTTCATTAACTACTTCCATAAATTAACTTCAGACTACTGCACTATGCTGCTGCTAGAGCACAAGCCTCTAATATGGTACCTGAACATAACCTTTCAAAGTGCTGCCCTTTGATGGACACACTTTGCTGGGGTGAAGCACATGGTGCTAAATGTACCTATCTTAAAATAGCACTTTTCTACAGTAAAGGCTATGTCTCATTAGATACAGCTAAGTCACTGCAAACAGCTCCAATGATTGTAACTAGTGGGACTACTAACAGACAATCTATTATCAGTACTTGGCTTGTTTTCAAGAGATAAACAAAGTATTACTGCACAAAAGAAGTTTAGAAAGAAAAAAGAGAAAAAAAAAAAAGCCACACAGAACTGCATAAGCTCATTATGAATACAAATGCTGAAAATGAAAGGAAGTTTTCCACACTATGATCCGTACCTTTTCATGCCCTGACAGCTAGCAGGAAAAGAAACAAACAACACAAATGTGACAGTGACAAAAGAAAAAAAGTGAAATCTATTTAACAGTATAATACACAGAATAAAACATGAATTGAGTGGCACTGCAAGATTTTGCTCACAAACCAAGAGACTACACACAATGAATGCAATTAAAAAAGAGTTACGAGTGGTTAGAGCACACCAGTTCAATTGATTCAGGTTGCATTAGAAGCATTGATCTTTTCTGTGCTTTGAAGTTGCACTGAATTTTGAGAGTCTTGACACATAAAACAAAATCCGAATGGTTGTCGGTATCCTTGGGAAGGGAAAAAGGTAGTATGGAGTTCCTAAAACCAAAGCACTTGAGTAAAATGTACTTTTAAACAGAGCTCCTTAACCACTGGAGACTGCTCTGAGAACAAGCCTTGCTTCTGGAAGAACAGCAGGCAGTTTCTCTTGGACAGCTCGCCGGTTTTATTTTCATCTTGGTGGGGCACCACACGATCCCAAGAGCTGGCACCAGCAGCTCTGCTCCTAGCCCTACCATGCACATGCAGGTAAACAACTGGCAAACTGGCAAACTGACAACATGGAAGCTCAGGACTAAGCTCTTCTTCTGTAAAGGCCCAATGCTGCTGAAGGCCAAGCAGCCTTCAGCTGCTTTTTTCATTACTTTGCACTAAATTGGCAGCACTCAACACCTCACAGGATTTACATACTAAGAAAAGAGATCCAAAGCAAATGAAAACTTGTAAACTGCAATTGCTAACTAGAAACCAGACTGACAAAACAGGCACAGCAGAGGGCATTTGCCATCCACCTTTTTAGGGTAACTGTAAGACAAGCAAATGGCTGATGGTAATTAATATCACTTCTGGGGTGCTGAGTCCCTGGAGCCAAGGAAAATAACAGCTTCTTTAACAACCTTCAGCAACTAAAGATGAAAACAATTTTCTGAAGGCCTTCTTAGACAAGCTATTTGGCTGCACATGCATATAACCAGGGGAAGCACCACGGCCAAAAATATAAAAATGATCAAAACAAGAGGTCTAATGCTTTTTGTGCTGGAATAAGGACTATTTCTGCTCTCTGCTACACTGCTTCCTACCTACCTGTTATATGAAGAGATTAAAAAAATGGAGTTTAAATCTCAGTACCATTACCATTACCCAACTGGTGGCTGAAAATATGAGTGGTTCTACCCTTACTTCTAGGCCTGCCTAACACAGGCAAATGTTTCCTCTTACCACACAGGCTTGAGACAACCAATGGTCAATTACTAAGAGAAAAGCATTTTGATAAACCTTAAATCTAACTGGAAGTGATTGGATTTGTAATGCTGGAAGAGTCCTGATTGTCTAAAAACGTCACCAGCAATCTGGAGGTATACCTTTTCACTTGATCTGTCATCAGCTTTTGACATACAACCTTTACCCATCAGATACTGCTGTCAGGACTGTTCTCTAAGGACACAAGGTCAGAGTGTGGCACAGGCAATAAATATTGCATTGTGTCTAAGCTTACTCTGACTTGTACACTGTTTAATAATAAGAAGCTGAAGCAAATGCACACACATGCTTTCGGGCTCTGCCTTTCCTAGGAAAATAAATTTAAAACCCTCTTTGGTTTTTACCTTTTAGTACAAAAATCTATTTTTCATACTATGGGTTTGCAGAAATCTGTCAAGGGGTAAGAAAGTTTCTCTAAAATGTTATCATCATTACTGATATGAAGTTAATGTTTCCAAAGGCATTTGGAAGCAGGTAATGCAGTCCTGCAAACCCTTTCCAGGAAGGCAAGCCAAGGCCACCAAGCCAGACCTGGTAGTACAAAAACCCCGTCTCTACTTGCAAAACTAAAGCCATGAAGAAAAGCCAGAAGGAATAATTACTCTTTAAGTTTATGGACTCAAGTTCAACAATTCAGAATATTTCAACCTCTAAGACAGATTTGAGAGACTTAGCAATGTGATGTCACAACTACCACAGTATGTGAAGCACAGAAGATTTCAAGGTCATCTTCTGCAAGCAAGAGAAATCCAAGGCCATGGATGGCTTCATCCAAGTGCTTATTTACCCATCTCATCCCTTGGAAAACAGGAACAGAAGACTCACTTTCTGTAAGAAACTGTCCTTGTCCACTTCCTTCTGAAATACTCAATTGTGCTGCAGTTATTTTACCATCCTCTGCTCCACCATGCCCCAAGCCCCAGATTTCCTCTTAACAACTGAGGGTTCATGTTTTATTCCTTTTACTCTCCAGCTGTATACCCAAGCTGAATTACTGCTCAGTACTGTGTATTTCAAACAGTACTCAGAAACTCCATGAATGCAATTAGATATTGTGCTAAGAGGCATTAGGCAAATGCTAAAATGGCATTAGACTCAAGGTTTAGTACAACTATTTTAATTTTTAAACTAATAAACATTGACAAATCCAGGGATATGGAAAACCCTGACTCAGTTACCATGTCAGGCTGCAAAAGAATTCACCAAAGATGCACAAAACACAATACTTAGTGATTTAACTATGACATTTTGACAAAAAGAAAATGTACTGCTGGAGTACGAACATGAAGTCATTTATCACCACTATGCTAAAAGGTCACCTAATACAAACAACCATGAGACATCATGTCTAAATATGTAAACTACCTTACTACCTTTGTTAGTGATTATCCCATTAGAAAGCTGCATATTATACTCAAGCCTTTATCTATTTTTTAACTGCACTTCAATTTAAGTAAGTATGTAAATTTCCACTAAAGAAGAATGTCTAAGAATAGAGAAAGTGGATACAAAAAAGACTGTATTTGACAATAGAATTACACAGAATGTAGATTAAAGAAATTGGTATGAATATGGATGGTGTTATATTTGTGTGTTTAGCTTCATGATTCACAATATATCTATACATACACATTTTTGATAACTGATTCCTTTCATACAAAAAACAGAATCCATAGAAGAACTGTAAATCTTGAAAATAATAAAAAAAGGGATATTACAATCAACTAACATTGATTGTAAGGATTTAATTAACCTTCTCTTTAATGTGCTCTAGTCACTGGAGAAAAGGAAAAGGGAGAAAGGGATGTGATTTTCAGAGGCTGGGAACACAGGGACAAAAAGATTCATTACCCTTACCCGTCTCGACACTGTAGCATTAGATCTTTCTTTGAGCTGAGGATCTGTCAGGAGACTTATCCAGATGATATAAGGAGTATCATACTTAGCTCTTAGTCTGGGGCATCGTTTGAAGATAAAATCAATAAGGAAAAACTTGATTCCAGCATAGAGTCCTGAAAAAAAGGTCACTTCAGTTTGAATGCTGAAGAGGCATTAAGAACATCACTGCTTTGATCATATTTTCAAAAGTTCACAAATGAAACCAAATTCTGTATATTAAGTCACAGTGTTAAAACCATTCTCCTAGGTTTACTATTTTGTTATTCTTCTTCCAACACCAGAAAATTATTTTTCTTTCCTTCCCATCCCCAGTTCTTTTAAACATTTACATAGCCACTATTGTGCACAAGAATATTTGAATAATTCAAACATATGTTCCTTATTACCAGAAGCATTCTGAAAACATTATATACTACCAAAAGAAAAAACACACCAGAGCATTCAACTATGCAGCTCCTGCAAGAATTTTAATGGCAACAGAGGGCTCTCATGTACTACATAAAACTCTATCTTCCAGTCCCAACTCTTATCTTATACAAGTTATTTCCTTGCATTCTGCCATTCAGTATGGGCTTAAAATACTCTCTCAAAACTTTACTGAGTGCAACTCAGATCTCCTAAGACTCAGAGTAATTACAATTACTCCTCACACATCTAAATTCAATTGATGTGTCAAACAAACCTACATTTTCGTTCAAGCTAACAAAATTTGAAGTTCAGTGCCACTAAAAGTAATACTCATTTGATTACACCATTACTTTAATGAAAAATATGAGAGCTCTTGGTTCACAGTACAGGGCTTCATACCTTAGCAAAAGGAGTCTCATAATGTAGTGAGAATCCTTTTCTCAATTTCCAGCTGAGACTGAGTATCTGTAACAGACCCACAGTACTCTGTTCATTTTGTCCAGCCCATCCTCCAAGTTTTACCAGGAATCCTGCTAACTCTTTTATTTTTTTCCTACATTGTCATTTTCATGCCTCCTGTGTCATGCCACATATTTCATCTACAAGGATGTATGAGCAAAAAACCCTCACCGTACAGGGTTTTCCAGAAGCCTTGGAGCTGACAATCTGAGAAATTCTGCTAACAGCTCATCATAGACTTCTCTTCAAAGAAGCAAAAGCATTATCCAGTCTTTTCCTATTATACACTGAGATGGTTTTCAAAATGGTCATGACAAATGATGCCAAGCACAATGAAAATACTTTAAAACACTGCATGATTTATTAATGCAGGTTTTCTCTCTTAAACTCTAAAATTCTCCCTCTAAAGATCATGTAAGTTTTAACCATTAAGTCTAGACCGTAACAGGTGAATTATTTATTGTGTTTACCCAATGCAAGCCCAAGAATCCTGTAGGGCAAAAAGCAGGATGCAATAAAAGCTGCCCATAGAGCAATGTAGAGCTTCTGTGTTATTTCTGGCTGGACCCACATGAACAAGCTGAAAACAAAAAAAAAGCAAAGTTTTATTACCAGTGTTACAGATATTGATCAAGTCTTGTTTTAGAAGGGAAGAAAATCTCACATCAGATAACTTACTTTTTAAATTTTTCCAGTATGTCTGCCATCTTGCCAAAAAGGTTCTGCATAAGAAGCAAGAGAATTAAAACCAAGTGCTGCATTGTTTTGGGGTTTTTTGTTCACATAATGAAAACAAATAGCCTTCTGACTTTGTTGGTAAGCAATTCCCAGAAGTGATTTTCTTTAAACTAATTTTTAGCCATTTTTATACTTCACAACTGAGTAAATACAGAACAGAATAGCAACCTATGATGACTTCCATCTCATTTAACCTTGTTCTGTAACTTGTGATTGATCGTTACAAGTGAAGAAACTATTTGATCCCACTGTCATGAGTGGAAAGCATTTAAATTACTGAAAATATTTTAAATTAAGCTGTCAATCTAAGACTAAAGAGCTTCTGTTAGTAGGTAACAAAACTGAAGGTTTCTTCAGACATTTTGAGTGCTGAAATTTCAGGAAGTGGTAACTGAGTTCATGAAAAGGACTATTAGCTTCTTGGAAACAGACCATTATCAGGTTTTATAATAAACCATTGGAGACAGCAGATTTCAACTGATTCCAACAAAAGGGGAGGCAAGTGACCCCTGCTCAGGACTCAGGCCATATTCTCTGACCAATCCTTACAGTCAGAGCACCTGAAAATTTCACCTTCCCAATAAATTTCCAAAGGTGTTCACATAAACATATGCACCACCCCCAGCAGAAGGAAGGAGCTGAGCAGTCACAGGTAGCAAGGTAAGGTTAAACCCCTTCTCTCAGCAGCACATCATCAAGCATGGCACAAGGCTGCAGTTCAACTGGATGGTGCAGTCACTCAGCTGCTACTTCATCCAATTCATGGAGCTGAAAAAAACCTTCCTTTATAGCCTCTCCAACACCAGATTTCAAGGCTTGGAGGGGGTAGAGTTTTTTAAAACATGCTGGTTTAGAGATGAAGTGCAAACAGTTGAATTAATACAGCTAAACAGACCACAGCCTTCAGCTAAATCTTAAAGGAACAGTCTCCTGCATCAGTTTTATGTCTAGCAGATTTGTGATGGATCCACACTCCAGTACATTTTAAAGATTCACCACCCAATCTACATTACCAGAAGCTTATATGCATATATAAGGTAGAAAACTGTGAGAAGTTGCTTCTGTTCCCCTCTAGAGCTTGCTCAGAGCTGCAATCAGAACCTCAACCTATTCTCTGAAGCATCATGCCATTTCCAGGAAATGGCAGAAGCTCCAGGAATCTTACTGAGATCTCCACTGCTCATAGGTAAAGTTCCCTTTGCAAGAAAAGCATTTCTTCTTTAAGCATTTCTTTTCACATGCTGCATAACAACCTCCTTTGAGCACCTGGACCATGAACCCCCTTGTTTCTAAGGAGGCAGCCAGAGAGCAGCACAGTACCTGTGCCTTCTGAGCCACGTCTAGGACAAGCTGGAATTTTTCAGACACAGTCAGGTCCTCTTTTGGGTGCTCCTTAGACAAGAAAGAGACAATCCATTGATTTGCAGCTCAGATAAAACATATTTTACAAAACTTGTCAGAACAAGGTGACCCCTCAGCATTCTTAGCAATACTCATCTCACTTTTAATAGTCTCTACATTTACCTCCCTTTTTTCAGATCTACTTTTTATGTCTTTCATTGCTGGTTATTTTTAGTTTTTCATGTTTTTGGGGGGCTCAGGGGAGACTTCATCACTCTCTACAACTATCTGAAAGGAGGTTGTAACGAGAGGGGGGGTCGTTCTCTCCCAAGTATCAAGGGACAGATCAAGAGGAAATGGCCTCAAACTTTGCCAGGGGAGATGTAGATTGGCTATTCAGAAAAATTTGTTCATTGAAAGGGTTGTCAAGCCTTGATATAGGTTGCCCAGGGAAGTGGAGTCACTATCCCTGGAAGTGTTTGAATGACACTTAGATCTGTCACTTAGGGACATGTACCCAGACCCAGTGATGGGGCTGGCAATGCTGAATTAACAGATGGACTTGATGTTCCTAAAGAAAACAGAATGCAAGACTTCTTGAAGATCCCACAGGACCTAATTTGGCCCAAGCTGACAAAATTCATTTCAGAAACGTGTTTTAAGTTTGGAATATTTTAGAGTGAAGCATCTGAACCCAAGAGTGCTGTTAGTAAAGACTTTTAAATTACAAGAGAAAGAAAAAAAATGTGGTGTCTTCACTTGCAGCTTGCTCTTCCTTCCTTTCCAACTACCCACACAAACACAGAGGAAGGTTTAAAGGTGTAATTTTTTTTTTTGCAGGCATACAGGTGAAGCTGATCAAAGACCTACCATTTGTTCAGAAACTTCAGGCACAATGCTCCACTGTATTCTCCAACCCCTAGGAATGATGGAAATAGTTAAAGTGAGTAAGAACTCCATCCATCAACATGGCTTATTTGTAAAAGGTTAAAAAGCAGTTTTCTGCAATAAGCACTTATGGCTTAAAAGCAAATAATATAATCCCCAAATTAACAAAGAACCCACAACACAACAGAAGCACAAGTAGACAACAATAGACAGCTTTAAAAATATTAGTTAAGTAGATACTAAACAGAATCACTACTGGTGGGTTTAACAAGAAAAGTTGATGGTGTGCATGGAGTAAAGGACTAGGAATATTTTTCTCTTATTTTTTCTCATGAACAAATTTACATCAGCTTATTCAGAAGCCTATTTGATACCATGAATTTCCAGGGAATACAATGTCAAACAGAAAGTATCAATTAAGAAGTCAGAAAGGTATTTTACAATATACACATTAAGGTCCTTTACGCCATTTTAAGGTGCATTAAAAAAAAACAACTCAGACTTAATTTGTAGAAGAGATTGACTTTACAAATGGAAGATACTTAAAATATTTCAAGAGCTATGGAAAAAGGCAAAACTGCCATTTTAGGCCTAGCTGACCATTCTCTGCTGGGAAAAACAACAAGCTTCAATATTGAAGGTCATGTTCTTCAAGTACTCTAAATATTGCAGAATTAGAAATATTAGAATTTTAGTGTGCTGAGGGATTTGTCTGAGAGCATGCAACATTGTTTATGATAACCCAAGACACAGGATAAAAAGATAATTCCCAATAATAGTAAAAGATCATAGAAACTGAACAATGATAGTAAGGATATCCGAGTTTGAATTTCACTGTCTTAAATGTAACTCACAATATTAGAAAAGGTAGCAGTTTACAACTCAGTGCAAGAATAACAAAACATCTTTCAAACAAAGCATTACTTAAGAGAGTAAGCTAGTATTTATGCAAATACCTGGCTATGAGGTAATTTAGGGATAACCTCAAAATTGCTAAAAATAAGAACATAGGAATGGCCCAGCCATGCCATACAGCATTGATGTAAATCTGCAGATTAAGAAGAAAAAACAAACAAAGAGAGATGTGGATTACAAACTGGGGTACAGTGAGTTACATGAAATATCACTTCCCACTGTGCTGTTGGACTCAGAACCATGCAATTCATATTAAGAAAAAAAAAAAAAAGAATAAATTTTAGCCACTCTGTAATTGACAATGGCCCCACACTCAGGAATGCAAAATCAAAACTAAGAATGAACCAAATCTCCAGAGATGACTCTTAACTAGTTCTCAGCTGCCTCTGAGAGAGTATTGAGTATTTTTAACACTACAATGACTTTAAGGGGTAGGAGGGAAAAAAAGAAAGAGGTAAACCTTCAAGTCTGAATCTGCTATATGACCATGATATGGTCAGCAATGGCACAGAAGCCATGGTATAGAAGTGGAGTTACAGCAATTAGCCCCATACTGGGCACCAGGATAAACTCTCACTCTATAATTTCAGGTGAAATAAATCCCAAATTTTTACCAAGACTAAAAAGATTGCAGGAAAACAGGTTTTATGTAAAAAGTACAAACACAAAAAGCTTCAAAAGGTATTCTGTTCCCAGCTTCTGAAAACAGAGACTACAGTCTCTCTGTGAGAGACACTAGGGTTTGTACTGATAACCCCAAAGTGAAACATTGCTCTGGCTCCCAGGTCCCAGAGCTTTCAAAAAAAAATGCAGCTCAAGTTTCTTCTTTCAGTTTTTTTCTGAAAAATGGGCTTACCAGGTGAGGCAAGAGAAAAATCAGCAGATATGGAGAAGGGACAGACAGAGGGCACTGGGAGGGAAGTCTCCTCCTCAGCATTCCTTTTGCCATGCAAAATAGCAGAAGGTCTATAACTCACAGGGAGGTAGTATTGAACAAAAAGGTGTGTGACATTTTCACCACACAGCTATCGCCAATTCCTTTGACAGAAATTCATTTCATATACACTATGACCAAAAGAATTTAGATGATTTAATTAACAACAGGATGAAGGAAAACAAATCAAAACTCCACTAGATACTGACGTCTCTTTGAAGCATCCAAACCTCTTTAAGATAGCATAGAAAGGCTTGAACTTAGCTCACAGACCTGATGTTTGCATGTTGAATCCTACTGAATTTAAGCCATTTTGCTTCTCATCAGTATGATCCTAACAAATGGCAAAGAGCCCTGACGGGGATAAAGCTTCTCATCAAATGTAACCACTATCAGCATTTCAGCCCTAGACAAGAAGAAACTTTGCAGAGACTGAAGTAACCATTGAATTACCAGGACTGGGAGATGAGAAACAAGAAAGGAGTGAACAATACCCAGATAGTTATAAGTTATTTCAACAATTACAAAACTATGCTACAAGAGACCCAGGAAACACAATTTAACTTATTTTATATATAACAGAAGTGACTACTACTGATACTTTGTGTCAAATGAAATTACACTTTTTGAGTTGACTTGAACTGTAGCACAATCCCTACTCAGATATGGCAGTTTCAAAGAATTTCAGCAAATAATGTTACTTTTCAAGTTCTTACTACTGCTGGAGGAGGAGGGTAACTTACAATAAAGGCAATAGCAGAAGTGTAGATAGAATACCAGTCTAATAAGGCAGAAAGATTCTTCACAAAATTTGTAACAGGTTTGGCACCTCTCTCTAAATGGAAGTTGAGAAAAAACACAATATTAGAATTAGCTGGCAGTGGTTAAATCACTTGTAAATTACAAACAATCAAATCAGAAAACTATAGGAATATTCACGACATGTAATGATAAAAAGGCTGATCCAAATGAAAAAAAAAATTAAACCTGACAATGTAACTGAACAATTAAAGAATGTACTTCCAAAAACTAAAGTGTTATCCAAGACAAAGATTACATCTCAACTCTTAAGTATAGACAAAGAAAAAAAATCAACATCCTTTATAAGGGTACCCTGGATGCTAAAAGCAGCTTGTTCTCAGCCATGTTCACATTACCCCAGAGACCACTGTACAGGTCAGTCTGTCTCACTGTAGAACAATGTACATTAACCTGACTGAATTACAAGCCACCAAGGAATCACAGAATCATTTAGGTGGGAAAAGACCTTTATGATCATCACTGTGTTCGACCATTAACCCAGCATTGTTGAATCCACCACAGAACCATGTCCCTAAATGATTTTCTCTGCAGAGCCTTCCTACCCACCATCAGATCAACACTCCTATCCAAGTTGGTGTCATCTGCAAACTGACAGGGAGCACTCCATCCTACTGTCCAGATCATTGACAAAGATATTAAACAGGACAGACCCCAATACTGAGCCCTGGGGAACACCACTTGTGACCAGGTGGATGTAGCTCCATCCCCCACCTCTCTGGGCCTGGCCATCAGCCAGTTTTCTACCCATCAAAGCATATAGCTGCTGAAGCCACGATCAGCCACTTTCTTCAGGAGAATGCTGAGGGAAACAGCATCAAAAGCTTTACTACAGTCTAGGCAGACAACATCCAGAGCCCTTCCCTCCCTTGCTGCTGCTTCACCAGCTACATTAAAGCCAGGCTAGATCTCCTGGCTGAATCTCTGCAGGACCCTACCCATTGCTAGCACTTTGCTGCTTACTCTTCCTAAGGCCAAGCAACCCAGTACATGACTCCCTGAAGAAGTCTGTCTCCCACCTCTGCAGACCTCTGGTCCTGCTGTCACTGTGTGGGAGACTGACCTCTCTGTGCTGGGAGAGGCCCACACACAGACACACCCAGCCAGAGCAAGAGGAGCCTTTCCTCAGCCCCCTAAAGCCCTCTTATCCTTTACCCTCTTTCACAGCTTGGGCAAACTAGCTAGGGAACACAAGGAAACAGGAGAGGGCTGCTGCAAGACCACCAAGGTCCCTGCTGGACCACACCAGTTTTGCCTTTCCTGATGAGAAGAATGATGATACCTCCTCCACAGAGACTCTCAGATGCTCTCACCCTCTTTTGCAGTAGAACTCACAACTTTTCAAATCTTTCTTCAAGAGAGTCTCTGACTTGCTGTCCTAGTTTTGTTTGGCTTGAGACTCAGCTACCTGAAACACTTCCTATGTGAAGTAATTAAGCAACTAGCACTAGATTTCCTTAAGCATCAGCAGCACCACCAAAGCAGCAGATGAAGTGGAAGGGCACACCCGAGGCACTGGAAGAGCCCATGGACTCAAGTGCTGCTTCCACCCACTCTGCTGCAGCAGCCTACACCAGGCCCATAGAGAAGATCAAGTCTTGGAAATCACTGGTGACAACAACATTCTGGAGAGCTCTGAGTCAGGCTCCTCAGACAACATGGATCTAGATTTTGTGGCAAACCTAGTGGAAGTTAAGAACCACCCAAAGCTTAAGTTTCATACTGTTGTTTAAAAGGTGTTCTGAAGGCAATGCATGTACCCCACTGACAACAAGTCACAAGTATTCTCCCAAATGAAACCAGAACACAACAAATAAAATACTGCTAAGTACTTACTTAATCTTCTCATATTTTCAGTCAACCTGAAAAATAAGAGATAAAAGCAACTTGTTAAATAGACAACTAGTGCACACTTGCATACATTTGATCCTTGAAATATTCTTCACAGTTACAAAACTATATGTGTGTAAAGCTTCATTCTTGCCTGTTACAAAATGTGCTTCTAGTAACTAATACAGTCTACCTTGCATCAGACTGAAAACCGCAGTTTTAAAGTTCTCCAGCCTAACTAAGACTTTGTTCACTGTTTCTGGGAGGCATATGACAAAATCTGGTAAACAATACAAATCTTATTTTATTTCAGACAGCAGATAAACTTAAAATCTCATGTTTTGTCCTAAGCAGTCACAAAACTTTTGAGGTAGTTCTGTACTTTTGGTGTTATTATTTGTTATTGAAACACTTGCTCAAACAACACAAAAGGTTGATAAAAATGTGAGAAGAAAAGCAACTTGTAAATGCACCAACAATTTCTCACAATGACATTAGGGATTTACCTTCTAGCACTAAGTGGCTCTTCTGTTTCCACTGTATTCTCTTCAGGCTGAAATCTGAAGTCCTCAACATACTCCCCAAATTTGTCAAAAAACCACTTCTGGAGTCTTGAGGAGACTGTATGACTACTCTTATCTACAAAAGAGAAGCACTAAGTATCAGGATAATACTAGAAGACACCTTTATCCAATGCCAGCCTGTTCCCACACACGGTGCTTCTTTGGGAAGCACACTTTGCACAGCTTCCCCATCCTTCACCACTCTTTGTGGAAACTTGCAATTTACTTCTGCCATTGCACAGGAACCCAATTGCATTAAATTGGTAAAATAAGACTAAAGGTGACTCCTGCATTGCTCTTAGGACAGTACATGGAAGCATCTCATCACCCAAAGTACAAAAAGTAAAACTTCCTAACAAACAATCATTTTTAGCAAACACACTAAAACCATTTTCTGGTTAAGAGACTTCTGTAAACAAAAGACTGACGTAAATCTCAGTGCTCCCTGCTGTGCTGAAAGGTCACCTTGAGAAAAGCAAGTGCAAAGCAAAACACTCCTGAGCAGAGAGCTGGACAACCACCTTGCAGCCACAGGGATTTGACAGGAAAGGGAGGTGGAAGCATAAGCAAGATTCTGGTAGAGGCATTTTTACTTCCACTTTCCAACCACTGATAGTTCACAAAGACTGTCTTTACAGAGCTATACAAAAAAACCATGCAGTTTCTTTTTTTCTAAAGTCAGCCTTCAGAAATTATGCTGCACATACCACCTTCTATGTATGGAATATACAGTCATAATACTACCTGGGAAATCTTACAGCAAAATAACGAAGTGATGCACACTTTCCGTACGTCAGTTTCAGTGGAAAAATATAATATAAGGGCACATAGAAATAAAATCAGGCTAAAAGCCTTAAGGCACTGCAAGTGAGAACAAAACAGTCACCTGTAACTCACAAAATTGTGGTCTAAAAGGAACAGACAGACTATTTGGAAACACAGCTCAATACAACAATGTCACAAAGAGGATATTGGTCATAATTACTCCATGACCAAATTTAGTACAGAATTCCATTAAATTAATATATGATTAAACAGAGGAATGGAAGATTCAGCAACTAATTACAACAGCCAAAATGATGCATTTAAGGTCATGAGAAAAAGCCACTGATGCTCAGAAAATAGTATCAAACTATTTCTTAATGATTTACGATGAAATCTAGAAAAACAAGGAATCGAATGACTGGGACGACACTTCCATTTGAAAATAAAAACATGTAAGTATCTTCCCACATGCTAATACTACAGAAAATACTGAGAAAGAAATTTTGGCATGAGAAAAAAATGTCAGGCTGCAGCTCACATAACAGAAAGCACTGACACTACAGAAGTACAGGAGGGGAAATTTCAGATTTAGTCCACAGATTTAAAAGCCTAAGCTTTCTCAATCACAAGCTGTAGGAAGGAAAGTAAAAGTGTACTGAAAGACTGAGAATTTGACTGTTGCCTTAGTTCTCTCAGACATCAGTACATTATTGAATTCATAATTAGCATCAGCTTGAGAAATGTATATGGCAGTGTAGGTGTCCAACAAATTAGTAACTCTTAAGTTTACTCCTTCTCCAGAATGTCTCTTCTTCCAGACGAAGGATGTAGTGATATGGCTAGTGGCATAACAGACCTTCTGCAATTGAGAATAAAACAGAACATTTTTTCTATGTATTACACCTGTTTTCTGGTAAGACAAGGATCAGCAAGGCATGCCAGAATGCTGAAGTGAGCCAATTGATTTCATTATATACCCAAAGGCCTTACAATACACAAACTCCTTGCTCAGGCATGCTAAATCAACTACAAAAATTAAATGCAGAATCATGTACAGAAAGAGAAGTTGCTTGAATTGTCATTCATAATCAGCTTCTTCAGAAGCAAGATTTGATCTTCTAAGGATCTAAAAAAAAAAAAAAAAAAATCAAATCCAACTGAACTGAAGTGCTGTTAGAGATCTGACCAAGCTCACCTGTTCCATTGGCTTGTGCCTTTGCAGGTTGCTGAGCTGCAGGCACCTCTTCTGCCCTACAAAGAAAACAGAAACAATGTGAAATGTTACAGAGGAAGAATTTATTCCCTTTTAGGTAAAGAAAACACCAGAACCTCCATGGTTTCCATAACTGAGATTATACAATCATGACAAGATTACACCCTTTCACAAGACTCGAAATATTCACTGCACTCAGGATCCTGGGAAATACCATCCACTGCGAGGTGGGGTTTAGCCATTCCTGTCACCAACAGCTCAATTTCATCTTACAACTGCTCAACAATGTAGTATTAAATTTCTTGCATTATTTATGCCTTTGTCTGGTATATTCATTGCAATGCCTGCCAGGAAAATTCTTCAGAGCCATGACTTTTCCCACAGCAATAAATTAAAAGGGATTCCATATCACGAGTTGATAACCACAGCAGCAGAACAAAACCACAATTTAACGCACAAATCTTGAATCCTGCCATTGCTACTAGGGTCAAACAACTTCACAAGAGGAAAAGGTGTTAAAAATTATTTCAAATGTTATGTTGTAAACCCTCAAAATACACAGACCACAACCAATTTGAAAAATAACTTCAGAAATTGAAATAACCTGAAAAATTGCAACAAAAATGTTCTAAAATTTTTCTAAAAATATATGTCAAGTAGCTGGCGTCATTGGTCTCACCTTTCAAAATTACTCAAAAATATTCTCATCCATGAAAAGGGAACAGATTTTTTTAAAACATAAATGCTTTTGGCATTCTGTACATGTGCAAGGCTTCAAATTACATTTGTACACAGCCTCCAACTGCCAACCTGTGCTGAGAATACTTCAGGCTTCAGTCCCAAAGTCTTCAGTCATCTATGCAGATATCATACAGAAAGATTTTTCTAATGAAGCAGGAGCTTTGACAACATAACACCAGCCACAGCAAGCTTTGCTTGACAGGGAGTTGTATGATTGAAAAGATTACTTCTTGAAATAAAAGTGTCAGTTGTGCAATTTCATGATCACTCATTCATCAGGCAATGTAAGCATTTTCAAATGTTCCTTTCATCTTTTCCTCTTAGAAAGGGAATCAAGTGAAACATGGTCAGCAAATGAAGAGCAAGAAGAGGGATCCCACTGCACCGGGCAGATTGCACCAATACAGTCCTCTCTCCTGCTGTTCCTCTAGAAAGGACATTAGGAAAAGATGTCACTGTACTGCCTGCACATGGAAAAGGTCATTACTACTGTGTGCTGCTCAACATTACCATACATCAATGAACATGATGGAGAAACTACAGAACTTGTTACCTCCTTTCCTTCCTAAGCATTCCCAATCCTTAATGAGTTTCCATATTCTTGTTCATTTCTAAAAAGAACATTTAGAAGTAACTTACTGATTTATGAATTACAGCTCGACATTTATTGGCGTTAATGAGCTGAAATCAATGGCTTTTGCTTTGATAGATACTTGCTTTCATGATTCATCAGGACTTTTCCCCATGGCTTCTGTATTTGCAGCAACTCTTCCTTTCAAAAGTCACCTGAAATGTCATCAGTTTATTTTCTTCAGCTAAACTTTAACTTTAGTTTTCGTGCCATTTTACCCCAGTGTCTATATAAGCCACAGGTTCCTCACCTAAAAACTCATCCTATCCTTGCATCTTCTCCCATATCCTTGCATCTCCTCCATTTCCAGCTCTCAAAAGACAGACAGCAATAAACATGATCAAATTTGCACCAACTATTATACAGTGATGTCTTGTTTTTCTCTACCAGCCACACATCAGATGGTTACACCATATAGTTGAGCATTTTCAACTGAAATCTGTCATTCAGACTGAGTTTCATTGAAGCTGAAGCCATATTTAGGTGGAAAGGAGGTGGTCATTAACAAGCAGGCAGGAGCCAGTTACTCAACCCATTCCAGCTGTGTGGAGGCACTGACTGGGGTGGTGTCACACCAGAACAACTCCCAGGACAGAGCCAAGATGAGATCCCAGCACTGACAGCTGTCAGTCTTCAGGCTGGGTCTTCCTTTGACATGCTGGGATGTATTTTTAAAAGCAGCACAGTGTCATTACTCCCCACGTTTCTTAGGCAAAAAATCAAGAAAATCTCATCAAAAAGCTCTGTACAGCAGCCTTACTGGGCTCCATCAGGAGCACATGACAGTTGGCTTTGGCCCTTCTTGGTGCTTTTGTTTCCTTTCTCTGGCAATGTCTTACTTGCCATCTGCCTGTTACTTCTTCCCCATGAAGAACCTGACCTTTACGAATCATCAGGTTAATGACAGCTCATTACTGCACCTGTGAGTCAGGTTATAATTAGCCACTTCAGACAGATCTGTGACAGGAAGCTCAGAATTCATTGTTTGGGCTTGCACACCTACTGGGGAGTTCAATTGCAAAACCAGGTCATGTTGAACCATCCAGTTCATCAAGACCACCGACAGAGGGAAGAAATTATCTTTCCAAGTTTCTGAACCACTCTTGGTTCAGAAATAAATGCCAGAGATAATTTAAAAGGCTGAAAAACATAAACAGTCCCCAGAACAACACTGTGTTCCTATGTGGGCTTCCTAACCGCAGCCTGAACCTAAGAAAACAAGCTGCATTAATTCCTCTTGGACACGCTTTCCACCCAGAAAAAGGGTGTAACTGGTAACACCAACACATCCCCAGCATGAAGCTAGGTCATCTTTATGCAACTAGAGGTTCAGCCATTTAAAGCACAGGCTGTTTGAAACAGATAAGAACAACCTCAGACAGTGGAGGACACAAACACAAACTGTCTTTTTTGTTTATCTCTCTTTTATTTAAATATACTGAGGTCTGGGAAGCATCAGTATTAATGAATATTAGAGCTGTTCATGACCAGGACACATGTACCTCTCAAAAGCAACTAGCAAGAACACTCTGATGCAGTGTCCATTCAGTGCTGCTCCACAGAACAGCACCCAAGTGTTATTTAATTATTTAGTTGCAAGTATAACACAAAAGTTAAGGGAACCTTGACACTGAAGGCCATTTCCCTAAAATAAACATTTTTGTTTCTGAGTATTAGGCTTGAATACAGCTGCAAGTTGAGACATCTGTGAATCAACAGACTCCCCCAAAAAACTGGATGCAGGCCAGAATTGCTGGATACAACAGGTGCAGTCACTGCCATGATGTTCTCAGACATATTCAAAGCAATTTTCCCACAGGCTAACTCCAAGTTCACAAGCAACCCACCACCAGTTTTTCAACCACTGTTGTAGAAGACATTCAAGGCTGTTAACACTTTTCCTACTGCTACAAGCAACCTGAATATGTGTGTACTTCCATAAAAAGCACATTCCAACCTCATACACACAAAAATAAGCAGGTATTTTCTTAGCCTAGCTTAAAAACATTTCTTTCAGGTATGCATGGCTTCTTACCCTGAAGAACTGTTTCATGTTTTCCATTTCCCTCCCATTAAAACACACCAAACATTTCAGAAGCCCTTGCTATTCTCATCTACAATGAAGGAATAGTGACTTATGCAGAAGCATTTTCTATTTGGTCCTTGTAAAAATAGTTCACAATGATACTAATAACAAGGTGTGCATAAGTCACAAGCTGCTGGTAAGCGCTGTTGCAAAACTTTGTTTTGTTTTTTTTTTTTCTGCATGATTGTAGCTCACAATTTGGAAATATGGCAGTTACAGCTCACACAAATTATTCCAGATTATTTATGCATCATTCTGCTCACAATATGTCATAAACTTCAGCTGCCATACCAAATGCTGTGATGTTCTGAACTGTATCTGTGGAAAACTTCAGCTGAGGCCACTGTATTTCTGCATAATCAGATATACAAACAATAAACACCATGACAAATAAAAGCACCAAAAATCCTCTTCTTCCACTCCACCCTATTCCCTGTACACAGCTGTGACCCCAATGAAGGAAGCCCATGTTCTTTACTAGAAAAAAAAATCTAGATTTTGAACTTGTTTTCTCCTTGCCAAACATTTTTCATCATGTTTTATATTGCTACATGTATTATCTGCCTCACAAATACTTTCGAATACTGCAACTTTTAAAATAACTTCTTTCTTATACCACAGCACAGTTTGATTTTCATTAGCAGTTTACTTCTGCAAGCAAAAAGAACAGTACACACAAACCCCAGCCTCCAACTAAGTACCACAAAGCTGCTCCCTCCCCTACCAAGGGACATATGAATATCTATTTTAAAACTGAAAACAATTACCTTAGAAGCAGGGTGAATTTGACATAACCAGATAGAACTTGCTGCAGTTATTTTGCTTAATAAAATTAAATTTCCATCAGGCATAAATATGGCCTATTACATATTTGACAATGTAAGCCAACATTTCCCCTATAGTCCTAATAAAAGTATTTTTAAATGTCCACAATGACGTGCAAAATATAGCAAGCAGTGAAGAATTTCACACAATGAAGCACAACTTAAGGAAAAATCATGGACAAACAAATTGTTCTCCTCCTGGGTAGAAACCAAAAAAATTTCAAAGTCTTATTTTGTTGTCCCCTTATGCATCCTGCCCGTCACAAAGAGGTTGAAATAGTAGTGAGACCAGTTAGAGAAACACTTTGGTAGAGAGGATAATTGTCTGAATGTAATCCCCAAGTGCAATACCCAAGCTGACAGGACTAATGTAATCCTTAGGATATCTAAATAGCACTCAGGGAGCCATGTCATCCTACCTTAATTTAGCAATGTCACTCCTGCTAGAGATTTGCTGTTGTTCACAACCCAGCAAGGTACATATGTCAACACAAACACTGATAAACAAAGACCTTCCATCTCTTTGCTCTGTAAAACCTGCGCTAATAAGCTGCAGTGGGCCAGATCAGACTCTGAGTCAGCCTTATTATTCTGAAACAGAGCAGGGTGATGAGTACCATCGTGCAGAAGAAGACAGTCCTCCTCCTCCTCCTCGAGGACTGGCAGCCATGAGGAGATCTCCTTCCCCTTCTCTGAGCATGACCGCAGTCCGGGCGCAGCGGCTCGCGGGACAAAGCTGAAGGCCTGTGCCTTCAGCACTAAAGACAGGCACGTGGAATTTGCCTCTCAAGAAACTTCTTCAAGGTAGCAAGTCACAGGTGAGAAAGTATCCTTTTCTTAAGCATCAGTTTCATCTACCAAGAGCAGGAAACAATACTCACTGCTCTGTACAGCTGTTACTGTGCTGCTAACAGATACTCTCAGCTTGCAACAGGCCCAAGCTTCTCCTCTTCAGCTGTCCACTCCAACAGGCAATACCAGGCCAGACACACAGCCACACCAACCAGCACAGGCAACAAAAATGCACTCTCACATCCCCGCTGTAAGAACAACTTTAAAATGTCACTCAAAAGAAGCCCAGGTCAGAGCAGTCTGGGCCACCTTCCCACCGCACTGTTGGGCTGGAATCAGACTCTTCCACAAGGACCTGCGAGAGCCCCTTCCAAGCTGACCTGGCAGCACAGGTCAAAGACTTCACACAGACCAACCTTGCACAGAACCAGTGACTTTGGAAAACCATCACTGTGAAATATCCCCTAAAAAAATCCCACTGTACGGGGTACTGAGAATAAGTATGGAAGACCTAATCTATCTTTTATTATCTAAAGCCTTGGTGCACCAGCACTCTGAATACTGTTCAAGCTCTTAAAACAGTTTAAGAATGCAACTGAATTGATGAAGGGGATGGAGTACTCTTAAAGAGACAGTGGAAAAGCTGGAACTCTTTAGTCTGGGGAGAATGTAAGAGAAGAAAGGACTCATTAAGGATGGCAAATAAACTGAATGCTGAACAGTAATTCACTAAATCTTACAATTCTGTAACTACGGGGCACTTCTTGAAACCACCATAAAATCTGTTAAAAAGGAAAGCAAATAAAATGCTTCTTTAGAGTTAAGAGGGGACTTCTGTAATGTGTTGTCTCCATAGTTTCCAGAAGAAGATAGCTCCAGCAATTAATAGTGTTAAATAAATTCATGGATAACAGGTCTGCCAACAGAGACTGAAGTGAAAGACAGCAACATACCTTTTAAGACCTGTAAATAAAGCATATGTGTATGCTTACAGTGAGTGGTTGAGGGAACAGGGGTTGTTTAGCCTGGAGAAAAGGAGGTTCAGGGGAGATCTTGTTGCTGTCTACAACTGCCTGAAAGGAGGTTATAGCCAGGTGGGTGTCAGCCTCTTCTCCCAGGTAACAAGCCATAGGACAAGAAGAAATCACCTCAAGTTGCACCGGGGAGTTTTAGACTTGGTATTATGAAAAATTCCTTCACCAAAAGGGTTCTCAAGCACTGGAACAGGCTACCAAGGGAAGTGGTTGAGTCACCATGCCTGAAGGTATTTAAGAGACATGTAGATGTGGCTCTAGACTGCATGGTTTAGTGGCAGCCTCAGCAGTGCTGGGTTAATGGTTGGACTTGATGGTCTTAAAGGTCTGTTCCAAACTAAATAATTCTATGATTCCATGGGAGCAGGAGGTAGACAGATGACAGAAAGAAACTAGGCCCATATGTTTCCTATAAATAGCTCCTTCTTCCATTGCTACCAGTAGATGTGGACGGGCCTGAGAAGGAAGGTATTTTTACACCTGAGTACAGAATGAAGTGGGAGGCTGGGAAGAATTTGCATGGCACTGGGAAACTGCATATCCAAGCAAAACATTTTGCCTGTCTGCTCTTGCTTGTCACCTCTAAGTAAGTGGCAGTGCTTAGCATGTGATCATCAACTCAGCCTGCACTGTCTCCTGATGCCAGCACTTGGTGGTGAGCAACAAATCCTGCTGCTCAGCAGAGTAATCTCAACTACTGCTGGGGAAGATAAAACAGGCAGCTATGTACACAAGGGGTCTAGAACAACCAGGTCCCCAGGCAATAGCTATGGTCTGAAGATCTATGTAGCTAAGCAGAGTAAGGAGAGACAACATCAAATGTAATGCTTTGCATCATCAAGATGGATGCTCTTGAGGCTGAAAGGACCTAAGAGCTTGCAGAGGTGTTTCCATCTGCAGTGGCAAGAAAGGCTCGAATTCCAGTTACTCACATGCATTCAGGGCTTTGCTGTGGCACTGGGACATCCTTGCTGCTCCTAGAATAAGAGTAACAAGGATTGGGCAGTCTGGAGAAGACACAGGTTTTGAGAAGGATAAGCATGTGTGATGGCATGGCAAAGGCTCTGGCCTTCAGTACCTCCAGGCAGGCAAGATCCCAGAGGGAGAGCTACAGCAGTATGCATGGCCAAGTCATGTATATGTATATGGATGTTAATTATGTATTTTTACAGGACAACACAGACAGCTGCTCTCTCTGTGACCAGTAATTTATTTTAAGAGCACCTAGGCTGGAAACACACGCTTTTACCAGCACTTCCCAGAGACAGTCAGAGATCTCAAGTGGCTCTCAGCTCTACAGTGAAGATGTTTCTCTTACCTTGCTTTAAGTACTTCATTGACTCTTTGTTCTAGTTCTAATCTCCTTTGCCGTTCCTTTTCTAGCTCCTGCCTTAATGTTTCAGCATTTGTTTCTTCTCTCAGCTTCCTGAGCTCCTCCTCTGTTAATTAAAGAAGAAGATAAAGATTTAGTTACCCTGAAATATTTCTATAAGAAATTAAAAATCTAACTATGACAGATTCAGTGTGCGGGATATTTTTTAGCTGTGCTATACCAAATATCTTCACCAGAAAAAAACAAGTATTCAAGGGCTAGACAGACTTCATAAAAAGCACACAGCTCTATCAAGTACAAAATGTTTCATTACAATTGTTAAGCAAGGAGGAAAACAACCCTGAAGTTTTCTTCTCAAGATGCAAAATAAGCCCTTGGTATAAGCTATCTTTACTTAAACATGACATACTCTTCATTCCCCAAGAAATAATCAGCAGGAAAGGCTGTCTATTGCCAAATCCAGTGGTTATAAAAAAAAAAAAAAAAAAAGAAAAAAAAAAGAAAAAAAAAAAAAAAAGAAAAAAAAAAAAAGAAAAAAAAAAAAAAAAAAAAATTTTTTCTGTTACTAAAGCTCCTCCCTGTTCAGTTAGCTCACATAGGATGTGGACATACTATTGGCATTTAAGTNTTTTCTTCCCTCACGTCTGTGGGTGGGAAGACATGAAACCATAAACACAAAAGGAGTTATATGATGCCATATAAACCCATGCCCATCAATTTCTGGCACTAAGTCAGATGGTCCCTCTATGAGCCTCAGCATCTTATAATTTTAAGAAAGGGGTGTGAAACAAGAAATTATGTTAAAATTTTTACACTTTTCCAAGGTTATTGTGTGCCCTACTAACTTCCATATAGTAATTATATATATAAATATACTCACATATTTACTTATACAAACACATACACATTTTCACAACGTGTTTCACAAGAAGTTAGTATCAAGTATGCATAAGGCTTTTTTGTGGCTAATTAGCCTTGCTTTTTGTCACTGGCAATGTCTTTGCTCATGACCTTATTTTATTCTAGAGCTAAAAGGGGGTCACTATTACTGACACCTTTTCCCAGAGAGGCATACATGAGACATGGAAAAAATAAGATTGGGAATCTATCTTTTTTTTTCCTTTTTCTTTTTAAACCAAAATTTACTCTAAATTTTTTTCTCTGGGATGGTTTTTAATCTCAATCACAACAATCAATAGTGGAACAGCAGGTGTATTTCAAGTTTACAGCAAACCAGAACAGGAACTACTTTCTATTTCTACTACCATCACAAACCCAGCGGGTTCAGGCTTTTTACATTGTTTTACAAGACTGGAATACTATGTTATACCCTCCAGAGGGTTGTTACACAATATCTTTTGTTTCTTTTCACAAATTGCCTTCCAAATCTTTGATAATCAGAGAATTTTGATATCTGAGCCTCACTGACTGCAATCACTATGCTCCTTGAGAAGGTCTGGAGCCGAAGTGCCAATGTCCAGAGGAACCGATACACTCTCCATGCCCTGCAGGAAGCCCTGTGCAGTGTGTCCAGTCACTTCATCTGCTGCTGGGGGATTGTCTGTACTCCTGCAGCACAGCAAGAGCTTCAGAGCACAGAACTAGGAGAGATGGGAAGAAGATACAGGAGTCAAGGGGGCAACACTATGGTTTCCACTGTGAGGCTACAGACTGAA
The DNA here is from genome assembly GCA_013397555.1 of Urocynchramus pylzowi. Classification (NCBI taxonomy): domain Eukaryota; kingdom Metazoa; phylum Chordata; class Aves; order Passeriformes; family Fringillidae; genus Urocynchramus; species Urocynchramus pylzowi. Next base: position 1,290,913 of record VZRH01002121.1, read on the forward strand.
CTCCACCCAAAAGAAAGGAGTGCTTTCAGTGCCATCTCCCCACTGAGAGACAGTGACCCTGGAAAGAAGAGCTGGAGCACAGAAACCACCACGTTATCCTCCAACAACTGAAACTGAGAATCCCCAAGGGTGGGGGAGGGAAATGTCACTGCTGCAGAAGGTATTGTCTCTCCTGTAAATAAATGGAAAGATATGGATATAAGGGCAGACTTCTACATGGAGCTGTTCCTAATTACGTATCCACAAAGAATTTTAAATCCAACAAGAAAACTACATTTACAATTAGTTTACCCTACTTTCAAGGGCTTGCCTTGTTCCAGAACAAGAGCCTGCACACAGCTGAGGGGAAACATCTGTTGCACTTCAAATGCACTGGAGCTTGTGCAATATCATGAAGATATCACAGAAAGTTCCAAAGCCTGACAGAGACGTTATCTTCTCAAGACCATTAAAGGGGAAAAAATCCTTCATTACGCATTTTTTGTTTTATTAACGAGGAAGTGACTATGCATTTTGTGTATATAAGAAAACCACACACATTATAAATTAACCTCAATGTCCTTGAAAGTCAGATTTTCCAGCTTCCTTAATTCCAGTTGTTCTGATTGCGCTACATCTTGTACTACTAAAACCAAAACAAAACCTCCAGTAATTTTACCTCTTGTCCTCCAAAGAGGACAAGCAGTGCCAAATATTCTTTACAGAAAGAGGCAGAGTTAAAGGGTGCACAGTGAAAGACGCAGAACTCCTATAAAACAAACTAAAAAAATTACAACATCCAATCCTCAAGGACTGTCACATTAGTGACATAGCTTCACATTTCAGAGCATTTCCTAACTTTCCCATACATGACTGCAATTCAAATCCACCTCATCAAGTCCTTAAAGCAGTATTTGTTGCTACTTTGGCAGCAGTGTGGTCTGGCACTGTAAAACCTTCGTGTTCAGTTAGTTAAATACTCCTAAGTCTGCTGAGCAACAGAAGAGAGGGGAAGGGGGGGGAAGTTCTTCCTTGCTCTCTCCCCTGAAATAGTCTACGATTTGGCCAAGCTGAACTACACTTTTAAAGCAAAATTCTCTATCCCTGAAGAGCCTTCCAGCAGAATGACTGAAGCTGGCTACAAAGAGCAGAGGTCACGGACCCCTGAGAAGAATCCATAAGAACGTTTCACCATGGCATCTCTCTACTGAGTTTTACAGATGAGTACCCTCCATGATGATGAGAATTTGGATTTCATCTTCAGTCAGTCAAAATTCAAACATCCTCCGCGCTCTGCACACACACAAAAGGACAGAACATACAACGTCAAGCTTTGAGCTTCCAGATTAATCAGTTTCCATGATTTCCTTCCCAGGTGTATCCAACATGGCTCACTATCTCCTCCAGGGCAAGAAACATTAAAATATTGCTGGAGGCTCAGTGCATGTCTTAGCTGGACATTCAGGTGAAGTGAGCAGCCATAAAGGTGACCTGGTTAGAGGGGGTAAATTACTAAAAGAAGAAAGTGTCTGATGAAATACTGACAGAGATAATGCCAGTATGCCTGGAAACTAGACCTGGGAACCAGAAGCATTGTTGACAAGTGCAGCTGGCCTCTCTGAAATGCACAGCCTGGTTCCTAGAAACCTGAGACACCCTGAGATCCCATTGATAAGCGCAAAAACAAGGAACCACAACAAAACATCTGAAAAGGTGAAAAGTAGTCCAAGAACAGGAAAACATCCTGAGGAAGTAAGACTTGGTAATTGCCATTGGCTGTTTTATCTGCAGGAAAAAGAAGACAGTCTAGAAAAATAATAATTGGCCTGAGAGAACAGAAAACAACATCTCTTGGCTATTCTTGGTGAAATACAGAAATTAACAGCATCTACTGGCTGCTGAAGTGGTAACATCCTACACTTCCTTATTTCTGTCTGATATGACTTAATTTTATCCAAAACAAAACTTCTCTCTCCAAGAACTTTGCATGCTGTACATACCTTTCCTTTCCTAAACAGGATGAACCCTTCACACAAACTTTCTAAGAGATCTTGGACCCTCACCCAGGACAGTTTCCTCCAACATCTGGGATGGTTTGGCTCATTCTGACATCTGTCCAATAAACTTGATACTGGTATTAATGTAAACATTTGTATATGTACATATAAATAATCCATCATAATTACATTTTCTGTGGTTTTACTGGAAAGTTTGCTTCATTAGTGAAAAGTTTGTAGTAGCCTGTAACAGTATACACCTACTTGGTTGCTGCCATACTACTGATTGCTCCCAGGAATCTCTAATAGCTCAATATATATTTTGATACATATATACACACATATACCTATATTTGAGTTATAAATCATACATATAGTTGCTAGCCATGATTTTTGTCGCAATATGTAATAAAGTAGAGAATTTAGAGTAAAAACCTCCATGTCCTTGAGTCTTAGAGAAGCCTATGAACTCAGTCACAACCTCTAAAAACCTACACAATGGGTAACCCTTTAGGTTGTAACAGCAAGCGTGACTCTGAAAAAATGCTTTAGAAGCTCTCCAGCAAAGTCAACTTGTGTAGAAAAGCAGGACAATATCTGGATGCTATTGCTATTTTAAAATGAGCTATAAAAGTCTGTAAGAGAAGGCAACATGGTGTTTCAATGACAGTAATCATTACATTTCTTACTGCACTGTAAACCCTAGGAGAATTGACCCCATAGTAAAGACCATCATCAGGGATGTATCTCACAGGTCACCAAAAACACTTATCCATTTCAGTTTTTCTACAGCATTTTATCCTCTATGAAGTGTAATGGAACTGTCACACCTGAACTCTTAAGATTTGACAATTGAAATGGAAAGACTTAGCATTTCAAAAAGCTTAGCTGATGCCATGTAACTGCTAGAAGACAGCAGCACCCAGTGTTTTGTTGCATCATCTTACAGCATCAGCCATTACAGCAAATGAAAAATTTCAGTTTGCTCCTCAGAATACTCACCTGTAAGAAACGTTCTGATAAAAAGCACTTAAACATCCAAGTATTTAGTATTCAGTATTTAGTTCTGGTGAGACTGAACAGAATGTGAGTAGTATTTAGAAAAGAAGGATGAGACATCAGGCTAGAAAGGCATGGCAGAATGTTGGATTTCTAATTCAAAACTGCTTGTGCAGTAAAGCGGATGTTTCCCTTAATCCCAGGATTGGAGGTAGATTAGGGAGCCTCCTCGTAGCTGTTTTATATAATACCATTTCCTCCTAGAGCTACAGGTATGTTGCAAAATCCCCCTCTGGGACAAAGTGACCAAAAATTTCTTTCAGAGCAGAGCTAGAGACCGCCAGTCACTGTTTCTAGCTACCTGAATCCAGTCTAGGGTTAAATCTAAGAAATTTAATCCAAGTTAAAAACAAGAAACGGCAAAAAGCATGTGTGCAACCCTGTCATATTTACATGGGGAAACACCAGTACTTAGCAGGATAAAAATAACCCTTCTACATCTATGTTAATCATGGTAAATCTCCTTACAACCCTTTGAACATTACTGGAGTTCAAGTATGTTATTTAATTGTTACTAAACACATTAAATCCCAACCACACACTTTCAATCTGGATCTCACTAGTTGGGCTGATGGAGCTAGGCACTGGGAGTTGTCTCCAGGGCAGGCAGCTTCCAGGGCAGGCAGCTTCCTTGCCAGACTCCCAATTCCTACAGAAAGCTAGTATGTTAACTTTGTCCCAAGTAAACCCACTATATGACACTACTAACAAACTGTCAGGAGTCTGAAAACATCAGATATTTTCATCATCACAGATACTGAAGAGCTTTTAGTCTTCACCGCTAAAACCAGCAGCAAATGGCACAGCTGTGAAAGACATGGAATGGCTCCATCACTTATGACAAAGCAAAGACAAACAAAGAATATTGTCTGACCAACAAGCAGTGATGGAGGAAGAACCTGCAATGGAATACCCTAACCTGTTTTTTTCCTGCTTACAGTTACTCTGCAATTTACATACTCCTCTGAAGACATGTTCACAATTCATAGCTATAACTAGATACAGCTTAATTGTGCATTATTTGTTACCTGTTCTTCTAATCCATGATTCTCCTTCTCCAGGGCATACGTTTTTTTCCATCAGTGACTTGAGAACCATGGAGATTGCCAAAGAACTTATCATAAATCTACCCAAAAGATTTCAGATAAAACATTGCCTTTTGATCCCAGACAACGTGAGATATTCTACTTCTTTGCATGCCAGATGCTTGGCAAAGTGCAAGCCAAGCATCTGGCATGCAAAGAAGTAGAAGGCTTATTTAAGCCATCACTCTAGCAACTCCACTTTATTAACTTCCTTTCTTCTTTAAGTCAGGTCTTAAGGTCATGTCATCTTTCATGCTTGGATTTCTACACTTCACTTGGGAATCCCAAAGCTCACTGCTTAGGAGGATTACTCTTAGGATTTTATGAAGGGAGAGCCTAAAAATGTCCTTTGACAAAATGGATACCAGTATTCTTGTTCTCCATAGCTCTTCCAGAGCTGAACAACAACTTGTCTGGAGGAACTCCTTTTTTTTGATTTTTTTTTTTTTTAGTTTTTTGTGAATTTGTGAACACTTTGATTTGTCAATTTAATGGCTTTCCCTTGGGGTCAGGCTTCTTGCTTGTTTGCATGAATCTTTCATACAGAAAAAAAAGATTTTCTAATAGGAATATTGGTGCCATAAAAAGCCAAAAGGCAGACAGAATCATTAAAGATTAAGTATCTTTACTGAGTGCATATCCTTCCCTCCTCTCTGCCCTGTTCTATATAGGGACTTTGGTAGAGTGGAGAAGTGAAATGGATAAATATAAACCCCATATTTTCAATATCACCTTTCTCCAGCTAAGTCTGCACACATCAAAACAAAGAAGTGACCCATCATTTTCAGAACCAGTCATGCCAATTTCCCTTTAAAAACTTTAACACAGGTTTGGCAGTTAAACAATCACTTTTTGCTTTGTTTTGTTTCCATCATTCCTTTGTGCTTCCCTTTGCTCTTCCAAAGGCAGAGCTCCTGCCCCAGTACTTGCACTAAGCAGAGCTTTAGAGGACCAGTTTTTGAGCCTCTTTGCACATGCCTACAGGATGGGGAGCATTGTGCTGACAGGGCTCCTGCTCTGCTGATAAGAAATAAGCCAACTCCAATCCAGAGACAGTGGAGGGAAGGCAGAGTCTGAACCATCATCCTCTCTCAGTCAGTTAATATTCACTGGTACTCTTCTCCTCACCTGAACAGCAAGTTTCACATAAAGTGTTCTCTTTCATGTGATGAGAAAGACTGATTTACAAAACACATCATACTTGACAAAGCCTCCTTCCCCTGTGCAAACTGTTCCAGCCTCCTTTCTCACCATTCCTGTTATGTCCTACCTGGAGAGGGTGAGGTTAAAAAGAAATAAGATGCCTTTGCTAAGGTTTGTACAAAATCATGATGCTAACTACCTATTAGCAACTCCACATTTACATTTAGTGCTTTCAGTGGAGCTTTATCATGTTGTAATAGGCACAGACCTGAATCATTTCCCCTTCATTAGGGAAGGATTTTAAATTAAACTTCCTGAAAATATAGCTTACTGAGACAGATCCCTTCTCAAAACATCAAGTGGAAAGTTTTGTATTGCTAGATACACTTAAAAGGACAGCTTAAAAGTCATAAAAAATACTGTTCCTCTATGAATTTTCAGAAATTCCAGAGAATAAAAATGCCAGAAGTGTTGCAAAACCCACCTAAAATAAACAGAGCTGCAAAAATGTTGTCATTATTGCAGGAATGGTTTTCACTCTGTGGTTTTGGCAGAAGTGAAACAGTCTATAAACGTTGAAATAACGTCTGGCTTAGGAATAGCAGGCTCTTCCAAGGCTTTTGTGTTACTAAGCTGAGCAGAGAAATGCAGGTTCCACATGGGGCTCCCAAAATCTCCGTCCCAGTTACACAAAAGGGAGAGGCACAACAGTGCTGACCATTGCCCTGCCTGGGTTTTCACACCATCTCTGCAATTAATGAAGCCAAGCTGGGCACACAAAAAAAGGCAGAAACAGGCACAGCCCACGTACATAACACAGTGTGTAAGTGGTGTCTGCTTGAGGCTCCAGAGCAGCTCAAACAATACATCCCTCTGAGCACTGTGCTGCATTTTTTGTGGCCCATCAGTCTCATGGAAGGCAGTGTGACAATATGAGATCCTGCAGCACCTGGGCATCTTCGTACAGCACCATCACCTACATCATCAAGTACATGCTGTGTGCAATGACAAGGGAAGACTGCACAAACCAGGCTCAGACCAAAGACTCCAGCCTGCTGCTGGAGGGAGTCACATCCTACCCCTCTCCCCTGGTGTCAGGAACCTCATGCTCTTGGAAGCCAAGTTGAAAGCGAGCAAAAGCCCAACCTGTCTCTTCCACCAGTCAGAGCAGAGTCCTTGAAGAAATGGAGATCTGAATGCTCATTAGTCTGTATTGAGGCCTCTTGACCCCCAAACAAATGCTCTACATTGCTCAAAACTGCCTCTTCCAACAGCATTTCCAGGAAAATTAAGTCAGAGCTTTGGAGAGTTTTTTGGTTTTTTTTGCCCAGGAAGGCTAGAAATGCACTCAACATGTATGGTATATAATATAAGTATCTTTGGGTATAAGCAAAACCTTTCCTACACCTTTAAAGAAACTTTCTGCAGTTTTTGAGAAGTCTCCCAGTCAGAAGTCAGACCTAGAAAAACTTCAAAATTTGTTAGTAAGCAAATGAGAGCAGCTCTAGTAAAGAGACAACACTACAGCAAAGCCTGGACTCAGATATTTTTACTGCATCATCTCTGGGTGCCCAGGATAAAGATTCGAGATTTCACAAAAGTCACCATAGGCAAACCAGTCTTCATTAGAGGAACTCTACAATTTCAAAAGAGACATGTAAATCTCCCAGGGACATATTTTTAGTGCTAGGGAGTGCAAGATTTTAAACTGAAAGAAAGGAAGTTTAGAGGAAGGAGTAAAGGACATGAGAAACCCAGGGTAAGCTCCAGTGCCACAGCACCCTCAGCACTCACCACCCTTGGCACACTTCACTTCAGAGCCCACGGTGCAGCATCTGGATCACCTGGCCAAGGGTTGACCACGTAGCAAGGAATGGCTATTATGGCCCACAGCTGCTGGTTGGGTCTCTCAGATAAACACAGCAGCTGCTTATTCCCCTGCCAGGGTCTTCACCTGCTACGTAAATCAGCTCAAATCAGCTCTGGATTCTGCTTCAAGATTTCTGAACCTAAGGTTCAGGTTACAGGCTGCTACTTCTCTAGCTCTGCCACTGCAGCTGGAGTGTCAGGAGAAATTAAACCAAAGGTCTGACAGAGTTGGTAACTGGACTCTGGCCAAGCTTCACTGTCTATTTGTTGCACAGAATGACTGGGACTGGTTGAGGAGGTGTAAGCATTTCTGTACAGAACTGGACTTTTCAGCATAGGTCTTTTGCTGGTCAGCACACGCGTGGCCTCTGAGATTTAACACTTTCTAACATGCCAGTTCTGCCTGAGAATCATGTATGGTTTTCTAGAGCTCTACTTCCATGAGGTCAGTATTCTTCTAGGTTATTCTTAAAAAGAATCATCAGGTCATTTATATCACAAAGTGGGAGCCAGAGAAAATACTGTGGAGTTAGTCACACAAATGGTTCAAAAAGGCACGAGGATGAAGAGTGTGCCAAAGCAGAAATTTCAATGCAAAAGCAGAATAATCCCAACTTCTTTTGTCATGTGGTATAAACATCATGACTGAGACCACTGATTTGGTAAGACCTTTAAGACTCCTGCCACAGACTGCTGTATGGAGTGGAATGCAAAAACCCTTGTGGGAGAGGGTTACATTTCTAGTACTCCTCATCCTCATGTGAGGTTCCTTTGATTTACCAGTTCATGACTAACCCTCTTCTCTAAGAGTCACCAGGTTTATTCACTCTCAGCTGGTGCTACCAACTCCTCTTTCCTGAGCTGCTTTTTTCCTGAATTCCGCATTGCAAAAGGCTTGAACACCCTTGAATTAGAATTAGCTAATACTTCATGTAAACCACAGGATGCATGTGTGCTTACAAAGCACCTTGTGGCACCAGGACAAGAGCACTGATATCTCCAAAACTGCCCTCTATAAGCAGGCACAGGAAGTAACAGGAAGGAAAGTGCTTACCTCAAACAAAAAAGGTGCAAAAGCAAAACTATTGTTTTGTTGGTTGTTTTGTCTTTCAAATGCAGCAGCAGCAAGTACAATTTTATTTTTTGTTAAGATACAACCTGGTTTTGAAATGGAAATACTAAAATCACTACTAATCTTAGCATATCAATCTAACTGCCCTGGGTCAGTAGTTGCCTTCCCAAACTGAGCCCTCAGCTAGCCCAAGGCAGTGTTCACTTGTATTAAAAACTAGGTTATAATAACAGGAAGTCCTTTAGAAATAAATGCTTTTGATTGCCCCAGCTCCAAGACAAAGATTTTTCCAACCACATGCACTGGAAACTCCAGCAGCCTAAGCCCTTTGCACTCTTCATTCAGCTGGTGTTCCAAGACTTTTTGTGAAGAAACCCACACCAATACCACAAACCCAACAGGCACATTTTCAGCATTCCTATAATAAGGCTCAGAATGAGCCATTAGATCAAAGAGATTAAGGGCATTCCCACACAGACAGGAAAAGCAACTTTAGCCCCTTTAGCTGGGAGAATCAGATGATCCCTCCCCCTTGCTTAAGACATTATCCAAGATCCCATTCTCCACGTGCCTCACCCTCCTGTCAATCCACAGCTTAAATCCCTTGCACTTCCAGACACTTTGAATTGCATTTACAGCTCTGCACATGCTAAGCAATTCCTCTCCATCTTCACATCTCTGGGTGTTTAGATTCCCTCTTGTCTAAAGAAGACATTCATCTGGCATCTCAGATGAAGATATTTTCCCGTCAGAGACAAGAGCTTGTCTCCATACCTCCTTGCTCTGGACTTCCCCTGCAGCTTGTAGAGGCTACAGTAAGGTTTGGGATGTGTTTCACTGAATGTACTACTCAGCCAAACAAACCCATTGCTGGTGCCTACTAACAGTTGAATGGAGTTTGGAGAAAAACTTTAGCCAGACACCTCAAATCACAGACCCACACTGCCCTGCAGCTGTGTAATGTATGTGTACATTACACATGACATAGAGCTGAGAGGAAATCTCTCCTCCTTAAACCTGGCTGATAACACCAATACAAATAAAAGTATAGCAGAGGCCAAAAAAAAGTCAGAATCAAGCTGATAACAAGTAGAACCACAGCACATTAAAAAACAAATGCATGAAACTTTAAATATTTCCCTCACTAACTAGCAATTGCTTTGGTTTTTGCATGCCCAGCTGGAGGAAATGGAATATGTGGACATGGCAAACAGTTTATGCAAAACCACAATCATAGCAGGGTGTCCTTAAGGGATTCCATAGTTAAAAATAGTATGGAAATACTGCAGAGCAACTAGCCTTCCTAAAAAACACCTACTGCAGCAATAGGATTTAAAAAAAATAATGACAAGGCTTTCTTCCAAGGGCAAACTGAAGTGAATAAAACTGCACATTTCAAGAATGTTTTTCTGCAGACCATTAGTTCACTTTTGGAAGAAAACAATAATGAAGAATTTCTAGTATCAAAAATCTCAAACTAACTCAAAAGAGAAGGAAAAAGGAAAGGTAAGAACTCAGGAGCCATATGCAAAACCTGATCTCCTACTTCACTCTAACTGACAAACATGGTGACCCATTTCATCCCAAAATTTCGAATGGAAAGTGGCCAAATAAGGGATAAACTTTATCTCACTTATTTCTCAACCAGTTTATGATTCTTATTCTTGTTTTTATGTACAGAGTCACAACCAATTTATCAGGACAATGCTGTAATTTCAGCTCCAGCAAACATCAGGCTTTGGTGAAGAGGGAAGGGCTGGAGACACCCCTGGCTGACTCAAGGCACCCAGCTGAACCACCCCACTGGCCTGAACCCCCAAACTATAAGTCTGCTCCAAGTTTACACAAAGGGGTAAGCTTTATCCTCCTTATCCCTGGAGTTCACGACAAAGCTCTGTACAACGAAAAAATGATTCAGCTACAAGTAACAGTTGATCAGAAGGTTTTCAAATTACAGCAGGAACCTCAAGATTACCAACCTGTGTGCCCCATTTGGTTACTGTGAGAACATACTAAGAAGGAGAATGACTTCACCAGCCATGGAAGTGCCTGGGAGCCCTACCATATTTTTACATCAAAAAGCACATCCTACTTCCAATCAGAAATCAGTTCTGCTAAGTCCTACTGTTTATGTTGCACATTACATTGCATTGAGAAATCACATGTGACCAATCTAGTCTAAAAATCAGATGTAAAACAGGAGCTTAAGCAATGTATCTTCTTTGGGGATGGAAGGAGTACATGGTAACTCTGTACCGAATAGTTAAATAAAAATCAAGTAAATCACTGAAACTAACAAGGCAAGTCAAGATCAAGCAAGACAGATCTTTCAGGTTTTGCCTTACATTCCAACTATGATACCTCTTCCAGGTATTGGTGGAAGTTGACAGCAGCTTGTTATAAATTCCTGCCCAGTCTCCTTTATCAGGCCTCCCTCTTATACACATCAGGGGGAAAACATATCAAAGAAGTATTGCCAAGTGAAAAACAAGTCACAGAAAATTAATGACAAATCCTTGAGAACATGTTGAAGATAAAAACCTAAATCTTGTCATTGGATTATAGCCCAGAAATTGAACAGAATCTATAGTCTTGTTATTTCTACTCCTTAGAAAATATCTGACAAGCTTTGAACACATAAAAACAACCCTCATATTCTGAAGTTCAAAACAAAAATATTAAAATGGCCGTTTTGGGAAGCAACTGAGCAAGAATTCTCATTGGTTTATTACAGAGATCTCTACTTCTATCAAGTTATTTTGTTTTCTGTTTTTCTGTTTTTAACTATCCGGTCTTATAAATCAACAGTTCAGACCTGCTGAGATAAAATCCTCAAAATCTTGTAGCTGCCTCTAGCCATGAATGACAACTTTTTCTCATCATACACACATACATACACATACATAAGCATAAACCCAAAAAAGCAACAAACCCAAAATAACACTTTAAATCTACAGACACTCTTCTCTGTATTTCTTACACCACTTACCAATAATACATATAATGTTAAGAGACATGTGCTTTAAGGTCCACTATTTGTTGAAACAGGTGCCATGAAAATGAACTGGTCTCCCTGTCATAAATCTCTATTTAGCAATTACTACTAGAAAGAAAAACACCTATTGCAGGCACAACAAGGTTGACTTAGCTCTAAGACAACCTGCAGATGCCAACAAGAAGACTTCAACTACGCAGCTTTTGTCACATAGTGAGTATGTTGTGAGGAATGCAATGAGGAAAAAAGAATAACCAAGTGACCCAGAAACCCCAGGAATGCTTTTAAGTTCTTCTCAGGGAAGCATAAACCCACGTACTATCTGCACATCAGCACACCTCAAAATTCTGATGCCAACTCCTACAGTTAGAGAAACATCATTTCAGAAGTCCTAAACTATTCCTCTCCACAGAGCATTTCATACTTACGTAAAAAGTGTTTTTCCAGTAAGGCTATTTCCAGGTGACCTTTGATCTCATTCAGTCTGTCAGACTCTGTTCTGTTAAAATCCTGGACTCCTGAAGCCATGACGGTGGTCCCTGGACCAGCCTATAAGAAAGCCAGAACATACTGAAAGTTCAGAAGGACATTTGTGTGTGTGTGTGTGTGTGTTATTTAAATACATCAACTGATTTCTGGGGCATCAAAGAAACAAGCATGTGAAAAACGGCAAGTATCAACAACTCTTTCAGCATCAGGTTACCAAAATAAGTGAACGAAAGCTAATCAAATATGAGTTTACAGAACACACTTCTGCAAACCTTGGGAAGCTACAGAAAGCAAGTATTTCCCACCACCACCCTCCCCAGTTCTACTGCATCATCATTTAATCCCTTCTTCTGCTGATTGAAAAGCCATATTTATACTACTCCACTCCTCTTCCCATAGAATGAATGGTCAATGCTACACATTTTAAACATAAAATTATGAGGCTGGCAAAAGTAATACTTTTCTAGATAATTACTGAGCTACTGGGAAACACATATTGTATATTTTAATATCCATCTGTGGAATGTGTAATTTTCAAGATCACAGTCTCTCAGCAAGGAAGGGGTTCCCCACTCCCTCACAACCCAGTTACTGCAGAAGGATGTTGTTGGTGCCCAGGAGCTCAGCCTGGCAGGCTAGGAGAGCAGGAAATCAGAAGACTGCATGCCTCAACAGATTTACCAGCACCCCTTGAATGAACTCAGCAGAATACTGAAAATACTGCAGAAAGCAGGAATTAAAAAGCAATTTGATTAGCTAGTGAATGCACTGACAACCACCACCTCCATAAAGTAAACACAGAAAAACCCCAAGCCCACACAGCAGAAGGCAGGTGATTCCTTCTTTCTCTCTTAAAGTGGGCATTTTCAGACAGCAGGGAAAAGGGTGGGTGAGGGCATCTCCTGGGTAATGGTTGCTCAGTGCTTGTGTACAGTCCCCACCAGGTACAAAAAATCTGTCAATAAGAATTACAGGAGCTTCTCTAGCAGCTTATACTCAAAACCAATGTGATACACTACAGAAGCCTACATCTCAAAAATTATCTCAAGACAAAAAGGAATTTATTTATGTATTCTGACCATTCCCCACCCCTTGTTTGAACCCTGAAAACATACAGGAACTGTATTCCTTTGAAACACCAGTTTGCATACATGTAACCGTGACAGCTTAAATTACATACATATATAAATTCAAGTAATCTACAGGAGACATTAAATTAAGACATTTTCTATGTCTTAGGAAAGATGTGCAGAAAGCTCACTATAGCAAAGTACTTTCACAGTTGGGATTGATTTGCACTTTCAAGATAAAACAGTGTGAAAATACCTATTAAACATTGGTTTTCTTGTTTGAACAGATTCTGAGTTTAAGAACAGATTCTGAGTTTAAGCCTCAGAATTTGTCTGTGCAGGCATATTAGCACTCTGTAGGCAGTTACTGCCCAGCATTTACCTAGCACCAACTCCCCACCTGGGCTTGCTCTATACAGTGCCAAGCAGAGATGCTATTTCCAGTCCCCGAAGCAGCACCCACCCACACAGCACTCTGTCAATGCTGCTGGCCCTGAGAGGAGCAGAAGCTGTTAGCTCAGCAGCAGCCCTGGGCTACTTCCCATTCTGGAGCCGGCAGAATCTGCCACAGCAGAGAGGGACAGACCCCAGGGCAGTCCCCACACTGGGAGCTGCAGCACAGCATCCTTCTCACCATGCCCCACATTTCCCCACCACTCCTGCCTTTAGCCAGGGAGGTGCAGTGAGAGATGCCATTTGCAACTGCTCCAGCCACTACAGAAGATGATCAGAGACTGTTTTCAGATGAGCACAGGATGCAAATTAACCTCTGTGTTGATCTCTTATCTACAGAGCTGGGTTGTATTTATTTACACTGCAAGATTTAGTGCTATCACTTGCCAGACTTCTGGAGAGCCCCAAGGAGGATGGTGTGGCTGAAGCTGAAAAGCAGCACCCTTACAACACACTCCATGGGCAGGCACACAGAAGTGTCATTAAAATACAGACTGTTGCCCAGGTGTTAATGCATGGCTTTCTGCATTGTACACGCACATCCAGCACACAGGGACAATCTCTGTTCCCAGCACGCAGGATTTCAGGATTTCACAGGGAGCTGTCTGAAGAAACAGTGCCACTGCTTAAATATTTTATTGATAAATAAATAAAACCATATACAGGACAAAGAGCAAGGTGCTGTACTCAAAAGGAATGTGCCTGAACTCCGGGCATCAGCCCCGTGCTTAGACAGCAGCTGGTGCCCACCCCAGGTGAGGGAGGACAGGAAAAAAAAAGGGGCTAGCAAGTACCTAAGTATATTCAAGTTTTCATCCTCACTGAAAGTACTCTCACTTTTCTCACTGAAGATACTCAAGATATTTTACCCAAAGATGTGCGACATTTCAGAAATATGTCTAGAGAACCAGCTCTGCTTTTGCTTCTTCAGAGATGCTGAGTCAGTAATTAAAGCCCAGGATACCTTAACTGTGTCTCTAAGGAAGAAGGAAAGAATAAGAGGTGCAGAGTACTGGGGGAAGTGATACCAGTTAACATGACTCATTCTTAGAGTTTCCAAATACATTTATCTGCTAAAGCATTGGATCCAAACAGCCTGACATCCACAGGCAGGCTAAAAATCAGAAGGTACACATCTTTAAACTAGCTACAAAAGGTTAAAATTACCTTCTTAGAGAAGAGAAAAAAAGAGAAAGAAAATCCACTGAGTTAAAACATAAGGCTGCTCACTAGAATACTAGGAGCAAGATAATATAATTAACATGTAATAATAAAATGGTTTATTAAGATACACAGTGACACTAAGTTTGGTGGTGCACCTAATTTCAAAAATCAGCATCACCACAACATTTTATGAGTATCATTTAGAAGCACTCAGAAAAACTGAGGATGCAAAGGACAGCGACACATTTAAGCAGATGTCTCTGTCACCAAAGCTTTTTCCCCATTCCAACACACCTAAGAAAACAAGAAATAAGGTCTCTACATCTGCTGACGGTCAACTGCCTGCCTCTGAATTCAAAAAAGTCCCTCTGTCTGAAGCTAGCATATCTGGCTCAATTCACAAGTTAACCAAATCCTTGTATTAATTCCAGTTTCATCTGAGTAAAGGTTTCTCCTCTCTGCTGCCTCTGTAGGACAGCGCTGGGGCTCAGGCTGGATTAACTACACCGCACTGTACAGATGTCCTTTCTAGTTTCTGACTCACAGTAAAAGCCTTGAAGGCTTCCACAGATTTCTGCTTTTCCTTCAGCCTCTCTAGCTTTGACAGCATTTGACACAGGAGCCCTCTTAAAAGGCTGGCAATCGTTATTACTTAGCCAAGACCACGAGCAAGAAGGCCTGGCACTGCCTAGGAAGACAGAGAAATGCCCGAGGTGAACACAGAGACAGAGGGGTTAAAGGAACATTTCTGATGATGACACTCTGCCTGTAACCCATTAGCAGAGCTCAGGGTTGCTTGTCCAAGCCACATCCAGCTCCAGATCTAAAGCCCACATCTCCCCACAAAAGTGTTTTTCAAGCCATCTGCAGTTCAGGCTTTTCATAACAGCACTTCCCAGCCCAAGACTTCTCTGCCCTCCCTCTCCAAAACCCCTTCATCCTGCAAGCCCCAGAATTTTGCTCTGTGTGCTGCCACCACTGCTGTACAGCCACAGAAAGGATCCAGTCACCTCCCAGCCAAGCAGATGTGGATCTGTCCTCTCCACCTGCAGCACAGCACATCTTCAGTATCACACAGAAACACAACTGCCCAACTCTATGCTTCTAATTTCCTTCCACAACATCATATGTACGTGGACGATTTTTCTCCAGGAATATCTAACAAAATGGTGGTCTAATTTCCAAGTTTGTCGTTTACTTGGGAGAGGAGCAGTTCTCAAACACAAAGGATGGGGAGCACTGAGGACACAACATGCCAACGCCAGGGGCGAAATCATCCACTCAAGTCACTCCTCAGAGCCCAGAAAGTGGCTGGGACACAAGACAGGGAAGAGGTAGTTTAAAATAGAAATTTTTAACTTGCATTCATTTGAGGAAAAAAGAGGGGGAAGTCTTCAGCAATACAACAAACTACACAGCTTGTCTCATGAAGCTCTAGCCTCCTGAGTTTTTCATCTGACACTTCATGTGCATTTTCTTACTTCAAATTATGAAAGGGCTCCCCATGAATGCTGCAAATTACCTGCTGTAAGAAAAGGAAAAACTCAACAACACTGCTTAAGAATGAAAGCATCTGCATGAATAGTTAATCCTTAGTAGCTATGCATGGAAGCATACCCATACTGGCATGCTCCTCAACGACAGCTATATTCTACATAAATTTTTAAAAATCGAATGCTACCCAGGTTTAGAGACTTTAACTTCTTAACTGCAATGTTTGCATCATGCTTTTTACCCTCCAATGTAAATGAGATGGCCAACAGAACAGCATTTAAGGTTTTAATTGACATGTGTCAGGAAAAACCAAGCTGTACTGCAAGAGCAATTAAAATAATGTTTTCTGTACCACAATAACTCAGATTTAATCCTAGCACACTAGCAGGGAACTTGCATAAGTAGATTAGATTGCTTGCAGTACAATATGCCAGATACAAGAGAGCTTTACTAGTAATTCTCACTGCCAGGTTAGTGCCAGCCTCGACAGGTTTAAACACAGTTTGTTCTTTCTCTACTCTGTGAAGGGGATGTGATCTCTCTGCAACACATTCATTCATATACCTGCATGTAGAACTGGATCTTGTCTCCTCCTCTGTACAAATAGGAAGGGTAGCATTGAATAAAGGGGACTTTAATTACTGAGCAAGCAACATTACCTCAATTTCTAATGTCACAACAAATCACATGCTAATTGATTTGGAATGAACCAGGTTCCTCCCTCTACCTATTTTGCAATTGTGGTGATTTTACAAAACAATGCAGAAAGAGCAGTGCTGCATGGAGTGTCTAATACCCTTGCCTTAACAAAACCAAACAACCAGCTATGGTAAAGAGGGAATGAAGGAAGAAATCTAGGAAGCCATTCAGGAATTGAAAGAGATGTTTAGAAGAGAGTTAAATTTGTTAACCAGTACTGCTGTCTTGGCAATGATCTGATCACAGCGTACCAACACCCACAGGGACCTAAGAAAGCATCTCCTATTCAAGGCATATCTGGTAGCTGGGGCACTTAAATGAGAGGGGGAAACCTACACAAGCAAGCAGCCAGCCTGTAAGCTGAATCCAAAATACTTCAAATAAAGACACCTTTTGAATAAAAACTCTCAGAAACCACTGAGAATTCAAAGGAAAATATAAATCCTTCCACCTCTAGAGTCCTCGGACCAGGAGCTAGCTGTGTGCTTTACCTGAACACAGGTTAGGATGTTTATTATTGAACCAAACAGGTAAAGCCTAGTTTAAAGATAAAGACTAGGAAATGACCTCATCTGGCCATCCTTTCTTTCTTTTCACAGGATATGAATTTTACATATGCAACTTCAGTAAGGCATGTGAAGTGCTGGGACTAAGTGCCACTGAGCAATCTGTGGCCTGGGACTGAGCATTCACTTCATCTGCTGGAAGTGCAAGAGAGGATGATGCTCTTCCTGGCAGATGGTCAGGGCTCTGCAATCACAAGCTTTTCTAACAAGGCTTTTTACCTGCAACCTCCATTTGTATCAAGCTTTTGCACCCGTCTGTCAAGTTCAGATACATACCTAAAGAAGAGGCACATTTTTAAGAGCACTGTAAACCCATGAAGCACAGAAGGGTTCCTCATTCATATGACTGCACTGTGCTGCTCTAATAGACAGAGATCTTTCCTTAATGCCTCCATAATGATGAATACACCAGACAGGGGCAGGGGGAGGGAAGTACAGAGGGCAGAGATGAAGTCTTTGTCTAGGGAATGGCTGACAGTGAAGATGCAGATAAGGGGACCAGGACCCTAATTTTGCATGCCTATGTTCAGTTCCAAGCCACCAGCCTTGCTCTTTCAAGACCACAAGTTCTGTACCCAGATTTCAATAGAAACAATGAAGGAACAGAAGTGGAAGCACAGTACAGCTCACATCTATCTGAAAAGATATGTGGCCTAACTTCCATTAACACAGAAGATTTGCATTGCTTTTTGTGTGCTTTCAACAGTTTCCCAAAGGTATTAAACAGGAAGAAATCAGTAAGACTTGGTTTTCCCATGATCAGTGTAATACAAGTATAATACTAAGTTGCTTACAGAGCCTATAAAAGAAAAACAGCCTGTACAAGCAATTTAAGTTATGAGTTTTAGACACTGAATTAAAACCAATTCAGGCACAACTCAACTATACAATCTCAGTAAGAAACAGAGAAATAATTCAGAATTGCACTGTTCCCATGACCTCAGACACACTACTTTAACATTGATTTAAATAGATAAGCATTATTTTCTTTACTCTTGGCACCTCTGCAGCACAGGGGGTTATTTCTTCTCCATCTTATGGATGGGCAGCAGTCTGAGTGCACAGATGCCTGTGAGGGCCAGCTGTTAACCTCTCAAAATTCCCATCTGAAATTTATCCCTTATACCTCAGACCTTTTTCCTCGTACCAATTTTCTTATTTTGCTCATCTCTGTAACACAGCTACTGCTCTTTGGGTGTCCCAGCATAACACTGGGTTTGGAGCTCCCAAACATCAGGAGTGGGGCAAAACAAGTTTGATGCCATTTCTGCTTTCCTCTCTTTCTTTCTCCCTGATTTTAAACAACTGCCCTCAACTGTATGTATCCAAGGACTTAGACCACAACAGCCTAGTGCAGTATGTAACCAGCCAGAAAGCAAAGTGTTCCTCCAAGTTCCCTTCTCAGCACACAGAGCTCAACATTTTGAGAAAACAGAGACCATCACTGCAGATGTGCAGCTGTTAAGGCTTTGTAACTATTCCAAACTACAAGTTTACCTTGCTGTGCCCTCAGCTACCCTCCATACCACCCTGCAGCTACTATTCCCCTGAAGAAATACAGAAAATATTACCTGGAGTTTAAGGCAGATCTTTCTGTAGCCTCTAGCTCTGACATCAAGATACTTCTGATTAAGTACAAAAGGCATATACACCAACACAAAACATAAAGCCTGAAGTTTAATGAAAATAAGCCAGTGTTTACCTATAAAAAACTCACAAAATACCATATTGGAAGGGCAGCATCAGAGATTAGTCCCAGTATGCACAATACCTACATCTTAACAAATGACAAATGTCTTCAGTAGAATAAGAGTGAAGGAATAGCATTTAACAGACTTCCTTGTCTGAGAAGCTTGAGGATTTACATATAACAGACTTTTTGTGACCAAAACATGCTCTGTCATTACCACCTGTTTGTTCCATGATCACAGGAAAAACATTCTGGCAAAAAAAGCCCTCTATAAGCACAACTGTATGCAGTACCATGAAAGCCCACTTAAATTTGAAAAAGCTAATAGCTACAGAACTAGACACAAGCTGCCAACCCCAAAGGAGATGCATAAGCATATACAGTTTAAAATCTTTTAGTTTACAGCTTCCTGTGAGCCCCATGCTGCTAGAAATGAGCCTTCAGACAACAGTCTGATTACATTTTGGGGATAAAAGCTGCACAGTTAAGTTTTCATAGGGTGATATAAATTCTGAATTCCAAGTCACTTCCACAATACAATTATACAGACAAATCTAAACTAATACTGTAGCACTCCAAGCTCATGGATCCACAGCCATTTTTTAACACTTAAAGAAGGATTTTATTTTACTTTTTTAACCAATATTTAACTTTTCCTGAAGCAGTATCTTTGAAAAAGTTAGGTACTTTCACTTACAAGCACCAAAATGTTTTAGCACTGCCTTCACAGGTTTAAACCAGCTTTAATTGCATGGAAGCACTACTGGTTACAACACTGTAGTGAGAAGGAGCTGGTGTGACCCTATAACACTAATGAAGCAACCAGAAGTCTTATCCTTAAAGTCCTGGACAGTGTCATTTGAGCAGATCTGAGCTCCTCAGACTGAAAATTTGCCTTTTCTCTTTCACATGTTCATTAGTAATTCAACAAAACAAATAAAAACTAGAGAGCATTCAGAAG
Organism: Urocynchramus pylzowi; assembly: GCA_013397555.1. NCBI lineage: Eukaryota > Metazoa > Chordata > Aves > Passeriformes > Fringillidae > Urocynchramus > Urocynchramus pylzowi. Next base: position 1,310,698 of record VZRH01002121.1, read on the forward strand.
CACATCCAAAGTTAACAAACTTGTCAACTCACAATATCTAAAATTAGAAGTAGGGACAGGAAACTCTAACATTGAGAAATGAATTGATCTTTCCACAAAATGAAGCCTATTACTGGAAAGTTACCTCCTAGCCCACAATCACAAGTGTTACAACCGTAATATAAGGATAAAGAATTAGTAAATTCTGTTATTTTTCTGCCTGAAAATGAAATAACATCATATAACAATACCTAAATTGAGTACTTACAGGGTCTCTCAGCTCTTCATTGTCTCGAGCTGACGTTCGAGGTATCTTCACCGGGATTTCATCTCCACATTCAGTGTCTGAAGCATTTGGAGACTCTGCTAAATCAAGGAACTCATCTCTCTTGTGACCTCTGAACCTTATTTTGTCCAACTTCTTTAGCATGTTCAGCACTGCACTTTTCTGCTTCACCTTAACATGACGGTTGGAGTCTCTGCAAGATCAAGAAATCAAGAGTATTTTAGAAAGCTTGCAATAAATCTAAATAAACACAATCTTATCACTAACTACTCCCAACTATCTTCCAAGTGCCTTCCTGTCACTGGAGGAAAAACACACTTAGCTTCTTAACAGCAGCTCTTTCCACAGTGTAGCAGATGCATGGTTCAGTTTGCAGAAGTTGATCATTTACCTTCTTCCCAGACTATCATGGCCCCTCTCTCCAGGCAGTTTTTAAAGCAAGTCAGAATAGGCAGAAAGTAACAACCTGCACTCCAAAGAAAGATTAGGAAGTCTGTTCCTAACAGATTACTTGAAACAAAAAAAAAACGTAGCTGATAAGCTTTAGCTGATAAGTCAATATTCTTCAATTTGTGATGCTTCTAATCAAAGACAGGAAAATCTACCAAGCTTCACAACCAACTTTTAAATTCCCAGACAAACTAGAGCAAAAGAGTAAGGATGCTACCATATCTCACTATGACCTCAGGCTAACAAAACAGAAAGTACCAAGGGTTTACTGAAAAAAGCCACAGACAGATCCATGCAGATTTCATGAAAAATTAGACAGCTGAAACAGACTATAAATCGTATTCAAACACACTGCCAAAATCCTTAAAATTACCACAACTGACAATCTTGTATACCCCTGAAATTATACTAGGAGAAGCATTTTGCTTTTTAAAAGACAACAGAAGAAAGCTTAATTTTTGTGCATAAACTTGTTATAATGGCAGCTTTTCAAGACACTGCACTGTATAATTTCTGATTTAATCCAGACTTGCCAAACTGGTCCCATTCAAGGAATCACACCCTGTACCAAAGGTGCCAAGCTTCATCTTTAAAAAAAAAAGCCAAACCCAACAGTTAGTTAGTCCTTGATCCTGTCACTCCAGCAAGCTCCTGCTCTGTCAGTTTATAACAAAACAGCCACAATTATCTCAGCACACAGAGATTCACCTGGAGGATGATGCCATGCTCTAGCAAATGGATTTCTAAAAATCTATTTTGAGGCACTTGTTCCTGGTACTACCCTTTTGTCCTCTATGGTCAGCACTACCATCCTGTTCATTAGAAGTCATGCTTAGCTTCATGGCACATCATCCCAGACACTGGTGTGAGATGAAACTACAAAGGTAAATTCAGACACATGTCACTTCAGGAGTAAAAATAAAGAGCAAATAGAAAAACCTTTTGCTACCACAGCCTTTGTACCTAAGGCAATTCTCACCTTCTAGGACAAACCTCTTTTCAACAGAGCTCTTCAACTTTCCCTATGGATTCTCCACTTACCCTAACACTTTGGCATTGACTATTCACACCAAATTCAAACCAGATCATTCCCTTCAAATATGTCTTAGTTTGCACCTCTGCCAAGGTTTATTAGCACCTTTCAATTAAACACAGACACCCCTCACAGTACAGGGCAAAAAAAACCACAAAATTTTTCCTTTATCAGAGATGTTTAAAGTTTCAACCCTGCGTTTAATCTATCACTTATAGAGAAACACTTGTGGTAACTCACACCAAGGTTATTTTCTAAGAACAGCTTTTCTTTGAAGTTCTTTTACTTGTCAGAGCTATGTTTAAAATAGAAACACTTCTTGCTCATTCATTGACTATTTGATGAAGAAACTTGTCAGCTATCACATCCAGAAATATCTCTAGGCCCTACTATTAATAGCAACTAGGGAACAAATGGTATGAGGGAAGTTTAAACCTCTGATAAGCAGCAGCACAATTGTATCGTTCCCTCTCCCATCACAATAATCTCCCTCTATGTTCAACCAGATTTACATACCACGTAGGAGACCTACAGCAAAGCAGCTGTAAACCAAATCCTGTCTGCTCATCATCCACGCTGTCACTACTAATGATACAGCAGTGCATAGAAATAATAAAGCATGGAAGAGTGTTATTCCTTTTCTGGAGTGGTTAGCAGCCCATAATGATGGAGGACAAGCATGCATCCCATGCCTTCTCTATCCCTCTTAGAGAAGGAGCAGTTACTGCAGATGAGCACTGCTGTCCTGGACAGAAACAGGAGTCCTCAGCATTCTCCTGTTGAAACCACATTTATCCACTGCTTCTCTAAGGACAGGGCTGGATCTGGACATCTTTTATAGCCTGGTATATCCAGCACTTCCACAGATGGTTCAAGATCAGAATTCAGCTTTCTTTCCCCTTAAGCATAAATTCACATTCACTTGCACATGTAAGAAATGAGAAGTATCAAAAACATCTTGAGACAAAGCAATCTCCAACCCTTCGAATGAAGACTGAAAAAAGCCACAAGGACAGTGAAAAGGCCCACTGACAAAAGTGCCAGGGATGGGCATCACTTTGGGAAACTGAGGTCCTTTCTCATCCTAGGCTGGTTCACACATTTCAGCCCTAGGTCACAGAATAACCTGGCCAACAGGTTCCCCATGAACACATTTATGGTATTTTTTAACTCACAAAACTGATGACTTACCCCTATGTATGTTACCACCTACCCATTAAAAATGCAAACCTTTCTTTAAATCACTCCACTGAATGAAGTCAGCATAAATTCTGAATTGACAGGTATGTCATGAGGGTCAATATTTCTAAAGGATTATTCAGTAGATTAACCATTAAAGGAGGATATAGTAAAGAACCACACTCCAAGGCTTTTCTGAAGTGCTTGAAGTACAAGAAGATGGTTTATAAAAATATCTTCTCAGTCAAATTTTAAAAATAAGAAGATCATTTTGTCTAAAAATTGTTTTTCATGTACCAGGTTCACAAATTACTTACAGTTACATTACATTAACCTAAGCAGAAATGCAAGCTTGCCAACAAGCTCCTATGAAAACTCATTATCTGGCCTCCAGCCAAATGCTGGATCTAAGACAGGCTTTTTATGTCAGCAGCCTGTTCCTGCAACCAGCAACTTTTTTTTTTTATGCTGACATTTCAGCAGTTTCACTAGGAAAAAAGATTCTTGGAGATTCTGTATTCCAACTGACTTGAGTCAAATTTAGAGAAGCTTGGGAAAGCTTTTGTAAAATGAAAGACCAGAATCTGATCTAGAATTAGATTTATTCTAAAATACAGCAACTAAATATCAAAACACTTGCTTCACCATAATAACTATTCATCCCTCACCTTCTCCCAGCTACCTATCCCAGACCCATCCCTACCCAAACACCCATTCTGAGCTCAGCTGGTTCAGTTGTGAGTTTCAGGCTTTTTCTAGTAACTCCCCGTACCTACTACACCAAAACCACCATGCAACTCTGCACATGAGGAGATCAGAGTGCAAAGGCAGACCCACATCCCACCCTGCTTTCAAACTAACTATTAACAAATATAACACTCTAATAAAAATACAAGCTTTTCAACTCCATGCATTTCAAACACTGCCAAACATGCATTTCCCAACACTGTCATACATGAGACAATAATCAAGTAAAAAAGGTCTGTTTTTTCCATGCTTAAAAACCTGCTAGCTAAAATAATCTTTAAAGATTTTCTTTTTAATTGCCATTTAATATGTACCAGCTAACACAAATCCTTTAAGCCAGAAGCTTATTCCTTTTAGAGAGGGCCAGGGAAGAGATGCCTTTATTTTGACCTAATATGTATAACTCTCAAACAACTGTCAGACCTTTATTTCAAATGAATATATCAAGACCCAAAAACCAAAACCAACATACACTCACATTCCAAATTCATACTAATAACAGAAAAATCTAGTTTTCCCAAACCTTCACATGAAAATCATAAGGAGATCTACAAGAAATTTTTCAGCCTACGTTTATAGAGAGGCTTCAGTAAGCATTCAACCAGCTCCCAGGGAATACTGAGAGCCAGCCCTGCCGTCTGGAGGGACTTGTTCATGAGACCTGTTCCTATGGACAAGCCTCCCACCCCTTCGTGCTGCTGCTACCCCACTTCTACTCCTGCATGAGGGTGGGATGCAGAGGGAACTCGGGGAAACGCAGCACCCAACATACCTCTGCTGTCTGAAACCTGCCTCAACTCACCCCAGAGCCTCCTACAAGTAGTTTACAGGTTTTGGTTTTCTGTTGTTGCATTTAGTTTTTACACAAGTACAGTCTGTGGCCTGGTAGACCCAGCAGGGGTTGAACAGCTAAATCTTCGTGTGTACTTTTCAGAAGAAGGGCTCTGCTTCACAACAGAGGGTTCAGTCAGTTTTCCTTGGCTGTTAACAAAACACAAACCTGCTACACAAAGTCAAACAGCATTGCCTCAGCAAGTGTTAGTCTGGAGCCTGAGGGAAAACAAACAAAGAAACTACTTAAAACATCATGGATGAATTTCATTCCAGGTCAAAAAGGCCCTACAAGACTATGACACAGTACAGTAACCTTCAAAGCACCCATGTTCCTTTTGCTAGAAAAATAGCTTTTCAGAAGGCTGAAGATGACCTGCAAATCTAGCATACCCCTAACTTCTCATCTTTACATTCCATCTCCTTCATACTGTCCTTTCATTCTCAAAACACATTTCTGCAGAAGTCCAGTGTAAGAGCCCTGGTATTCAAGAAAAGCCAGGCTGTGTGTGGATGAACAAATACAGACATTGTTGTCAACACCAGGGCATTTTGGCCTTATCATGAGGAAGGGATGTGCAAACTGAGGGAGTGGAAAGTATCAAGATTGTGTTTGGTATTCATTACTTCTACACTGAAATGCTCCTTAATAATATCCTGAGAGCTGATGAGAGAGCAGTAACACAAGACAAACTCAATCCATCCACATAGACTGAAAATTAAGCTTGGTGTACTCTTTTCTAGACATGTCTAACTAAAACTAGAAGGAACAGTGAGACTATCTAAGCCTAATACAGATTCAGAGTCCTCTGTATAATGTTCTGTGCAAAAAGTTCCCTCCTGCTACATGATTTTTCCCCCCAATTTTTCATTTTAATGAATGGAATTTCATTTCAAGTCACTTTCCAGACATTTTGTACTTATTAATATTTAAGAAACTAACCAGAGAAAGATCAACTGCACTAGAGAGCTCCTTGTCTGCTCAGCTTTTCACAGAATCAGAATGGGTCAGAGTGGAAGGATCCACAATGGGTCATCTGGTCCAACCTCCCTACTCAAGCAGGGCCATCCTAGAGCACAGAATAAAAGAAAAGGACACTTTTCTTCCCCCTGTGCACAGACTTCTCCAAAACTACTCTCCAGACGGCTTACAACTGGGAAGAAAGACAAACTTTACCCACAATTCTTCTTGAACAACAGGGAGTGGTTTTGTAAAGGTGAAGTCTGCACCTTTCAAGAAAACTTTGCATTAAGCTCGACTCAACAAAGACATTTAGCACTCAAAAGAGGCACAACTCACACTCAACACAGCCCTTTCTTGAACAGCCCCAACATGAGATTGAGCTCATCCAGGACAATACAACATTTTAGGTTCTCAGTATGGAATGTCATCACCTGTCACTGAAAACCAAGACTGCAATACTTTGGGCCAATCATTCAGTTGGATTGGCCAAGAGCAGCTTACAAACACTCTCTGAAAATTACAAACATTGCGCAAGTGCCCTCCATTTCTGACATCAACAAACACGCTAACAAATTTTCCAGCTGAGCTCTCTCCACACTCATCACAACAGGTTCATCCTGAAATGATACTCACTGCCTCAGCACCACAGTCTGGTCAAGCCTTCTTCAAATTACATCACCCTTGGCTTCAGGGTCATAATATACCCAGAACAAACCCCTTTCTGGTTTTGAGGAACATCTATTAAAAGCTCCTTTCAGTGTCAGAAGTCCTTAAAACTCTAGGAACAGACTAGACTAAACAGGGATAGACTAGGGGGATGGACTCTGGGGGGTTGTTTCAATTCACAATGGATGAAGTTACCATGCTACCTTTGAAGAAACATTATGCTTAGTAACTCAGGATTATTATGCCTGCATACTTGAAGGGAGACAAACAAAAAAATCCCACCAGAATCACTTCCTCTGTGTTACACACTCCCAACAGAAGCAACACTCAGTTACCACAGTCTGCAAACCAACAGGAAGTTGTGCCTTGGTGTTGCAGACTTAAACAGATACAGCAATTAACTGAGCATCAACTCAAACAATTTATATTGTCCACTGGGAGGAGGAGGGGAGGAAGAAAAGAGTGGAAAGCTGTGTAACATATTCTATGATTCAATATGGGGACTGGAGATGAACTTCAACATACAGATCTCGACTACCACTGGTGAGGTTGTCACAGCAACCATAATGCAGCTTCATGAATATGCATTACGCTAAAATCTATCTTTTTTTCCCCAAAAGGTGATAACATGTCATTCAGCTCACAACAGGAAGCTCCCTGGGAGACAAATCAGGACTGCACAGTAAAAGTGACTTGTCTTCAAAACCTTCAGCTTGGCTGCTGCAAACAAAAGGGTTGGGGGAAGAGGGGAAACACAGAACATGGTGGCTTGGGGCTGTAGGGCTCTCTTCTGTACCTGCCTCAGACAGTACTTCACACATATTTGGCAAAAATGTTGAGGTAGACATTCCCAAAACGAGCTGCTCAGCTCCTGCAGTGTTACAGACCTTAATCCTGCAAGCACCTGGGGACCTTCAGTCAGCTGAGGCAGCAGCACCAGTGACCCTCCACAGAAGGATGGAGAAGGGGGAGCTGCTGCTCACTGTTCAAGACAGCAGAAACTGGGGGCCTTGACTTGACCACCACTGGAAAACTGTGGGTTGACTGATTCACAAAAAAAAAAAAAAAATCCCAAACCACACACTTGTACCTATCCAGGTCACACCTCATTGTGTCAAGGAACAAAAGGCAGTAATTGTTTCCACTGAGTATCTGTGGGAGTTGTATTTTGTCGTTAAATCCCCACTTACCCTAATACCTCTTCCACTAACATAGAGCCACCATACACACTTCTGTCTGTCATTGTGAAACCTAAAATTAACAAGCTCTGTTAAATTAATTTGTCTGTAAATTGAGAATTTTAACTCCTGAACAGGAAGATAAAAATTATTTTTCCTCAGGACACCTCTGTGGGAGACAATAAAAGTGAGACACTGGTTATGCCACAAGAAGAGCTGCACAAAAAAACCTTTTCATGAGACTTTGCCTGCAGAGAGGATCTCCAGCAGCATGCATGGACTGGAGGAGCCACCAGTTCAGGCCATGGCAGACAGCCTGTGAAAGGGTTAGCATGTCGTGATAAAGGCTATTGCTGACATGAACTTCTCCCTTACTGGTCACCCACTAGGTCCTCCTTTCTCCCCTGCTGTGCTCCCATCCCAATCCCAGAGGAGCCTAGCCAAGCCTGAAGCCCACCAGATCACAGGCTGACACCAAAGGGAGCAGCCACATTAATTTCTGCACAGCCTTTATGTCATTTGATCACTCATGCAGTTTATCAGCTCGCTGCTGAGCAACTAATTTTTGTGTTTGTTTTCTGGCAAGGTCAGTCTAATCAGAGCAGACAGGGATGCAGTCTCAGTCAGGGAAGCACAGACTATTGGAGATACTCCCACACAGAAAACGTTTGTGGTGGTGGTGGTGGGCAGAGGGAGAAAGCATCCTTTTACAGGAGCCACCTGCATTCAAATGAGGTTAAACAACTGCAACGCTTCACCCTAAAGACAGTGTTTATGAAGCTGCCACAAGGCACATTGCAGACATTGGACTCAACAGCTTCATCCCCTACTCTGAAGGACAGGGAAGAGTTTGTCACAGCTTGGCACTGACAAAAGGCTTTTTTCTGCTTCCTTGCTCTGAATTTTGTCTAGGAGTCAGGGCAGAGCTGAGGGTGAAGACAGGAAGATGAGCATCACCAGCTTAGCAAGAGCCCCTGCAAACGAGAAGGTTCGGGCAGCTCAGAACTGGACAGGCTTCCAGCAGGTAAGAAGGTGGGGCACACAACAAGTGCTGCCCTAAGCAAGCACAACTTCTGCCTATAAAAACAGAGACATGGGGGTGACAATGGGGCAGAAGGACAGGACACAACTGACACGAGGTAAGATTAAGTCGTCACTGCATTTATCTCCTCTTTCACTGTTCAAATGGAAACTCTAAGAAGTCTAACTACTTGACACAACACTCAGAATAATGCTGCTCTTTTGCAACCTTTACTTTAAAATAAATATTTAAAGTCGGAAGTACATATACTGGCAGGAGCATCTTCTGCAGACTAAGTTTATAAAGAAGGTAATCACTGACTGTTTATAAAAACTGTGAGCCCTGCCAGCCTTGAAGAATTTTGATTATATCCCTTCAAGGTAAAAAAGAGCAAGTTATTGACACCTCTTTGATGCCAGGTTTTTAATCATCTCAACTGCATGTTCATCTTCAGAGGGTAACTACAGATAAATCAGAGAATGAAGGTACTGCTAAGAAAAAAAGACACTGTAGAAATGAGCTGCAATCCAAGCTTAAAAAAAGATTCTTTGAGAACAGCCTTTCAAGGTCTACACAGACGGGCTTGGTCCTAGCAGGTATTTCTTTGAGAGGACTCTCAGAAGCAAGTACATCATCAGCTCAGGGTGTCTGATCATAACTCACTCAGCAACCTATGAAAACAGAGCAAAGGTACATGACACTGTCTAGTTCTGAAGAATGACTGTGCATTCCTTATTTTGTTTGTTGTGTAAATAAACAAAGATGTACCCAAGTGCCGTGGATTGTGAAACAAATACTATTCTATTTGCCATCTGTATGGCAGTTGTCTTCTGTTAAGTGGGCAGTTTTCCTTATCTCTTCCACAAACACTCCTCCCTCCAGGCAGACATCTGCTGATAACAGGCTATTGAATGTCAATGCATGACTGATAAGAACTTTAACATCCCATTGTGAGATGCTCCGCCCAGAGGGAGGAGCCAAGCATTCCTACACAGATACAGCTGGGAGTCTGGAGAGACAGGATCACTCTCTTGCTGGGTTTCGCTCAGGGAGACAGCACCCCTTTTCAACTGGATCAGCAGAGGAAGATCTTCACCTTTCCTTCAATAGGATTTTCCTGCTCCAACAGAACCACACCTGAGGCCTGAGTCCAGGAAGACTGCAGCCACAATTCCAATTGGACTGAGACTACACCCTGACCAACCGGGTGTCAGGTTGAGTTCTGACTCTGTCTGTGTTGTTTTAATCTACTGCATTTGTTGGGTTTTTGTTTGTTTGTTTTTGGTTTTTTGGTTTTTTTTTTGCTTCCCTAGTAAAAGACTGTTATCCCTGCTTCCATATTCTCTGCCTGAGAGCCCCTTGATTTAAATTTTATAGCAATTCGGAGGGAGGGGGTCTACATTCTCTATTCCAGGGGAGGCTCTGGCCTTCCTTAGCAGACACCTGTCTTCCCAAACCAAGGCACCAAGTGAAGCAGGACACGGCTCAGAGCTCACGAGCGCAGCCTGACCGATCTCCACTGTGCACGTACACCCAGGAGCACAGCTGAGAGCACCAGCCAGGGCTCAAGAGAAGCCTGCCCAGCCCTCCCCACCTCACACATCGGAGAAACACTGCCCTGAGCCACACTGCCAAGCCTCCTGTGCACTGTGATTTCACTGATGGCAAGGCCATACAGAAGGCATCACTCGAGCTAAGAGGCAAAATACCACAGGGCTGCAACTGCTGTGATGAACAGCTGCTGTGTTACACATGCAGTGATAAAATGAAACCCCCACCTTTCTGGCACTGAGAAACCACAGGCCCAGGTTCACACTTCCCAAATCACACACCTCACTCAGGGTACCTCACTGAGAACAGTGAGGGCCCTCCTAAGGGCCAGAGTACAGCAAGATGGTCTCTTTCGAGGGTCTTCCCTCAATTTAGCCAACACTACAACTTTGTGACTATCCAGTTAAGGTGAAACCACCCCCATGCAAGTTTTCAGTGAAAGATTCCCAACATGCAGAAATTTTGTGTACAACACTTTGTAACTTGTTTCTCCAAGTTTTAACCATCCCACTGCTGAGCTGAGAATTCATTAACCTTCTGAAATGTTAATGTTGAAAAAAAAAAAATAAAGCGTTTCAGTTATGCTGACTACAAAAATCAAAAGACAGACATGGCTGAGGAAAAGAACTGAGCATTTTACCAAACTCCAGTAGCTCTCCAACTGCCATGCAGTTATAAAAATAATGTTAATGCATTAAAGATTTTTAACTTCTCTCCTTGTGGTTAAATATAACATTGCAATTCCATGAAGAACTATAAAGATATAGCTAGCACATGCCAATTACAACCACCACTATAATTCAGCATCTTTTATTTCCTTCCTTATACTGGCCCTGAGCTTACAAAGAATGTGTATAATCCCCAAATCACAGACGTTTCCATGCAAGAAGCAGAGCTGCTGCTCATTCTATTCCTTGTCCCTTTCTCCCAACAAAAACCAGAAAATGCTTCTGAAGTTGGTGCTACAAGTAGTCAAGAGAGGGAAGGGGGAAAAAAAGTTAAAATACACCATGGATTACACAGGTTTGCAGTATTTATAATTACTCATCATGTCAACCTCTATATGAAGGGGCATAACATATTGTGCAAAAAGTTGCATAAATAATGTGTAAAAGGACAGGCACAACACACAAAGACAGGGTTTATCAGAGTAAGTTAAATGAAGAAGTAACACAGAAAGACCAAGTTTTATACAATAAGTCTGGCTTCAGGCATCAGCTTAATTTCTGGCACTGTCTGTACTACATAGCCACTTGTAAAAGCCATGTAAACCATTCCTTGAAATCTTACCACAGAGTAAAAAAGTCAAGGTCAAGTTCCCACCAGACTGACAGCAGCTCTGCTGGAAAGCAGCACTCTGGAAAAGAGCCTCCTTCATTCCACCCACGCAGCTTGTCAAAAGATGAGAGAGACATTTTACTCCACGTAGAAGAAGAGTTAGGAAATAGCAGAGGAAGTTGTGTGACACAGGAAAGCACTGAACCTGGTTTCTAGTTATCACAGACCCCCCCTGCATTTCTTCTGACTGCAATCCTTTATCTAAGTCCAACTGCATTGCTATTACATTTGCTGGAAAAAGAAAGAAATCACTGTACCCGAAATACGGGTTTGATATCTGAACTGCAATTACTTGTTTAAATAATTAACCTAGTGAAATGGCAGGCTCCAGATTGAAAAGCCCTGCTGCTCAAGGTAATCCTCCTTACACGAGCAAACCACTATTCTCTCACATTTTAAACTGCATCATTCCCACAGCCAGAATATCTGTTCTTTGTCCCCATGCTTAAAGCAGAAATCCTAAATTTTTGAAGAAACGAAACCCAAACCAAACCCCCAGCTAGTATAGCCATGCCAGGGAGCAGAGGGTACAGTCCTGTGAGAAACTAGATCCTTAAGGAATAGAACCACAATCCTGCAAATTAATTCTTTTGCTCAGTAAACTGCTCAGGTCTTCTGCCATAACTGCAGATCTTTCATTTCACATGTTGATTTTAACATGCTTTGGACAGCAAAACTCAGTAGAAATCTTTGCTATTAAATGTGACACCAGATGATAACCACTGATTGCTCTGAGAGGACTGAAGATGGACACCAGTCCAGCCCAGGAAAAGGCTGCCATACATGCTTAGCAGTAGTGAGAGTTAAACAGGCAACTGATGGAGAAGTATGAAGGTGAGGCTGAGCAAAGTACATCCCCTCACCCCACCAACAGTTACAGATGGGGACCACAGCCTATGAGGAAGTAGAATAACCTTGGAAAGAACGATGGAGAAGTCAGGGAGGGAAAGAAAAAAAAAAAAAGACATTACTCAAGTTTCCCATGCATTCTTGTATTTTCCCCCAAATTTTATTAGTTAACAAAACCTATTTCATTTTGCAAACAAAACCAAAACAACTCATTACTCAAGACACTCAACACTGCTGGAAACAAGCTCCAGCCAGCAATCACAATGCACTCATCTTCACACACACACACACACAGGGCAGCTCAGCTCCCCACCTTCAGCAGCCTGAAGCACACATGTGGCTGCCACAGGAACATGGACAAAAGATGGAGATGCGTGGCCACATTCTATGAGCAATTTTGAGGCTTAAATTAAGCAATTTTTTCCTTAAAGCAAGAACAGAGCCAAGGGAAACTAAAGAAAAAATTTCATAATTTCAAGGAAACACAGAAATTATGCTTTACATAAGTCTGTAAGGAAGATACAAAGCCTCTTCCTAACAATAAACCAAACAGCTGAGGTAATTATCATAAGCTTGCCCAGTTCATAATAATGTGGTCATATTTGTAAAAAATCAATGTTTTAATGGTGCCTCTTATATTCTATTGCCTCATAACTGCAGATGACAAAAAGTTATGCACAGAAGTTAACAACTACATTTCTGAAGCTGCTTGAAACAACTGGAACAAGATTATCTTAGAACAAGTCTTTAAATAAAGCAGGGCATGCCAACAAACCCAGCTCCACTTCTCTGCAAAGGGGGAGCCTGCTGTTAGCATCACCACCAAAGTATACACATAAGCTAAGTAGCATTTCTCCCAAGAGAACCAGCTCCTCTCTTGAAACAGCCATAGTAGCAACTTTTCCACCAGGTTTCAACATGAGATGCACTGAACACATGGAAAAGAAAAAAAAAAAAAAAAAAAACAAAACTCTCTGCCAGATTGGTCCGTTTGATCCCAAACATGGGGTAACACATGAATCCAATGGTGTCTGCACTTCATGGATCAGCTTTTTGGTTTATTAACCAAGCCTGTAAAAGCACTCTAAATTACCATACTTTTTGCATGCTCTAATATAAAAAAAACCCAGTACTTTCTTGTCTCAAAATGTCACAGATACAACGCAAAGCCTGTCAAGCTGCTAAAATAATCCAAAGCCAATGACAGCAAATAGCAACCTGGCACATGTTGAGTCTTCAGACTCAAAATAGATTTAAATTAACACAAAGATAGCAGGAGGGAGTTTAGCAACAAAGTGAAGAAACCAAGGGAAAAGAAATAAGATTATATCAGTCATCATTTCAATCAGACCAAACAAGTTAAAAGCCAGCTAGAGGATGGCATTTATGTCTGCCTCTAAGGCTGGGATGAGGGCCAGAACTACGCTCCTTGATCTGACTTATTTATGCCATGCTGACACTTCAGCTGGCAATGATAAAGGTCCAAAGGTCCAAGTCCTCCGAGGCAGGGAGCCCTGTACACACAGAGTGTCTTTCCAAGCAGTCCTGTCTGGAGTGGGGAAGCAAGGAGTAGGGAGCCACAGCCCTTGCAGCCATCCACCCACCTGCCTCCATAAAACCACTTCAGCTGTGCCCATTTCAAAGCTTCCTCAGTCCACAAAGGACATCTCTGGAGAGATCTCACCTTTCTTCATCCAACCACTCCTACAGAAGAGTGTGTCTTTCCAAGTCAAAACCAGAGAGAAGCCAGCAGTGCCTCATTTTATAACTGAGAGGCCACGTCACCAGCTGAAGCCCAGAGACCACCCACAGACCTCCAAAGACCTCATGAAAATTCTCTGAAGAATGTGGGGATGGATATAAAGGAAGGCAGAGAGCGACATTTTTGGCACTTCTGTCGGTTTCTTAACTGGGATTTCTTACAGCTCTAACTTATTCCCAATTACTTAAATAATATTCATATATTTAAATCTTGGAATTTTAAAACCTAAACCATAGATTTCACTTTTCAAGAAGGATCCCAAAAGTTGAATTACAAGTCAGGCTCAAATTCCAGTATAGGGATATCAAGTCTTTTGTTTATACTACACAAATGTTTTAACAGATACAGTCTCTCGAAGTCATGAAAACTTGGAACTCTGAGACTTTTTGCATTAATGTCAGAAGTATACTCAAGACTGCAGAATATGATGGAACCACCAGCTAGTACTGAACTCCCACTAGCCTCCCAGTTGCTTACATGATTGGCATAAAAGTTTAAAAAAAATAGGAAAAAAGTAAAAGCTACGGTGTATTATTCTTGAATATATTAGGGCTCTCCAGAGGAAAATATGGCCAAAAGCAAATTACAAAACATCAAATTTAGTGAAAGGAAAGAAAAAGGAAAAGGAAGATGATATCTAGATCTTCTTTGTTGTAGACATGTGGAGCCTCCATCCAGCTGCAGGATCTAGGCAGACAGACTAAATTGAGGACTTGGATGGCTGGAAATGGGAGTCTGCTCTAAACAACACCTTAGTCTTGGAAGAAGAGCTGATGAGTAACAGGGACTGGCTGTCTTTAGGGTGAAAAGAAAAGCTGTAAATACACAATGAAAGAATAGTCCACCTCCTATGATGGGATACCTCTGCCAAACCATTCTATCTGTTGGATAGTACAAAAGCTTCAGAAATTAAACAGCCGTTTTAATCAGGGACTGTTCTAGCTTGTAATTGCTGCACTCAACTTTGATGCCCCACAGCATACCAGGGGCATCAGGCTTTTCGAAAGATGTACTGCAACAAGCAAAGTAAAAACCTCTCCTTACTGAAACCCTTCCTTCAGAAGAGACAGACACACAGCCCAGAGACATAAAGCAAGTTTTTCCAAATTACAAGACTGTTTTCTATTAAGTGCAAAGGTTTCTGAGTGTCCAGGAATCACAACTGACACTCAGATCAGAAAGCTGGGTCTTTTTTATATATAACCAGCACTAAGAACTTTGACCAAGAGCTCATATATCTACAGAAAACAAGTCTTTGGATTTGGTATGCAGTTAACAAACACACAGAAGAGGTAAGACCACTTCATAATGGCATTCCTATACAAGGGTGCACACTGGACTATAATCACATTGCTAGTTATGACATTTTTCAAAACAATTTTTAAAGTAAAAGTTTAATCTACTAGTAAGTCCTTATTTAAAAATAAAAATAAGCTATTCCAATTATCAACTCATAAGAAAAGAAAACCTGCACACTTGTAGCTAATCTACCTCAAGAGCTCATGTCCGGTGCTTCCTCTGTGGTTCAGAAACATCAGCAATGCATCTGTTTCCTAAACAGTTTCCCATGTCTCATTTCAGATAATGAGGAATCCGTGGTCGTTCACTTATCTTCAAGGTCAAACCCCTTCCAGTAAGTATATGTGTCTTTAACTGACTTTTCTTCTTTTACAAGAATGCAGTATTAACCCACAGCAACTAAACTATTGATTAAAATTTCTAGAAAACATCACTTTGTGTAACTACCAACATTTAGTTCTGCTGGAGCTTTTGAAATGAGAGGAAGTAAAAAAAAAACCAAGGAAACAGACACTGGTTTTTGTGTCAGTCTGTGTAGTGCCTTCAAAACTCAACTAACACAAATGTTCAACAGTTAAATATGCACATGAAATATTTTGTTCAATGAATGAGGTCTGCTGTACTTTCATATCAGCTCTCATTAGTTATTATGAACTTTTAGCCAGATGAGAAGAAAGCCTCCTTCAGGGTAAAACAAACATCTGCAGTTTGCTTCAGACAATAAGGAATACAAACTGCATGGAAGGATTTTCCATGATTTAACTGTCACCAACAACAGACTAATGAGTCACAGACAACAGCTTAATACTTAGAGCTCATTGCTAAAGAAAAAAACATTTACGCAATTTCGAAGTATTAACAACAAAACACAAAATGAGTTTTGAACAGATCCCTGTAGTGCCTCAAACCAGGTTAGCTGTACTCATCCAAGTGAAACTCAGAGCGGACACTGGACACAGCCATGCTTGTACTGCACCAGGAAAACCAGACTGAAAATGTCAGCCATTGTTTCGTACTCAAAAAGCATATACTGTCCCTGCTCTCCTTTAACAGAGGACTGCAAGGGCCAGAGAGCTTCACCAAGCAAACTCAAACTGCTAAACAAATAAGCTCCACATTCCTCCTGTAAAATATTCCAAGAAATGGTATTTGTGCTTCATTTATTTTCAAGAGGGACAAGTGATCCAGCATTAGAGGGAATCTTTGTTGGCAGAGCCCTCAAACTGGGGAAAGATCGCTACTGGAACAAACAGGAAAGAAGCAGAAGTAGCTTCACAAAAAGTGTATTTGCTGTAAAAATATTGCCTAATACAGTTTTCTGGGGAAGTTGGAACTATCCCACCTTGGCTGGTTATTCCCATGACTGAAAGTAAAAAGAGCTGTTGAATGCACGTACATTGTGCATTCAATATCAGTCCCATAAGCAACTCTGCAGGGAAGGGAAAGACAAAGTTTTTCAAAATAGGCCGAGACCCTTAAGTATCAAAAGCTTTTGTATTCAGAACATTTCTTCCAAACAGAACAGGGCTTGCTCCAGATAATCTGGAAAAGAACAGAGTTCTCATTTCTGCAGTGTTTTGAAAACTCTTGACATTAGTTTTATTTACTGCAAGTTTCCAGGAAGCTCTTACATCGGAATAAATCTTGCAAGCCCAGCACCTTGTAGCAGCTGGCCGCTCTCTTAAAGGATCAACGTGTTCAACCACACTGTTCAGGGCTTGTTGGGAAGGGCATTCCCCACTGCACAACCACAGGTGATCCCACAGACCTGCTGAGACCATGCAGGGTTTTACACAAAACCAAGCCACACTACATTTTTGTACAAAAAGTGATCTTGGGCACTTGGAGGTATCCTCTGGGTTACTTTGTAGATTAGCTTTTAAAGGAGCGCGAGATACTGGATAAAAGCACTGCAGAAGTGCAAAGAATTATAAACTTAATCTAATTGTAATAACACCTGTGAGTGGTTTAATGCTTTGAAAAGTCAGACTACATAAAGAATATATTCAGACAGATTGCCCTTTTTCCTACTCCTTCCAATGACAGAATCCTTGCAGGGCGATGCAAGACTTAGCAGCCTTCAGAGATGGTTTTTACTATTATCTGATGATCCCATCAGTCCAAAGACACCCTAGTGTAAGTCCCATGAGGATGCTTTGGATGTTTTGCTGCTCCCAAGTTCCACACTTCACAGTTATTTTTTGTTCCACACAAACAGGATGGCAACTGCTGGGAATCAAACATCTCAGTAAAGACAGCAAGGTGCATGAAGGCAACTCCCTGTCTCACAAGGGAAAAGGTGAGCAAGAGAGAAGATGAAGAAAGTCCATAACACATAAATGAGTTCAGAAACAGGATCGTGGATTCCAGATCACATTGCACTTGACTTCAATCAGGTAAAGGTCGTGCTCATCAGGGGCCATGTAACTGCAAAAGGAATATCACATTGAAGGTACATAGCATTTCATCTTTGGGTGCTTAAAATGCTATTGTTTTTTCCTGTTCCAACCTGGTAACTCATTGCAATACTTATGCATTTCACAAAACATTTAAGAGCCCAGGCTATTGTTCCCTGCACTCCCAGAATGAGGTTAGAGGCATTTTCAGGCTGGTTTGTACTGCTAAGATCTCTAAGGCTCAAATTTGACACCCCATTCTCTCCAGACAACACAGAAAGCACAAACTCACCCACTTTCTGGGTTATCCCTGGAACAAAATCTGACACTGGTAGTGGTCCCCCTACTACAGTAGTGTCATGGCAAGCAGCTTTACCCAAAGCACACAACCATACAGTTCCCTGGATTGTGATCTGGAGCAAATTACAGTAAATTACAGGGTTTAGACACCTTCATCAGTCCTAACATAACTAGGTGGGTCCCTGAAGCTGTACAGCTACAGACATACCTGGCTCTAAAAAACAACCTGGAAAAAAAAGATATCCTCACCAGGCTTATAAGACAGCAGCAGGGACTACCCAAGGTGAAGTCCAATAAATGCCTACATTTTAAGAGACCCTTCTCCAGACACCTCATGTTTCCCCATCCCTGCAGCTATGACATTCCCGAAAAACTGCTGACAGTCAGAAATCTGCACACCTCTCTGCAGCCCTGTGACACTTCCCCAGGAATTACAACACACTTTTGACCTTGAGAAGTGCAGCAAGGTATTTTAAAGCAGTTATTGTGCACACATGGGAATGCAGAGAGAGAAAGAGATCCAGAGAGAAAGAAAGAAAAACATGCAAACCATTTTCCGAACGTAGAAGGAATGTGGAGCCTCAGGTAGTAAAATACATAGTGAGAGGCTGGAAGACTTTTTTCTGAAGGTACCTCTGAAGCTAAAATTCTCTTAAGTCAGCTTTTTCATACACATTTCTAACTTAAGAAGACAGTTTTCAAAATTTAAGTTAAATTTTGATAAATTTTAGTTTATGAATTAAACCCTGCCTTGAGAGCATCTAAAGATGTTTGTGTATCCTTCACTGAAAAACCTGGTACTAATTTTTGATCTCTGAATATTGGTCAGTTTCCAAACCAGTGAATTTGATATGTTCCCTCTGTCAGTAACCCTGATACCTGACATGGATATTGAAGGAACAAGTGGCTTTTACAACATGGTAAAATGCCAAGCATTAGTAATGCTAGATACCAATACAAACTGCTGATAGTCCTGTCAAGAAATCTGGTAGGACAGTTTTAGCAACTGGAAACTAACTGCTCTCAGCCATTAACTGCATGCATCAGGCCAGCCTGAAGTGCATGGTTTTGCCCTTTCCAATTAAGCTAAGTACAGACCTCTCATGTTGTAAAGTTACTTTTAGGGGGACACTAAGAAAATTTAAAAGGTGCCTATTAACCTTCTCTATTTGGCCATAGAGAAGGCAAGCAACTGCCAACTGCTTCTTCAACATGATTTTGCCATATTCTTGAAGAACCTTCAAAAAATCCTATCTTAACCAACCACACATACTAACATTAACAGGATGCAAATGTAATGGAAACCATTACATTTACTTAATGGTAAAGAAATTAGCATCCCCTCTCAAGGAGTTTGATGCAAAACCCAAGGATAAAGTGATATTTTGTGCTTTATACCTTCTTCTTGTTCTTCTCTCTCCCTCCTGTCCATGACCAGCGTTAGCAGCTTTACACCAACATCTTTATTCTCCACCTAGAAGCGTTCACCTAAAAATAGAAACCCTGTTGACCTAAAAATAAAGCCCCTGTTTACAAATTCCGTATTTAACATCAACTACAGAATTGCCCGTGTACGCACACAGCATCCAAACTTCCCTGGGTTTAGTCTGCAGACAGCTGCTCCCCTCCAGGCTCATCTCTGGGGAAATGCAGCTATGCAGAAGTGCCCAGGGCCAGGCAGGTCAGCCCCAACAGAGTATGAGGGTGGCTGCTGGAGAGCCAAACCAGCCCACAGCAGGAATGTGCCCTCACAAATTTAAGCACACATTCATTATAAGCTGCAGTGAGCTCTGTTTCAGACAGGAGTCTGCATCAACACACCCCAAAAACACATGTCCCCATGTGACTCAGCATCCAGTGGTTACACTTATTAGGCATGTGCAGCCAGCAAACCTAGTCATAAATCCCTTAATCACAGGTCAAAAGAGTTGTCAAAGCCTGCACTGATGGGATCAGGAAAATGCTGAAGTGTTTTAAACAAGGAACATTAGCTCCTATGGAAGGGCAGAAGTACTCAGAAGCTGCATCAGTGATTTACAGCCCCAAAGTAACCTCTTGGACCTGCATCCAAAATAAAAAAATGCACCATTTACTTTAGAAGTTTCTTATTTTTAAAGCATACTGGGAAACATGAGGCCACAACTGTAGTATTGTGCCCAGTTCTGAGGGCCCCAGCACAAGAGATACATGAACATACTGGAGACAGCCCAGCAAAGGGACTGGAGCATCTCCCCTGTGAGGAGAGGCTGGGAGAGCTGGGACTGTTTAGCTTGGAGAAGAGAAGTATGGCTCATGGGGAGGATTTTATAAATGTATATAGAAAGCTGAAGGGAGAGTGTAGAGGTGACAGAGCTGGGCTCTGCTTGGAGGTACCAAGACAGAAGCAGAGGTAACGGCACAAACTGAAACAAAGGAAGTTCTCTCTGAACATCAGGAAACACTTGTTTTTACTGTGGGGGTGACTGAGAATTTGCAGAGGCTGCCCAGGAAGGTTGTGGTGTCTCCACCCTTGGAGATACTCAAAAGCCATCTGGACTTGTCCCTGAGCAATCTGCCTTAGCTGGCTCTGCTTGAGCCAAGGGTTGGATCAGGTATCTCCAGAGGACCCTTCTAACCTCAGTCATTCCATGATGCTGCAAAATAAAAAGACAAATTCTCTTCAATTACTGATGAGACACCTAGAACAAGCTTTAAAAGAATACATCAAACTTCATCTAATGTGTATCTACAAGTGAAATGTTTTTTATGGACCATCACAGAAAGCTTTCTGCATCAACCTGGGATTTATAGGAAGCTGAGGAAGCTGCAACTAAACAGAATTTCAGTTTTATTAAAATGCAAATTAGTTTTTAAACTTAAGAGACAATTTTGAGTATTCTCAAGGCATGTTTAGAGAACACTTCCTGTGGGGTTTTTTTTCCTCATTAACACAGGCAAATATTAAACATATATAGTGACCCAGGATGCAAATAGAAAATATTTTTTCAATGCAAATGAACAAGCTGTGACTCTTTACCTTCCTTTATCCTCAATCTGCATTTTCAATCATTTAAGCACCTCTGAAGATGTGGTCTTATAAGCCATGGAATTAAATTTACTGCTCCCATAGCACGCACCAGGAGAAAAGATTGCGTGTTCAAGAGAGAAGGGGAAACACAGCAAGAGTGCTCCCACCCACAAATACAGTATTTCTGATTTGCATCTGATAACTGCTCTTTCAGTTTAGTCAAGACAAGATTTACTGTGCAAATGAAACCATACTATTAAGGTGAAGAAAAACATCCAGAACCTACTCCCTCTGAAGACTGCAGAGCCTGTTAATATTTATGAGGTCTGAAGTAGCTTCAAAGACTCTTTACTTCATTTTCTTATGTCGTAACAAAAAGCAGCACTAAGTCATTAAATTTTAAGGAGAGTTCACAACTAAACTGTAACTCTTTTAGTAGATTCTGACCTCTAGGAAAAGGCCTAATTTCTTTGGTTTGTGAATGTGTGTCCTATAGCAACGGCAATGAACACAAGGTGCAAAGAGGAAATGTGCATGTTCTGAACTACAGTTCAACTATAATGAGCACTACATTTGTTGTCTGTATTTCTGTGTACAGATTATTACATGGATTAACCTGCCAGGTTAAGGGCAGTGGACAAAGAGAAAATCTGTTTTGAAAAACCCTGATTAAGCACTTACTGTCCAAAGCTTTCCCTCTGATCAAACTGTGTCATAAAAATAACACATTAGAGAAAGTGATCTCTCTTCCTAACATGAATGCTGCCATGCAGATATTCTTTAGCTGCAAAAGTCTGTGTAGGAAAGAAACAGAATCAGTGTTACAGAATAAAGCTAGAAAATTGCATACCTTATTTGGGCCTGGTACAGGTTTGGACAAGAGAGCCTCCAATTCAAGATGACAGAATTCTCTGAACATAATACTGGAGTATTTTAGTTATAGCCAGGGCTCTCAGGATTTTAAAGTTAGGGAGTATCGCTACTAAGCCTGATAAATACTGGGGGTAAGAGAGGGAGGAAGAGTCCATGACAAACCATTGAATAGTTACATCACTTTAACCCAAAAAAATCAGTGAGGTATACGCTGCCCTTGACTCAAGCCTTCCTGAACAGTATTTATTACCCAGACCTATAAAAACCAAAACATCAGGAAATGCGATCTATTACTCCTTAAATAAAAAAAATTATTCACTATAAAATTGTTAATGGGACTTATTAAGTCCCATTTAATTAAGTTAATTAACACAGACTGGTGTTCAAGAGTCCCTATACATTTGGTAGTGATACAGTCAAAAAATAAAAAGTGAATTTTCAGCAGACAAAATAAGGAGAAATGGGATCTTTGTTATTCTTCCAACAGATCAGTAATCACTTTGGGAGTTAGACAGCTAATGCCTCTCCCTAGTTTTGAAGTCTCTGTATTAAGGATTGAATACTCAAGTACCAGAATGATGCTGAAGGCATACCACATATACGTTGTATCACATGTATGTACTTCACATGTATCCACAGACAATGTTTAATACCCTATAATCTATATTTAATAATCTAAACCTGACCTTTAACAGCGGCACTAATCACTTCTCAGACACTGAAAGGGTTCCCTTGCCAAAATAAAGTCTTCCAGCTGGGGTTTTTTCTTCCCAGGTCTCAAACAACACTGAAGCTCTTTAGCATGTAATACTGCTCCAGCCATTCATTCTCATAATGAACTTCTATTCCTATAACCTTTCAATATCACTCACGAGAAGAGAAGGGGTAGGGGCAGGGAACAGTTTCTGCTGTAAATCACTGGGAATTAGCTTCCAGCTGGAAAGACAGCAGGGCTGCCAGTCAGCCCCCTGATTCTGCCTCCTCATCTGGGATCTCCCTTCTAGCAGTCTCTCTGAAAGCGGGTCCCATGAAAGAGCAGAGCCAGGACAGGCTTTTCCCAGCTGCTGCCCTTAATTCCTCGTGCCCTCCCCCCTGGCCCCCCCCGGTACTGCTGTCAGGTCACCAGGACACAGCGATGCTGGCAAGGCATCAGGCAGGAGGTCAAAGCTGTACCATGGCCAAGGAGTGGCACACACACACATCCCAACAGCAGCAGCCAACCCCAGGCTGCTTGAGAGCCATCCCCTGAGCAAGGACATGCTGAGCAGATCACATCCCAATAGTGCCACAGCTAAATGAGAAAAAAAACCAAAACCAAACCTATCAGTCTGATACTTGAACTCGGGTTAGTCCCACCTACCACCGTCCAAAACCAGCTCCAAGAGCTTACCTGCAGAGCAGGATGCACGACATGGCTCATTTCAGTTCTGGCAACTCAGCCCAAAACCACCTTTATTAGGGCAGAGGGATGAGCCAAACATTCTTGTGGCCACTGTATAAAAAATAGTGAAACATAACTCAGGCTTTCATGGAATTTTGCACAATTTAGTGCCATAACAACACCAATTTTGTATTTTATCAGCTTCAGAGCTAGTAGCTTAACTGCCAGCTTCTGAAGAACACAGACTAGGACTAAAAAAAGCCTTCGCTTTCTGAACAGCTAGATGTGGTATTTGATAACTAAACATGGCATTAAAAAAGTAGTTAAGCTCACTTCTAATTCTGTGGAATGAAACTATTTATCACACGTTAAAAATAAAGGCAGGACACTG
Source organism: Urocynchramus pylzowi (assembly GCA_013397555.1). Lineage (NCBI taxonomy): Eukaryota > Metazoa > Chordata > Aves > Passeriformes > Fringillidae > Urocynchramus > Urocynchramus pylzowi. The sequence goes on from VZRH01002121.1 coordinate 1,334,179, forward strand.
TCAGATAATGCAAAGCACAGGGACCTGAGAGCCCTACTTTATTAAATATTTCCTCTCCCTAACCCACATCTCAACCACCACTGGAAATGTGATACCGAGAACTTGTCCATCATTCATTCCATCATTCATTCCATCATTCATTCCATCATTCCAACAGTACCACATCTCCTAATCTAGAACTCCTGAACTACAGCAACAAGGCAAGACACAAAAACATGACAAAAAGCTGTCATTTCCCATTTGTGCACACAAGCCCAGCGATGGATGACCCACAGGAGCACGCAGAAGGCCACAAAATCTAGGCATACCTATTGACCTGTCTGCAGGAGTCCAGGCTGACAGCCTGAATTGCAAAACAGCCATTTACCATGCCATCCTCTCTGCCTCCTTGCGAGTAAGCTCTCCAGCAGCATTCCTCTGCTTCTACTGCTCCAACACTCCCGTGCCTCATTGCTCCACACCAAGATGCATCCAGACACTGCATGCTCCGAGGAATCAGTACAGTGCTGGCCGCGTTTAACACGAACGCGTGGCTAGCCCTGAACTCGGCTAGGCACAGCTACCGCTGAGGAATCAAGCCTCACAGCAGAACCTGCATTCCCAGCTCTTACTGCCAAATCGGGTGCCACCCAGCTGCCACCCCGGCCGGGGGCGGGAGGAGGTAAAGGAGGGTGTGACGCAGTCGCGCTGCTGCTCCCTCGCCAAGGGAGATCCCGGCACGCAGCCGGGGAACACCGCCGAGCAGAGCCAACGCCGGCAGCGCCGGAGCCGCCACAGCGGCCCCGAGACACCAGCTGGGGAGCGCGGACAGGTCGGGCTGTGTGCGCACAAGGATGTGACCTTTACCGGGGCCACCGCCGCCCCATGCGCTGTGTTTACTACAGCCGGTGCCTTCTGGCTGGTGGCGGCGATGCCACCGCCTGGCCCCGCAGCCCAGGGCGGCTCCTCCGTGCCGGAGGGGCGCGGGGAGGAGAAGGGGGTCACTGCTCGGCCGGGGAAGCAGGGCGGGAGCAGCCGGACACCCCCTGCACGCACGGGGACAGCGTCCCGTCTGCCGCAACCGCCCGGACGGCCGGGCCACCGGCCGAGGGCTCCGTTGGCTCCCCCGCAACCTCCCGGTCCGCCCCTTCCCCCCAGCCCCGGGAGAGCCGAACAAAAGGGAACGGAGGGACCGAAGGACAGCACCCCCCTCCCGAGGGTCCCCGTCCGAGGGTGGCGAGAGACACCGCGCCCCGCACGCGACCCTGCCCCAGGGAGGTGGCTCCGGGCTAGTATGCGAAGGTACGGACGCCCAAAAAAAATAAATTGATTATTACCATTATTATTATTACGATCATTATTATTATTATCATTATTACTCCCCCGAGACGGCCAGCGCGGCACTCCCCCTGCTCGGAAATCGGAGCAACCTCTCATTCACGCCCCCCGCCGTGCCCAGGCCGCCGGAGCCAGGCG